>CM061134.1:102145799-102195054 GCA_030789695.1 Scilla litardierei | reverse complement strand
TTTGGTGGAATATTAGGACAAATGGAGAGTAAACGCTATTTCAATACAAAGCAGAGGTTGTTTCCGTTATTCCCACGAAATTTCAATTAGAATTACACAACGGTTGCCAAAAATTGCAGGTTTGAAGTACATTTCGGTTTCTGTCTGCCCTAGCTCACTCTAATGGATGAAGGAAGGTATTGTAGGCCTGAAAAGATTAACATATTCATCTCTGAGCTTTGGATAGGGCGTCACAATCGTTTTCTACAAAAAAACTACAAGAATTTACACTTGCATTCAAAACACAAGAAAATGCACCCATCTTTTATTTTCAAAATTCGCACGGATTTCGCACGAGTTTTGAATAATATAATGACAATGGAAAGTAAACATTGTTTCAGTGTGAGAGAAATTTGTTTCCTCTATTCCCACGAAATTTCAACTGGAATTTCCCAACGGTTGCCCAAAATAGCAGGTTTGAAGTATTTTTCAGCTTCTGGCTCCCAAAGCGCACTCTAAAGGATGAAGAATGGCATTATAGGCCCAAAACGATCGAAATCTTCGTTCCAAATTTTCGGATAGTACGTCACCATTGATTTCTATAGAATAATAAGAAAAATTTGCCCTTGCATTCAAAACACTAGCAATTCGACCAGTCTCTGATTTTCGGTACTCGCACGGATTTCATAGGAGTTTTGGTGGAATAAAAGGACAAATGAAGAGTACCGACGTTTCAATGCGGAGAGGAGGTTGTTTCCTTTATTCCCACAAAATTTCAATTGGAATTACCCAAGGGTTGCCCAAAATAGCAGATTTGAAGCATTTTTCGTTTTCTCGCCGCCCTAGCTCACTCTAATGGATGACAGATAGCATTCTATGCCTCAAATGATGAAATATTCATTCATGAGCTTTCGAGAGTGCGTCTATATCGTTTTCCAAAGAACAGCTAAAAGGATTTACTTTTGCATTCAAAACAAAAGCAATTGAACTTAACTTTGATTTCTGGGAATCGCACAGATTTCGCGGGAGTTTTGGTGGAATATAAGAACAAATGGAGAGTAAACGTTGTTTCAATGCAAAGAGGAGGTTGTTTCCTCTATTTCCACGAAATAGCATGTTTGAAGCTTTTTTCAGTTTCTGGCAGCCCTAGCTAACTCTAATGGATAAGGAGGGCATTCCAGGCCTTAAACGATCAAAATCTTCGTTTCTGAGCTTCGGATAGTGCATCACCATTATTTTCCACAGAACTGCAAGAATTTACTCTTGCGTTTAGAATACAAACAATTGCACCTGTCTTTGATTTCTTGGATACACATGGATTTTGTCGGAGTTTTGGAGAATATAAGGACAAATGAAGAGTAAACGTTGTTTTTTATGTCGAGAGGATGTTTTTTCTTATATATTTCCGTGAAAATGAAATTGGAATTAACCAACGGTTGCCCAAAATAGCAGGTTTGAAGTATTTTTCGGTCTCTACTGCCCTGGCTCACTCTAATGAATTAAGGAGGTCATTCTAGGTCTCAAACGATCGAAATCTTTGTTCCTGAGCTTCGGATAGTGCGTCACCATCAATTTCTATAGAAAAACTACAAGTATTTACTCTTGCTTTAAAAACACAAGCAATTTGACCCATCTCGATTTCTGGGACTCGCTGGGATTTCGTGTGAGTTTTGGTGGAAATAAGTACAAATGGAGAGTAAACAATGTTTCTATGAGGAGAGGCGCTTGTTTCCTCTATTCTGACGGAATTTCAAATGGAATTACGCAACAGTTGCCCAAAATAGCAGGTCTGAAGAATTTTTCGGTTTTGGGCTGCCCTAACTCACCCTACTGATCGAGGGCATTCTATAGTCCCCAAACGATAGAAATCTTCCTTCTTGAGGTTCAGATAGTGCGTCACCATCGTTTTCTAAATGATAATAAGAATAATTTACTCTCGTATTCAAAGCACAAGCAATTGAACCCATCTCTAATTTCTGGGACTCGCACGTATTTCATAGGAGTTTTGGAGGAATATAAGGAAAATAGAGAGTAAACGTTGTTTCAATGCGGAGCCGAGGTTGTTTCCACTATTCCCACGAAATTTCACTTTGAATTACCCAACGGTTGCTTAAAATAGTAGGTCTGAAGCATTTTTCAATTTTTCGCTGTCGTAGCTCACTCTAATGGACGAAGCAATGCGGAGTCGATGTTGTTTCCTCTATTCCCACGAAATTTCAATTTGAATTACCCAACGGTTGTCCAAAATAGCTGGTCTGAAGAATTTTTCAATTTTTTCGCTGTCGTAGCTGACTCTAGTGGATGAAGGCAGGCATTCTGGGCCTTAAACGATCAAATCTACTATTGAGCTTTGGATAGGGCGTCAACATCGATTTCTACAGAAAAATTTCGAGAATTTACTTTTGCATTCAAAACATAAACAATTGCACCCGTCTCCAATTTCTGGGACTCGCACGGATTTTGTGAGAGTTTTGGTGCAATATAAGGACTAATTGAGAGTAACCATTGTTTCTATGCAGGGATGTGTTTGTTTCCTCTATTCTTACGAAATTTTATTTGGAATTATCCAACGGTTGTCCAAAATAGCAGGTTTGAAGCATTTTTCGGTTTCTGGCTATCCTACCCCACTCTAATGGATGAAAGAGGTCATTCTTGGCAGCAAACGATCGAAATCTTTGATCTGAGCTTCCGATTGTGCGTCAACATCATTTGCAACAGAAAACTATAAGGTTTTACTGTTTCATTCAAAACACAAGCAATGGCACTCGACTCTAATATCTGGGACTCGCACGGATTTCATGAGAGTTTGGCTGAAATATTAGGACAAATGGAGAGTAAACGCTATTTCAAGTAAAGCAGCGGTTGTTTCCATTATTCCCACGAAATTTCAATTAGAATTACACAACGGTTGCCAAAAATAGCAGGTTGGAAGAATATTCTGGTTTCTGGCTGCCCCATCATTTTCTACAGAAAAACTACAAGAATTTACACTTGCATTCAAAACACAAGCAAATGTACCCATACTTTTTTTTTCCGAAATTCGCACGGATTTCGTACGAGTTTTGGTGGAATATAATGACAATGGAGAGTAAACATTGTTTCAATGTGAGAGAAAGTTGTTTCCTCTATTCCCACGAATTTCAAATGGAATTACCCAACGGTTGCCCAAAATAGCATGTTTGAAGTATTTTTCGGTTTCTGGCTCCCAAAGCTCACTCTAAAGGATGAAGAATGGCATTATAGGCCACAAACGATCGAAATCTTCGTTTCAAAGTTTCGGATAGTACGTCACCTTTGATTTCTACAAAATAATAAGAAAATTTTGCCCTTGCATTCAAAACACAACTAATTCCACCTGTCTCTGATTTCTGGTACTCGCACGGATTTCGTAGGAGTTTTGGTGGAATAAAAGGACAAATGGAGAGTACTGACGTTGCTATGCGGAGAGGAGGTTGTTTCCTTTATTCCCACAAAATTTCAATTGGAATTACCCAAGGGTTGCCCAAAATAGCAGATTTGAAGCAATTTTCGTTTTCTCGTTGCCCTAGCTCACTCTAATGGATGAAAGATAGCATTCTATGCCTCAAATGATGAAATATTCGTTCCCGAACTTACGAGAGTGCGTCAACATCGTTTGCTACAGAACAACAACAAGGATTTATTTTGCATTCAAAACACCAGCAATTGAAATTAACTCTGATTTCTGGGATTCACACAGATTTCGCGGGAGTTTTGGTGGAATATAAGAACAAATGGAGAGTAAACGTTGTTTCAATGCAAAGAGGAGGTTGTTTCCTCTATTTCCACGAAATAGCATGTTTGAAGCATTTTTCAGTTTTTGGCTGCCCTAGCTCACTCTAATAGATAAGGATGGCATTCCAGGCCTTAAACGATCAAAATCTTCGTTTCTGAGCTTCGGATAGTGCATCACCATTATTTTCCACAGAACTGCAAGAATTTACTCTTACGTTTAGAATACAAACAATTGCACCCTTCTTTGATTTCTTGGATACACATGGATTTTGTGGGAGTTTTGGAGGAATATAAGGACAAATGAAGAGTAAACGTTGTTTTAATGTCGAGAGGAGGTTGTTTCCGATATATTTCCACGAAAATGCAATTGGAATTACCCAACGGTTGCCCAATATAGCAGGTTTGAAGTATTTTTCGGTTTCTACTGCCCTGGCTCACTCTAATGAATTAAAGAGGGCATTCTAGGTCTCAAACGATCGAAGTCTTTGTTCCTTAGCTTCGGATAGTGCGTCACCATCAATTTCTATAGAAAAACTACAAGTATTTACTCTTGCTTTAAAAACACAAGCAATTTGACCCATCTCGATTTTTGGGACTCGCACGGATTTCGTGAGAATTTTGGTGGAATATATGTAAAAATGGAGAGTAAACAATGTTTCTATGAGGAGAGGCGCTTGTTTCCATTCTGACGGAATTCCAAATGGAATTACGCAACAGTTGCCCACAATAGCAGGTCTGAAGTAATTTTTGGTTTTGGGCTGCCCTAACTCACCCCTAATGGATTGAGTGCATTCTAGTCCCCAAACGATAGAAATCTTCATTCTTGAGGTTCAGATAGTGCCTCACCATCGTTTTCTAAATGATAATAACAATAATTTACTCTCGTATTCAAAACACAAGCAATTGAACCCATCTCTAATTTCTGGGACTCGCACGTATTTCATTGGAGTTATGGAGGAATATAAGGAAAATAAAGAGTATAAGTTGTTTCACTGCGCAGCCGAGGTTGTTTCCACTATTCCCACGAAATTTCAATTTGAAATACGCAACGGTTGCCAAAAATAGTAGGTCTAAAGCATTTTTCAATTTTTTGCTGTCGTAGCTCACTCTAATGGATGAAGCAATGCGGAGCCGGGGTTGTTTCCTCTATTCCCACGAAATTGCAATTGGAATTACCCAACGGTTGCCCAAAATAGCAGGTTTGAAGTATTTTTCGGTTTCTACTGCCCTAGCTCACACTAAGGGATTATGGAGGGCATTCTAGGTCTCAAACGATCGATATCTTTGTTCCTGAGCTTCGGATAGAGCGTCACCATCAATTTCTATAGAAAAACTACAAGTATTTACTCTTGCTTTAAAAACACAAGCAATTGGACCCATCTCCGATTTCTGGGACTCGCACGGATTTCGTGAGAGTTTTGGTGGAATATAAGTACAAATGGAGAGTAAACAATGTTTATATGAGGAGAGGCGCTTGTTTCCTCTATTCTGACGAAATTTCAAACGGAATTACACAACAGTTGCCCAAAATAGCATGTCTGAAGTATTTTTTCGGTTTTGGGCTGCCCTAACTCACCGTAATGATATATGGCATTCTAGTCCCCAAACGATAGAAATCTTCATTCTTGAGGTTCAGATAGTGTGTCACCATCGTTTTCTAGATGATAATAACAATAATTTACTCTCGTATTCAAAGCAAAGCAATTGAACCCATCTCTAACTTCTGGGACTCGCACGTATTTCATAGGAGTTTTGGAGGAAGATAAGGAAAATAGAGAGTAAACGTTGTTTCAATGTGGAGCCGAGGTTGTTTCCACTATTCCCACGAAATTTCAATTTGAATTACCCAACGGTTGCCTAAAATAGTTGGTCTGAAGCATTTTTCAATTTTTCGCTGTCGTAGCTCCCTCTAATGGATGAAACAATGTGGAGCCGAGGTTTTATCTCTATTCCCACGAAATTTCAATTTGAATTACCCAACAGTTGCCCAAAATAGCAGGTCTGAAGCATCTTTCAATTTTTCGCTGTGGTAGCTCACTCTAGTGGATGAAGGCAGGCATTCTGGGCCTCAAACGATCAAATCTATTCTTGAGCTTTGGATAGGGCGTCACCATCGATTTCTACAGAAAATTACGAGAATTTACTTTTGTATTCAAAACATACACATGTACACATGTCTCTAATTTCTGGGACTCGCACGAATTTTGTGGGAGTTTTGGTGCAATATACGGACAAATTAAGAGTAAACATTATTTCTATGCAGGGATGTGTTTGTTTCCTCTATTCTTACGAAATTTCGATTGGAATTATCCAACGGTTGTCCAAAATAGCAGGTTTGAAGCATTTTTCGGTTTCTGGCTATCCTACCTCACTCTAATGGATGAAGGAGGTCATTCTTGGCCTTAAACAATCGAAATCTTTGATCTGAAGCTTCCGATTGTGCGTCAACATCATTCGCAACAGAAAACTATAAGGTTTTACTGTTTCATTCAAAACACAAGCAATTTCACCCGACTCTAATTTCTGGGACTCACACGGATTTCATTAGAGTTTTTGTCGAATATTAGGTCAAATGGAGAGTAAACGCTATTTAAAAACAAAGCAGAGGTTGTTTCCGTTATTCCCACTAAATTTCAATTAGAATTACACAACGGTTGCCCAAAATTGCAGGTTTAAAGTATATATCGGTTTCTGGCTGCCCTAGCTCACTCTAATGGATGAAGGAATGTATTCTAGGCCTCAAATGATCAACATCTTCATTCCTGAGCTTTGAATAGGGCGTCACCATCGTTTGCTACAGAAAAACTACAAGAATTTACACTTGCATTCAAAACACAAGCAAATGCACCCATCTTTTTTTTTCGAAATTCCCACGGATTTCGTGCGAGTTTTGATGTAAACATTGTTTCAATGTGAGAGAAAGTTGTTTCCTCAATTCCCACGAAATTTCAACTGGAATTGCCCAACGGTTGCCCAAAATAGCAGGTTTGAAGTATTTTTCGGTTTCTGGCTCCCAAAGCTCACTTTAAAGGATGAAGAATTGCATTATAGGCCCCAAACGATCGAAATCTTCGTTCCAAAGTTTCGGATAGTACGTCACCATTGATTTCTACCGAATAATAAGAAAAATTGCCATTGCAATCAAAACACAAGTAATTCCACCTGTCTCTGATTTCCGGGACTCGCACGGATTTCGTAGGAGTTTTGGTGGAATAAAAGGACAAATGGATAGTAAACGATGTTTCTATGAGGAGATGAGGTTGCTTCCTTTATTTCCACGAAATTTCAATTGGAATTACCCAAGGGTTGGCCTAAATAGAAGATTTGAAGCATTTTTCATTTTCTCGCTGCCCTAGCTCACTCTAATGGATGAAAGATAGCATTCTATGCCTTAAATGATGAAATACTCATTCCTGAACTTCCGAGAGTGCGTCAACATCGTTTGCTACAGAACAGCTACAAGGATTTACTTTCGCATCAAAAACACAAGCAACTGAAATTAACTCTGATTTCTGGGATTCGCACAGATTTCGCGGGAGTTTTGGTGGAATATAAGAACAGATTGAGAGTAAATGTTTCAATGCAAAGAGGAGGTTGTCTCCTCTATTTCCACGAAATAGCATGTTTGAAGCATTTTTCAGTTTCTGGCTGCCCTAGAATACTCTAATGGATAAGGCGGGCATTCCAGGCCTTAAACGATCAAAATCTTCGTTTCTGAGCTTCGGATAGTGCATCACCTTCATTTTCCACAAAACTACAAGAATTTACTCTTGCATTTAGAATACAAACAATTGCACCCGTTTTTGATTTCTTGGATACACATGGATTTGTGGGATTTTTGGAGGAATATAAGGACAAATGAAGAGTAAAAGTTGTTTTTATTCAAGAGGAGGTTGTTTCCTATATATTTCCATGAAATTGCAATTGGAATTACCCAACGGTTGCCCAAAATAGTAGGTTTGAAGTATTTCTTGGTTTCTACTGCCCTAGCTCACTCTAATGGATTAAGGAGGGCATTCTAGGTCTCAAACGATCAAAATCTTTGTTTCTTAGCTTCGGATACTGCGTCACCATCAATTTCTATAGAAAAACTACAAGTATTTACTCTCGCTTTAAAAACACAAGCAATTGGACCCATCTCCGATTTCTAGGACTCGCACAGATTTCGTGAGAGTTTTGGTGGAATATAAGTACAAATGGAGAGTAAACAATGTTTCTATGAATCTATATTACAATTGAGGGCAGATTTTGAATTTGTCCTATGTGGCAATGTCACATCAAGTTTTGGATGGAAATTTTTGGGTTAAAGAAAAATTTGTTGGGAATACACAAAAGCATTGAAATTAGGAATAGCCTTTTAATATTAGTTATGAAAAAAATGTTGTGCATACACACAATCTCATCTTGGGAATGAACGCGAGCTGTGAAGGAATGAACGCGGAAGATGCTGCCAACTCATTGACACTACAGGAAAACAGAGCAAAAAGGACGGCAAATATCCGTCCTTTTTGCCCAAAATCCGTCCTTTTAGGTCGAAAAGGACGGATATAGGACGGACATTTTCCGTCCATTTAGCGACGTCCTATTGACAAATAAAAACCGTCAATTTTCGTCCTAATTCCGTCCTATATCTTAATTAATTACTTCTAAGTAACTAAGTAATTAGTCTTAATTAATTAACTATTCCGTCCTATATACGTCCTTTAAAGCGACAAATTAATTAAGATTTCCGTCCTCAATCCGTCCTATATCTTCCTAAAAGTTTTCTATATTCCGTCCTATATCCGTCCCGAAACCGTCTTAATTCTGTCCTATATAAGTTGTTTGGTTGTTAATTATCTGTCCTGAATCCGCCCTTATCCGTCCTATACTGTAATAAATTAATTAAAAAATCCGCAGCCGGCAATAGCCGGCTGCGGTGTCGTCGCCGCCGTTGTTCGGCGGTTTTCATCCCCAAACATAAAAAATTCATCAATATTCATACCCAAACATAAAAAATCATACCCAAACATCAAAAATTCATCAAAATTCATCCCCAAACACAAACACAAATAAGATTCAATTCATCAAACACAAAATTTAACACACATACCAAATAAAAACGAAATCAACAAAATTACAATAAACAAAAATTCCCCAAACACAAATAAAATTACAGCCATTCATCAAAATATAAACAAAAAGACAAATCAATATGAAAATATAAACAAAGGATCTGAAAAAGAATTGTAATCATACCTCTTTTAGTCATATCAAGTTTTCCTAAACAAAAATCAAACAAGAATTGATTGTTAGTATTTATAAAACAAATAAAATAAATTTATAAGGAACAAAGAGCAAAAAACTTACCCATGACAGATTGGATTCTGGAAAGAAAGAGAAAAGAACAATCGAGATAAGAACAGTCATAGTATTTATAGAAGATTGCATTCTGGGAAAGAAAAATCGCATAATACTAAAGGACGGATTTAGGACGGACGGTAAGGATAAAGGACGGATTCATAGGTTTGATATTTTCATATCCCGCCAAAAAATTTCAATAACCGTCCTATATCCGTCCTATTTTATTTGAATTTTCGATTTTCCGCCAACAATTTTTTAATTCCCGCTAAAAAATTTTAGTCCGACTTTTATATCTTCAAAATGTAGGATGGAAATAGGACGGAATATGGACGGGTAGGACAGAGTATTTTTTAGAAAAGAACGAAAGGACGGTTTCATAGGTTTGATATTTTCATATCCCGCCAAAAAATTTCAATATCCGTCCTATATCCGTCCAACATTTTTTGAATTTTCGATTTACCGCTAACAATTTTTTAATTCCCGCTAACAAATTTTAGTCTGACCTTTATATCTTAAAAATGTACGACGGAAATAGGACGGAAGATGGACTGGTAGGACATAGTATTTTTTAGAAAAGAACGACGGAAGCTGACCGTCCTAAATCCGTCCTATAGGCCGTGTAATAAACTCTGAAATAAAGGTCTGTGTCCTTTATGCTAGAACAATTTTTTTAAAATTTTTTTAAATAAATTATAATTTAAAAAAATATTGTCCGTTCTTTCGCCGTCCAATATCCGACCTTTATTGTATCCCAAAATTGTAATTTCTCATTTTTAAAAAGAAAAAGGAAAATAATGAGCATTCCATCCTATATTCGTCCTTTTTAAAATGCCGTCTTATTTCCGTTCTAATTTATTAAAAATTAAAGGACGGCTATAGGACGGAATTTTAATCCGTCCTTTTAGGTCCGTTTTCTAGTAGTGTGATCAGCGTTGCAAAACCCTGTAAAATTTCGATATCATCTGCTGATATTTCAGGGGAAACTAATAATTATTGATGTTTGTTTAAAATTAGTGGGCCCAAGATTTTTAAATGAACAGTGTTAACGGGACTAATTTGGCCGGGCTCGGAAGAGCCAAGTCAACTACGACTGGTCAACCCGACTACTACGACCTTGGGGCCTCGGCCCAAGGATCTCACGGGCGGGCCGCGCTTCTCCACCCATGACGAAGGCCCACTTTCTCAGTGGAGGAAATCGGGGCCCAAGTCAAGGAAACATTCACCAAATATGGCAACCGCCAAGTGCCATCACTCTCACCAATAATGGCCCGACTTAAATGGCCTTCACTCTAATGGCCCGACTTAAATGGCCATCGAGCCATCAAGGCTCGACTTCATGGCCAGACTTAATGGCCATCACTCCCCCGCCATCATGGACCGCCAATTATGGCAATCACTCATGGCCATGACTCCACCTTCATGGCGTCATCAAGTGGGCGCAATTAGAGGGGGCCAACACTTCCCCATTTGCACGACCCCATGAATGGCGGCCATGATGTCACGTCATGGCACATTATGAGGAGGATTCGTCTATATGAGGGAAGGGTGGTCATCATCCACAGGGGGCCAGATCTTCACCACCTACAACGGAGGTACCTCATACTCCCATCTTACACCTTCTTCCACCTTGAATATTTCTCCTCTAAAGCTTGGCCCGAGGACTCGAGTATCAGTCTCTCCGCGAGCCATACTCGATCCCACCGAGCACTTATCAGACCAGATCTGACTTTGGCATCGGAGGGGCTTCGGTTGGAACCAAGGTCCGACCCCCCTGACGAGCTCTCTCGTCTATTCAAGTCCAGGAGTTCCAGCGACGCCGAGGCTACCCCTCGGCGTCCTTCCAGCCGGAGCCGAGCGCCCTCGTCCCCGACCTCGTTCGTCTCATCCGTCACGAGGACGTCGCTCTGTCGAGGCTACCCCTCGCCGAGCCGACGCGAGGATCCGCGCGCCCCGCTGCGAGCGACTCTGCCTTCAACCGATCCCGGAGGCTGTCATCTCGCCGAGGCTACCCCTCGGCCCGCCAAAGAACGGAGCCGCGCCTTTCCGCTCGAGCGAACGCGCCGTCGGTCGACCCCACCGGTCATCTCCGTCTCGAGCGACAGCCACGACAACTCGGGGGTCCCGCGCGTCCCCTCTTTGACCGCGTTGACCACGCACATTCCATACTATTAATGTGTTCTGCTAAAAATAGCTGAAACATTTGGCGCCGTCTGTGGGAAACGAGTCGACACCTACGACGTCAACCGCATCGGTAGCGACTCATTCCATGATCTAAAACCCGTCTCCCCGTAAAGACTAGATGGGATTCCCCCTCCCGCGATCCAAGATTGATGCTGTGGGCGGAGCAGAAGACTAGCGTTGGGCTGGAGAATTCGCACCAGATCGTTCCCCTTTTCCTCTCAAAAGGGAGAGCCGAATCTGAGCCCGCCTCTCCTCAAAGAAGCCGAACGTCGCTCCGACATCTGCACCTCAACATGCATCCTAATGTTCGTGACCGTCTCATCGCCAAGAGGAGGCCGACCAGTCCAGGCCGAGGCCGAGGCTGACCAGTGCAGGCTGAGGCCGAGGCCGACCCCTGAGGAGGCCGACCAGTGCAGGCTGAGGCCGAGGCCGACCCCTGAGGAGGCCGACCAGTCCAGGCCGAGGCCGAGGCTGACCAGTTCAGGCCGAGGCCGAGGCCGACCCCTGAGGAGGCTGACCAGTTCAGGCCGAGGCCGAGGCCGACCCCAGAGGAGGCCGACCAGTCCAGGCCGAGGCCGACCCCAGACGAGGCCGACCAGTTCAGGCCGAGGCCGAGGCTGACCAGTTCAGGCCGAGGCCGAGGCCGACCTCAGAGGAGGCCGACCAGTCCAGGCCGAGGCCGAGGCTGACCAGTGCAAGCTGAGGCCGAGGCCGACCCCTGAGGAGGCGACCAGTCCAGGCCGAGGCCGAGGCTGACCAGTTCAGGCCGAGGCCGAGGCCGACCCCTGAGGAGGCCGACCAGTTCAGGCCGAGGCCGAGGCCGACCTCAGAGGAGGCCGACCAGTCCAGGCCGAGGCCGAGGCTGACCAGTGCAGGCTGAGGCCGAGGCCGACCCCTGAGGAGGCCGACCAGTCCAGGCCGAGGCCGAGGCTGACCAGTTCAGGCCGAGGCCGAGGCCGACCCCTGAGGAGGCCGACCAGTTCAGGCGGAGGCCGACCCCAGAGGAGGCCGGCCAGTCCAGGCCGAGGCCGACCCCTGAGGAGGCCGACCAGTCCAGGACGAGGCCGAGGCCGACCAGTCCAGGCCGAGGCCGACCCCAGACGAGGCCGACCAGTTCAGGCCGAGGCCGAGGCTGACCAGTCCAGTCCGAGGCCGAGGCCGACCCCAGAGGAGGCTGACCAGTTCAGGCCGAGGCCGAGGCTGACCAGTTCGGCCGAGGCCGAGGCCGACCCCAGAAGAGGCCGAAGCCGACCCAGCAAAAAGGTCAAACTGTCCTCTCCCCCCTTGCTAATTAATTGTGCGCTTTCAGACAACTACAAGAGCTTCCCTAACAATTCTCCTCTCTTAAACTTCTTGCGAGATGGTGATAAAAAGCCACATCCTCCGGTTTCAACAAATGTCTCACAAAAAGCTTGTAGATAAGGCTGCCATGGTCGCGACAACGCCGGAGCACACGGCGACCGGCATTGCGGCCTCGGCCAACTTGTGGGAGAGGCGCAAGGAATGCGTCTAGATCCGGGGACGGGCCAGGAAGACGCGGGGCTACGAGTGGCCTGGCAAGGTCGCCAAGGAGAATGAGATCTCGATCGAGTTCAGACAAGAGACAGCACCGACAACCCTCGCAGGCGTCGGGCTTAGCCCCGACTCGGCCTTCATCGATGGCCCTACCACCATCTCTGGCCATTGTCTCGACGTCCGCCATACCAACACCGTGCTGCCATCGCCAAGCATATGGGCTGAGCTCCCATCACTGTGACGCCCTTGCCGAGCTACCTTGGTCGTACCGCCAAACAGACAAAAGCGGGAGCCGGAGCGAGAGCAGGAGCAGGAGCAGGAGCAAGGATTCAGACAAAAGCGGGAGCCGGAGCGAGAGCAGGAGCTGGAGCAGGAGCAAGGATCCAGACAAAAGATGGAGCCGGAGCGAGAGCAGGAGCTGGAGCTGGAGCAAGGATCCAGACAAAAGATGGAGCCGGAGCCGGAGCTGGAACTGGAGCAGAAGCTAGGATCCAGACAAAAGCTGGAGCCAGAGCTGGAGCAGAAGCTAGGATCCAGACAAAGCTGGAGCCGGAGCGGGAGATGCGGTCCAGACAAAAGCTATAGCTGGAGCTGGAACTGGAGCAGAAGCTAGGATCCAGACAAAGCTGGAGCCGGAGCGGGAGATGCGGTCCAGACAAAAGCTATAGCTGGAGCTGGAGCTGGAGCTGAATTTGGAAGTAGAACTAGAGCTGTGTCTAGACGAGGCCGACCCATCCAAGAGGAGGCCGACCACACCAGTTTAAACAACCCAGGAGAAGGCCGACCAGACGAGTCCGACCACCTCGCCAAGTATCGGAGTCTCAACGCCAAGACACCTTGTCGAGCTTACAAAGTTATCCCCACTGCGACGGAGCTGATTGAACCAGCCGAGCATCCAGACCGCTCCTCCGACCGTGGCCAAGCCGATCTGGCCGAAGCACCACCGTCCAAGTTCAAGCACCCAGATTGCTCCTCCGACCGTGCTGCTGGGTCCCCGCTTGCCGAACAACTCCTGCATCCACCGAGCTGGACGAAGCAGTGGCAGAGCGCCACCATGGAATCTTCGAAAGGCTTCACAAGGACTTCACCCTTTTCGTCGGCCATAAGTCGAATGGCAACTCCCTTCGCAACCGAACGAACAGATCGGTCAAAGGGCTGGGGGCAACCCCCCAGCAGGCCGAGCACTCCTTCGTCGGCCGTAAGCCGAGGGGCAACTCCCCTCGCCACCGAACGGATCTCCTTCGTCGGCCGTAAGCCGAGGGGCCACTCCCCTCGCCACCGAACGGATCTCCTTCGTCGGCCATAAGCCGAGGGGCAACTCCCCTCGCCACCGAACGGATCTCCTTCGTCGACCGTAAGCCGAGGGGCAACCCCCTCGCCACCGAACGGATCTCCTTCGTCGGCCGTAAGCCGAGGGGCAACTCCCCTCGCCACCGAACGGATCTCCTTCGTCGGCCGTAAGCGGAGGGGCAACTCCCCTTGCCACCGAACGGATCTCCTTCGTCGGCCGTAAGCCGAGGGGCAACTCCCCTCGCCACCGAACGAATCACCTTCGTCGGCCGTAAGTCGAGGGGCAACTCCCCTCGCCACCGAACAAATCTCATTCGTCGGCCGTAAGTCGATGGGCGACTCCCCCCGCAACCGAACGAATCCCAGGCTGACGATCTATCGTCCCTAGCCAAACTCCGCGAGACGGACCAAAGTTTTACAGAGAGTACAACTTCTTCCCCATTATACTACATCTCCCGACCTCCACCTCAACAATGGTAGAGCTCAAAAGATGGGGGCATGTTAACGGGACTAATTTGGCCGGGCTCGGAAGAGCCAAGTCAACTACGACTGGTCAACCCAACTACTACGACCTTGGGGCCTCGGCCCAAGGATCTCACGGGCGGGCCGCGCTTCTCCACCCATGACGAAGGCCCACTTTCTCAGTGGAGGAAATCGGGGCCCAAGTCAAGGAAACATTCACCAAATATGGCAACCGCCAAGTGCCATCACTCTCACCAATAATGGCCCGACTTAAATGGCCTTCACTCTAATGGCCCGACTTAAATGGCCATCGAGCCATCAAGGCTCGACTTCATGGCCAGACTTAATGGCCATCACTCCCCCGCCATCATGGACCGCCAATTATGGCAATCACTCATGGCCATGACTCCACCTTCATGGCGTCATCAAGTGGGCGCAATTAGAGGGGGCCAACACTTCCCCATTTGCACGACCCCATGAATGGCGGCCATGATGTCACGTCATGGCACATTATGAGGAGGATTCGTCTATATGAGGGAAGGGTGGTCATCATCCACAGGGGGCCAGATCTTCACCACCTACAACAGAGGTACCTCATACTCCCATCTTACACCTTCTTCCACCTTGAATATTTCTCCTCCAAAGCTCGGCCCGAGGACTCGAGTATCAGTCTCTCCGCGAGCCATACTCGATCCCACCGAGCACTTATCAGACCAGATCTGACTTTGGCATCGGAGGGGCTTCGGTCGGAACCATGGTCCGACCCCCCTGACGAGCTCTCTCGTCTATTCAGGTCCAGGAGTTCCAGCGACGCCAAGGCTACCCCTCGGCGTCCTTCCAGCCGGAGCCGAGCGCCCTCGTCCCCGACCTCGTTCGTCTCATCCGTCACGAGGACGTCGCTCTGTCGAGGCTACCCCTCGCCGAGCCGACGCGAGGATCCGCGCGCCCCGCTGCGAGCGACTCTGCCTTCAACCGATCCCGGAGGCTGTCATCTCGCCGAGGCTACCCCTCGGCCCGCCAAAGAACGGAGCCGCGCCTTTCCGCTCGAGCGAACGCACCGTCGGTCGACCCCACCGGTCATCTCCGTCTCGAGCGACAGCCACGACAACTCGGGGGTCCCGCGCGTCCCCTCTTTGACCGCGTTGACCACGCACATTCCATACTATTAATGTGTTCTGCTAAAAATAGCTGAAACAAACAGTATCCCAAGGGCACTGGTTATATGTATATGAAGCCATCGTCGAAGGCGCCAGCTAAATTTTTTAACGCTAATTTGTGGTTCCGCGCCTAAGGCACCCGCGCCGAAATTGTTGTTTTACATCGACTGAGTTGTTCTGCACCGAAGGCATCCACGTCGAATTTGGTGTTCTGTGTCGAAGGCGCATGCGCGGAATTTGTTGTTCCGCGCTAAAGGCGCCCGCGCCATTTTTAACGCTGATTTGTTGTTCCGCGCCTAAGGCACCCGCGTCGAAATTATTGTTTTACGTCGAATTTGTTGCTCTGCGCCAAAAGCACCCACATCGAATTTGGTGTTCTGTGTCGAATGCGCATGCTTTGAATTTGTTGTTCCGCGCCGAAGGCGCCTGTACCGCTAAATATTGTAAACTAATTTGTTTTTCTTTTAAATTTTGGCTTTGAAAAAAAAATTTCGGGGAGCAAAGATTTCGCATGGGAAAATCTTAAATGAACCGTGCCCGCGGGCACGGGTTATGACTAGATAAGGAAATTAGAGAGTAAACGTTGTTTCAATGTGGAGCCGAGGTTGTTTCCACTATTCCCACGAAATTTCAATTTGAATTACCCAACGGTTGCCTAAAATAGTAGGTCTGAAGCATTTTTCAATTTTTCGCTGTCGTAGCTCACTCTAATGGATGAAACAATGCGGAGCCGAGGTTTTTTCTCTATTCCCACGAAATTTCAATTTGAATTACCCAACGGTTGCCCAAAATAGTAGGTCTGAAGCATTTTTCAATTTTTCGCTGTCGTAGCTCACTCTAATAGATGAAGCAATGTGGAGCCGGGGTTGTTTCCTCTATTCCCACAAAATTTCAATTTGAATTACCCAACGGCTGCCCAAAATAGCAGGTCTAAAGCATTTTTAAATTTTTCGCTGTCGTAGCTCACTCTATTGGATGAAGGCAGGCATTCTGGGCATCAAACGATCAAATCTATTCTTGAGCTTTGGATGGGGCGTCACCATCGATTTCTACAGAGAAATTACGAGAATTTACTTTTGCATTCAAAACATAAACAATTGCACCTGTCTCTAATTTCTGGGACTCGCACAGATTTTGTGGGAGTGTTGGTGCAATATAAGGACAAATTGAGAGTAAACATTGTTTCTATGCAGGGATGTATTTGTTTCCTCTATTCTTACAAAATTTCAATTGGAATTATCCAACGGTTGTCCAAAATAGCAGGTTTGAAGCATTTTTCAGTTTCTGGCTATCCTACCTCACTCTAATGGATGAAGGAGGTCATTCTTGGCCTCAAACGATCGAAATCTTTGATATGAAGCTTCCGATTGTGCATCAACATCATTTGCAACAGAAAACTATAAGGTTTTACTATTTCATTCAAAACACAAGCAATTGCACCCGACTCTAATTTCTGGGACTCGCATGGATTTCATGAGAATTTTGGTGGAATATTAGGACAAATGGAGAGTAAACGCTATTTCAATACAAAGCAGAGGTTGTTTCCGTTATTCCCACGAAATTTCAATTAAAATTACACAACGGTTGCCCAAAATAGCAGGTTTGAAGTATATTTCGGTTTCTGGCTGCCCTAGCTCACTCTAATGGATGAAGGAAGGTATTCTAGGCCTCAAAAGATCAACATCTTCATTCATGAGCTTTGGATAGGGCGTCACCATCGTTTTCTACAGAAAAACTACAAGAATTTACACTTGCATTCAACACACAAGCAAATGCACCCATCTTTTATTTTCGAAATTCGCACGGATTTCGTGCGAGTTTTGGTGTAATATAATGACAATGGAGAGTAAACATAGTTTCAATGTGAGAGAAATTTGTTTCCTCTATTCCTACGAAATTTCAAATGGAATTACCCAACGTTTGCCCAAAATAGCAGGTTTGAAGTACTTTTCGATTTCTGGCTCCCAAAGCTAACTCTAAAGGATGAAGAATGGCATTATATGCCCCAAACGATCGAAATCTTCGTTCCAAAGTTTCGGATAGTACTTCACCATTGATTTGTACAGAATAATAAGAAAAATTTGCCCTTGCATTCAAAACACAAGCAATTCCACATGTCTCTGATTTCTGGAACTCGCACAGATTTCGTTGGAGCTTTGGTGGGATAAAAGGAAAAACGATGTTTCTATGCGGAGAGGAGGTTGTTTCCTTTATTCCCACGAAATTTCAATTGGAATTACCCAAGGGTTGCCCAAAATAGCAGATTTGAAGCATTTTTCGTTTTCTCGCTGCCCTAGCTCACACTAATGGATGAAAGATAGCATTCTATGCATCAAATGATGAAATATTCATTCCTGAACATCCGAGAGTGCGTCAACATCATTTGCTATAGAACAGCTAAAAGTATTTACTTTTGCATTCCAAACACAAGCAATTGAACTTAACTCTGATTTCTGGGATTCGCACAGATTTCGCGGGAGTTTTGGTGGAATATAAGAACAATTGAAGAGTCAACGTTGTTTCAATGCAAAGAGGATGTTGTTTCCTCTATTTCCACGAAATAGCATGTTTGAAGCATTTTTCAGTTTCTGGCTGCCCTAACTCACTCTAATGGATAAGGAGGGCATTCCAGGCCTTAAACGATCAAAATATTCGTTTCTGAGCTTCGGATAGTGCATCACCATCATTTTCCACAGAACTTCAAGAATTTACTCTTGCGTTTAGAATACAAACAATTGCACCCGTCTTTGATTCCTTGGATACGCATGGATTTTGTGGGAGTTTTGGAGGAATACAAGGACAAATGAAGAGTAAACGTTGTTTTTATGTCGAGAGGAGGTTGTTTCCTATATATTTCCAGGAAATTGCAATTGGAATTACCCAACGGTTGCCCAAAATAGCAGGTTTGAAGTATTTTTCGGTTTCTACTGCCCTAGCTCACACTAATGGATTAAGGAGGGCATTCTAGGTCTCAAACGATCGAAATCTTTGTTCCTGAGCTTCGGATAGTGTGTCACCATCAATTTCTATAGAAAAACTACAAGTATTTAATCTTGCTTTAAAAACACAAGCAATTGGACCCATCTCCGATTTCTGGGACTCGCACGGATTTCGTGAGAGTTTTGGTGGAATATAAGTACAAATGGAGAGTAAACAATGTTTCTATGAGGAGAGGCGCTTGTTTCCTCTATTCTGACGGAATTTCAAATGGAATTACACAACAGTTGCCCAAAATAGCAGGTCTGAAGTATTTTTCGGTTTTGGGCTGCCCTAACTCACCGTTATGATATAGGGCATTCAAGTCCCCAAACGCTAGAAATCTTCATTCTTGAGGTTCAGATAGTGTGTCACCATCGTTTTCTAAATGATAATAACAATAATTTAATCTCGTATTCAAAGCAAAGCAATTGAACCAATCTCTAATTTCTGGGACTCGCACGTATTTCATAGGAGTTTTGGAGGAAGATAAGGAAAATAGAGAGTAAACGTTGTTTCAATGTGGAGCCGAGGTTGTTTCCACTATTCCCACGAAATTTCAATTTGAATTACCCAACGGTTGCCTAAAATAGTAGGTCTGAAGCATTTTTCAATTTTTCGCTGTCGTAGCTCACTCTAATGGATGAAACAATGCGGAGCCGAGGTTTTTTCTCTATTCCCATGAAATTTCAATTTGAATTACCCAACGGTTGCCCAAAATAGTAGGTCTGAAGCATTTTTCAATTTTTCGTTGTCGTAGCTCACTCTAATGGATGAAGCAATCCGGAGCCGGGGTTGTTTCCTCTATTCCCACGAAATTTCAATTTGAATTACCCAACGGTTGCCCAAAATAGCAGGTCTAAAGCATTTTTCAATTTTCGCTGTCGTAGCTCACTCTAGTGGATGAAGGCATGCATTCTGGGCATCAAACGATCAAATCTATTCTTGAGCTTTGTATAGGGCGTCACCATCGATTTCTACAGAGAAATTACGAGAATTTACTTTTGCATTCAAAACATCAACAATTGCACATGTCTCTAATTTCTGGGACTCGCACAAGTTTTGTGGGAGTTTTGGTGCAATATAAGGACAAATTGAGAGTAAACATTGTTTCTATGCAGGGATGTATTTGTTTCCTCTATTCTTACAAAATTTCAATTGGAATTATCCAACGGTTGTCCAAAATAGCAGGTTTGAAGCATTTTTCAGTTTCTGGCTATCCTACCTCACTCTAATGGATGAAGGAGGTCATTCTTGGCCTCAAACGATCGAAATCTTCGATATGAAGCTTCCGATTGTGCGTAAACATCATTTGCAACAGAAAACTATAAGGTTTTACTATTTCATTCAAAACACAAGCAATTGCACCCGACTCTAATTTCTGGGACTCGCATGGATTTCATGAGAATTTTGGTGGAATATTAGGACTAATGGAGAGTAAACGCTATTTCAATACAAAGTAGAGGTTGTTTCCGTTATTCCCACGAAATTTCAATTAGAATTACACAACGGTTGCCCAAAATAGCAGGTTTGAAGTATATTTCGGTTTCTGGCTGCCCTAGCTCACTCTAATGGATGAAGGAAGGTATTCTAGGCCTCAAAAGATCAACATCTTCATTCATGAGCTTTGGATAGGGCGTCACCATCGTTTTCTATAGAAAAACTACAAGAATTTACACTTGCATTCAACACACAAGCAAATGCACCCATCTTTTACTTTCGAAATTCGCACGGATTTCGTGCGAGTTTTGGTGTAATATAATGACAATGGAGAGTAAACATAGTTTCAATGTGAGAGAAATTTGTTTCCTCTATTCCCACGAAATTTCAAATGGAATTACCCAACGGTTGCCCAAAATAGCAGGTTTGAAGTACTTTTCGATTTCTGGCTCCCAAAGCTCACTCTAAAGGATGAAGAATGGCATTATATGCCCCAAAAGATCGAAATCTTCGTTCCAAAGTTTCGGATAGTACGTCACCATTGATTTCTACAGAATAATAAGAAAAATTTGTCCTTGCATCCAAAACACAAGTAATTCCACATGTCTCTGATTTCTGGGACTCGCACGGATTTCGTTGGAGTTTTGGTGGGATAAAAGGACAAACGATGTTTCTATGCGGAGAGGATGTTGTTTCCTTTATTCCCACGAAATTTCAATTGGAATTACCCAAGGGTTGCCCAAAATAGCAGATTTGAAGCATTTTTCGTTTTCTCGCTGCCCTAGCTCACACTAATGGATGAAAGATAGCATTCTATGCCTCAAATGATGAAATATTCATTCCTGAACATCCGAGAGTGCGTCAACATCATTTGCTGTAGAACAGCTAAAAGGATTTACTTTTGCATTCCAAACACAAGCAATTGAACTTAACTCTAATTTCTGGGATTCGCACAGATTTCACGGGAGTTTTGGTGGAATATAAGAACAAATGAAGAGTAAACGGTGTTTCAATGCAAAGAGGAGGTTGTTTCCTCTATTTCCACGAAATAGCATGTTTGAAGCATTTTTCAGTTTCTGGCTGCCCTAGCTCACTCTAATGGATAAGGAGGGCATTCCAGGCCTTAAACGATCAAAATCTTCGTTTCTGAGCTTCGGATAGTGCATCACCATCATTTTCCACAGAACTTCAAGAATTTACTCTTGCGTTTAGAATACAAACAATTGCACCCGTCTTTGATTCCTTGGACACGCATGGATTTTGTGGGAGTTTTGGAGGAATACAAGGACAAATGAAGAGTAAACGTTGTTTTTATGTCGAGAGGAGGTTGTTTCCTATATATTTCCAGGAAATTGCAATTGGAATTACCCAACGGTTGCCCAAAATAGCAGGTTTGAAGTATTTTTCGGTTTCTACTGCCCTAGCTCACACTAATGGATTAAGGAGGGCATTCTAGGTCTCAAACGATCGAAATCTTTGTTCCTGAGCTTCGGATAGTGTGTCACCATCAATTTCTATAAAAAAACTACAAGTATTTAATCTAGCTTTAAAAACACAAGCAATTGGACCCATCTCCGATTTCTGGGACTCGCACGGATTTCGTGAGAGTTTTGGTGGAATATAAGTACAAATGGACAGTAAACAATGTTTCTATGAGGAGAGGCGCTTGTTTCCTCTATTCTGACGGAATTTCAAATGGAATTACACAACAGTTGCCCAAAATAGCAGGTCTGAAGTACTTTTCGGTTTTGGGCTGCCCGAACTCACCGTTATGATATAGGGCATTCTAGTCCCCAAACGCTAGAAATCTTCATTCTTGAGGTTCAGATAGTGTGTCACCATCGTTTTCTAAATGATAATAACAATAATTTACTCTAGTATTCAAAGCAAAGCAATTGAACCAATCTCTAATTTCTGGGACTCGCACGTATTTCATAGGAGTTTTGGAGGAAGATAAGGAAAATAGAGAGTAAACGTTGTTTCAATGTGGAGCCGAGGTTGTTTCCACTATTCCCACGAAATTTCAATTTGAATTACCCAACGGTTGCCGAAAATAGTAGGTCTGAAGCATTTTTCAATTTTTCGCTGTCGTAGCTCACTCTAATGGATGAAACAATGCGGAGCCGAGGTTTTTTTTCTCTATTCCCACGAAATTTCAATTTGAATTACCCAACGGTTGCCCAAAATAGTAGGTCTGAAGCATTTTTCAATTTTCCGCTGTCGTAGCTCACTCTAATGGATGAAGCAATGCGGAGCCGGGGTTGTTTCCTCTATTCCCACGAAATTTCAATTTGAATTACCCAACGGTTGCCCAAAATAGCAGGTCTAAAGCATTTTTCAATTTTTCGCTGTCGTAGCTCACTCTAGTGGATGAAGGCAGGCATTCTGGGCATCAAACGATCAAATCTATTCTTGAGCTTTGGAAAGGGCGTCACCATCGATTTCTACAGAGAAATTACGAGAATTTACTTTTGCATTCAAAACATAAACAATTGCACCTGTCTCTAATTTCTGGGACTCGCACAGATTTTGTGGGAGTTTTGGTGCAATATAAGGATAAATTGAGAGTAAACATTGTTTCTATGCAGGGATGTATTTGTTTCCTCTATTCTTACAAAATTTCAATTGGAATTATCCAACGGTTGTCCAAAATAGCAGGTTTGAAGCATTTTTCAGTTTCTGGCTATCCTACCTCACTCTAATGGATGAAGGAGGTCATTCTTGGCCTCAAACGATCGAAATCTTTGATATGAAGCTTCCGATTGTGCGTCAACATCATTTGCAACAGAAAACTATAAGGTTTTACTATTTCATTCAAAACACAAGCAATTGCACCCGACTCTAATTTCTGGGACTCGCATGGATTTCATGAGAATTTTGGTGGAATATTAGGACAAATGGAGAGTAAACGCTATTTCAATACAAAGTAGAGGTTGTTTCCGTTATTCCCACGAAATTTCAATTAGAATTACACAACGGTTGCCCAAAATAGCAGGTTTGAAGTATATTTCGGTTTCTGGCTGCCCTAGCTCACTCTAATAGATGAAGGAAGGTATTCTAGGCCTCAAAAGATCAACATCTTCATTCATGAGCTTTGGATAGGGCGTCACCATCGTTTTCTATAGAAAAACTACAAGAATTTACACTTGCATTCAACACACAAGCAAATGCACCCATCTTTTATTTTCGAAATTCGCACGGATTTCGTGCGAGTTTTGGTGGAATATAATGACAATGGAGAGTAAACATAGTTTCAATGTGAGAGAAATTTGTTTCCTCTATTCCCACGAAATTTCAAATGGAATTACCCAACGGTTGCCCAAACAAGCAGGTTTGAAGTATTTTTCGGTTTCTGGCTCCCAAAGCTCACTCTAAAGGATGAAGAATGGCATTACATGCCCCAAACGATCGAAATCTTCGTTCCAAAGTTTCGGATAGTACGTCACCATTGATTTCTACAGAATAATAAGAAAAATTTGCCCTTGCATCCAAAACACAAGTAATTCCACATGTCTCTGATTTCTGGGACTCGCACGGATTTCGTTGGAGTTTTGGTGGGATAAAAGGACAAACGATGTTTCTATGCGGAGAGGAGGTTGTTTCCTTTATTCCCACGAAATTTCAATTGGAATTACCCAAGGGTTGCCCAAAATAGCAGATTTGAAGCATTTTTCGTTTTCTCGCTGCCCTAGCTCACACTAATGGATGAAAGATAGCATTCTATGCCTCAAATGATGAAATATTCATTCCTGAACATCCGAGAGTGCGTCAACATCATTTGCTATAGAACAGCTAAAAGGATTTACTTTTGCATTCCAAACACAAGCAATTGAACTTAACTCTGATTTCTGGGATTCGCACAGATTTCGCGGGAGTTTTGGTGGAATATAAGAACAAATGAAGAGTAAACGTTGTTTCAATGCAAAGAGGAGGTAGTTTCCTCTATTTCCACGAAATAGCATGTTTGAAGCATTTTTCAGTTTCTGGCTGCCCTAGCTCACTCTAATGGATAAGTAGGGCATTCCAGGCCTTAAACGATCAAAATCTTTGTTTCTGAGCTTCGGATAGTGCATCACCATCATTTTCCACAGAACTTCAAGAATTTACTCTTGCGTTTAGAATACAAACAATTGCACACGTCTTTGATTCCTTGGGATACGCATGGATTTTGTGGGAGTTTTGGAGGAATACAAGGACAAATGAAGAGTAAACGTTGTTTTTATGTCGAGAGGAGGTTGTTTCCTATATATTTCCAGGAAATTGCAATTGGAATTACCCAACGGTTGCCCAAAATAGCAGGTTTGAAGTATTTTTCGGTTTCTACTGCCCTAGCTCACACTAATGGATTAAGGAGGGCATTCTAGGTCTCAAACGATCGAAATCTTTGTTCCTGAGCTTCGGATAGTGTGTCACCATCAATTCTATAGAAAAAATACAAGTATTTAATCTTGCTTTAAAAACACAAGCAATTGGACCCATCTCCGATTTCTGGGACTCGCACGGATTTCGTGAGAGTTTTGGTAGAATATAAGTGCAAATGGAGAGTAATGGAGAGTAAACAATGTTTCTATGAGGAGAGGCGCTTGTTTCCTCTATTCTGACGGAATTTCAAATGGAATTACACAACATTTGCCCAAAATAGCAGGTCTGAAGTACTTTTCGGTTTTGGGCTGCCCTAACTCACCGTTATGATATAGGGCATTCTAGTCCCCAAACGCTAGAAATCTTCATTCTTGAGGTTCAGATAGTGTGTCACCATCGTTTTCTAAATGATAATAACAATAATTTACTCTAGTATTCAAAGCAAAGCAATTGAACCAATCTCTAATTTCTGGGACTCGCACGTATTTCATAGGAGTTTTGGAGGAAGATAAGGAAAATAGAGAGTAAACGTTGTTTCAATGTGGAGCCGAGTTTGTTTCCACTATTCCCACGAAATTTCAATTTGAATTACCCAACGGTTGCCGAAAATAGTAGGTCTGAAGCATTTTTCAATTTTTCGCTGTCGTAGCTCACTCTAATGGATGAAACAATGCGGAGCCGAGGTTTTTTTCTCTATTCCCACGAAATTTCAATTTGAATTACCCAACGGTTGCCCAAAATAGTAGGTCTGAAGCATTTTTCAATTTTCCGCTGTCGTAGCTCACTCTAATGGATGAAGCAATGCGGAGCCGGGGTTGTTTCCTCTATTCCCACGAAATTTCAATTTGAATTACCCAACGGTTGCCCAAAATAGCAGGTCTAAAGCATTTTTCAATTTTTCGCTGTCGTAGCTCACTCTAGTGGATGAAGGCAGGCATTCTGGGCATCAAACGATCAAATCTATTCTTGAGCTTTGGAAAGGGCGTCACCATCGATTTCTACAGAGAAATTACGAGAATTTACTTTTGCATTCAAAACATAAACAATTGCACCTGTCTCTAATTTCTGGGACTCGCACAGATTTTGTGGGTGTTTTGGTGCAATATAAGGATAAATTGTGAGTAAACATTGTTTCTATGCAGGGATGTATTTGTTTCCTCTATTCTTACAAAATTTCAATTGGAATTATCCAACGGTTGTCCAAAATAGCAGGTTTGAAGCATTTTTCAGTTTCTGGCTATCCTACCTCACTCTAATGGATGAAGGAGGTCATTCTTGGCCTCAAACGATCGAAATATTTGATATGAAGCTTCCGATTGTGCGTCAACATCATTTGCAACAGAAAACTATAAGGTTTTACTATTTCATTCAAAACACAAGCAATTGCACCCGACTCTAATTTCTGGGACTCGCATGGATTTCATGAGAATTTTGGTGGAATATTAGGACAAATGGAGAGTAAACGCTATTTCAATACAAAGCAGAGGTTGTTTCCGTTATTCCCACGAAATTTCAATTAGAATTACACAACGGTTGCCCAAAATAGCAGGTTTGAAGTATATTTCGGTTTCTGGCTGCCCTAGCTCACTCTAATAGATGAAGGAAGGTATTCTAGGCCTCAAAAGATCAACATCTTCATTCATGAGCTTTGGATAGGGCGTCACCATCGTTTTCTATAGAAAAACTACAAGAATTTACACTTGCATTCAACACACAAGCAAATGCACCCATCTTTTATTTTCGAAATTCGCACGGATTTCGTGCGAGTTTTGGTGGAATATAATGACAATGGAGAGTAAACATAGTTTCAATGTGAGAGAAATTTGTTTCCTCTATTCCCACGAAATTTCAAATGGAATTACCCAACGGTTGCCCAAACAAGCAGGTTTGAAGTATTTTTCGGTTTCTGGCTCCCAAAGCTCACTCTAAAGGATGAAGAATGGCATTACATGCCCCAAACGATCGAAATCTTCGTTCCAAAGTTCCGGATAGTACGTCACCATTGATTTCTACAGAATAATAAGAAAAATTTGCCCTTGCATCCAAAACACAAGTAATTCCACATGTCTCTGATTTCTGGGACTCGCACGGATTTCGTTGGAGTTTTGGTGGGATAAAAGGACAAACGATGTTTCTATGCGGAGAGGAGGTTGTTTCCTTTATTCCCACGAAATTTCAATTGGAATTACCTAAGGGTTGCCCAAAATAGCAGATTTGAAGCATTTTTCGTTTTCTCGTTGCCCTAGCTCACACTAATGGATGAAAGATAGCATTCTATGCCTCAAATGATGAAATATTCATTCCTGAACATCCGAGAGTGCGTCAACATCATTTGCTATAGAACAGCTAAAAGGATTTACTTTTGCATTCCAAACACAAGCAATTGAACTTAACTCTGATTTCTGGGATTCGCACAGATTTCGCGGGAGTTTTGGTGGAATATAAGAACAAATGAAGAGTAAACGTTGTTTCAATGCAAAGAGGAGGTAGTTTCCTCTATTTCCACGAAATAGCATGTTTGAAGCATTTTTCAGTTTCTGGCTGCCCTAGCTCACTCTAATGGATAAGTAGGGCATTCCAGGCCTCAAACGATCAAAATCTTTGTTTCTGAGCTTCGGATAGTGCATCACCATCATTTTCCACAGAACTTCAAGAATTTACTCTTGCGTTTAGAATACAAACAATTGCACACGTCTTTGATTCCTTGGATACGCATGGATTTTGTGGGAGTTTTGGAGGAATACAAGGACAAATGAAGAGTAAACGTTGTTTTTATGTCGAGAGGAGGTTGTTTCCTATATATTTTCAGGAAATTGCAATTGGAATTACCCAACGGTTGCCCAAAATAGCAGTTTTGAAGTATTTTTCGGTTTCTACTGCCCTAGCTCACACTAATGGATTAAGGAGGGCATTCTAGGTCTCAAACGATCGAAATCTTTGTTCCTGAGCTTCAGATAGTGTGTCACCATCAATTTCTATAGAAAAAATACAAGTATTTAATCTTGCTTTAAAAACACAAGCAATTGGACCCATCTCCGATTTCTGGGACTCGCACGGATTTCGTGAGAGTTTTGGTAGAATATAAGTGCAAATGGAGAGTAATGGAGAGTAAACAATGTTTCTATGAGGAGAGGCGCTTGTTTCCTCTATTCTGACGGAATTTCAAATGGAATTACACAACAGTTGCCCAAAATAGCAGGTCTGAAGTACTTTTCGGTTTTGGGCTGCCCTAACTCACCGTTATGATATAGGGCATTCTAGTCCCCAAACGCTAGAAATCTTCATTCTTGAGGTTCAGATAGTGTGTCACCATCGTTTTCTAAATGATAATAACAATAATTTACTCTCGTATTCAAAGCAAAGCAATTGAACCAATCTCTAATTTCTGGGACTCGCACGTATTTCATAGGAGTTTTGGAGGAAGATAAGGAAAATAGAGAGTAAACGTTGTTTCAATGTGGAGCCGAGGTTGTTTCCACTATTCCCACGAAATTTCAATTTGAATTACCCAACGGTTGCCTAAAATAGTAGGTCTGAAGCAATTTTCAATTTTTCGCTGTCGTAGCTCACTCTAATGGATGAAACAATGCGGAGCCGAGGTTTTTTCTCTATTCCCACGAAATTTCAATTTTAATTACCCAACGGTTGCCCAAAATAGTCGGTCTGAAGCATTTTTCAATTTTTCGCTGTCGTAGCTCACTCTAATGGATGAAGCAATGCGGAGCCGGAGTTGTTTCCTCTATTCCCACGAAATTTCAATTTGAATTACCCACGGTTGCCCAAAATAGCAGTTCTAAAGCATTTTCAATTTTTCGCTGTCGTAGCTCACTCTAGTGGATGAAGGCAGGCATTCTGGGCATCAAACGATCAAATCTATTCTTGAGCTTTGGAAAGGGCGTCACCATCGATTTCTATAGAGAAATAACGAGAATTTACTTTTGCATTCAAAACATAAACAATTGCACCTGTCTCTAATTTCTGGGACTCGCACAGATTTTGTAGGAGTTTTGGTGCAATATAAGGACAAATTGAGAGTAAACATTGTTTCTATGCAGGGATGTATTTGTTTCCTCTATTCTTACAAAATTTCAATTGGAATTATCCAACGGTTGTCTAAAATAGCAGGTTTGAAGCATTTTTCAGTTTCTGGCTATCCTACCTCACTCTAATGGATGAAGGAGGTCATTCTTGGCCTCAAACGATCGAAATCTTTCATATGAAGCTTCCGATTGTGCGTCAACATCATTTGCAACAGAAAACTATAAGGTTTTACTATTTCATTCAAAACACAAGCAATTGCACCCGACTCTAATTTCTTGGACTTGCATGGATTTCATGAGAATTTTGGTGGAATATTAGGACAAATGGAGAGTAAACGCTATTTCAATACAAAGCAGAGGTTGTTTCCGTTATTCCCACGAAATTTCAATTAGAATTACACAACGGTTGCTAAAAATAGCAGGTTTGAAGTATATTTCGGTTTCTGGCTGCCCTAGCTAACTCTAATGGATGAAGGAAGGTATTCTAGGCCTCAAAAGATCAACATCTTCATTCATGAGCTTTGGATAGGGCGTCACCATCGTTTTCTATAGAAAAACTACAAGAATTTACACTTGCATTCAACACACAAGCAAATGCACCCATCTTTTATTTTCGAAATTCGCACGGATTTCGTGCGAGTTTTGGTGTAAAATAATGACAATTGAGAGTAAACATAGTTTCAATGTGAGAGAAATTTGTTTCCTCTATTCCCACGAAATTTCAAATGGAATTACCCAACGGTTGCCCAAAATAGCAGGTTTGAAGTATTTTTCGGTTTCTGGCTCCCAAAGCTCACTCTAAAGGATGAAGAATGGCATTACATGCCCCAAACGATCGAAATCTTCGTTCCAAAGTTTCGGAAAGTACGTCACCATTGATTTCTACAGAATAATAAGAATTTTCCCTTGCATTCAAAACACAAGTAATTCCACATGTCTCTGATTTCTGGGACTCGCACGGATTTCGTTGGAGTTTTGGTGGGATAAAAGGACAAACGATGTTTCTATGCGGAGAGGAGGTTGTTTCCTTTATTCCCATGAAATTTCAATTGGAATTACCCAAGGGTTGCCCAAAATAGCAGATTTGAAGCATTTTTCGTTTTCTCGCTGCCCTAGCTCACACTAATGGGTGAAAGATAGCATTCTATGTCTCAAATGATGAAATATTCATTCCTGAACATCCGAGAGTGTGTCAACATCATTTGCTATAGAACAGCTAAAAGGATTTACTTTTGCATTCCAAACACAAGCAATTGAACTTAACTCTGATTTCTGGGATTCGCACAGATTTCGCGGGAGTTTTGGTGGAATATAAGAACAAATAAAGAGTAAACGTTGTTTCAATGCAAAGAGGAGGTTGTTTCCTCTATTTCCACGAAATAGCATGTTTGAAGCATTTTTCAGTTTCTGACTGCCCTAGCTCACTCTAATAGATAAGGAGGGCATTCCAGTCCTTAAACGATCAAAATCTTCGTTTCTGAGCTTCGGATAGTGCATCACCATCATTTTCCACAGAACTTCAAGAATTTACTCTTGCGTTTAGAATACAAACAATTGCACCCGTCTTTGATTCCTTGGATAGGCATGGAATTTGTGGGAGTTTTGGAGGAATACAAGGACAAATGAAGAGTAAACGTTGTTTTTATGTCGAGAGGAGATTGTTTCCTATATATTTCCAGGAAATTGCAATTGGAATTGCCCAACGGTTGCCCAAAATAGCAGGTTTGAAGTATTTTTCGGTTTCTACTGCCCTAGCTCACACTAATGGATTAAGGAGGGCATTCTAGGTCTCAAACGATCGAAATCTTTGTTCCTGAGCTTCGGATAGTGTGTCACCATCAATTTCTATAGAAAAACTACAAGTATTTAATCTTGCTTTAAAAACACAAGCAATTGGACCCATCTCCGATTTCTGGGACTCGCACGGATTTCGTGAGAGTTTTGGTGGAATATAAGTACAAATGGAGAGTAATGGAGAGTAAACAATGTTTCTATGAGGAGAGGCGCTTGTTTCCTCTATTCTGACGGAATTTCAAATGGAATTACACAACAGTTGCCCAAAATAGCAGGTCTGAAGTATTTTTCGGTTTTGGGCTGCCCTAACTCACCGTTATGATATAGGGCATTCTAGTCCCCAAACGCTAGAAATCTTCATTCTTGAGGTTCAGATAGTGTGTCACCATCGTTTTCTAAATGATAATAACAATAATTTACTCTCGTATTCAAAGCAAAGCAATTGAGCCAATCTCTAATTTCTGGGACTCGCACGTATTTCATAGGAGTTTTGGAGGAAGATAAGGAAAATAGAGAGTAAACGTTGTTTCAATGTGGAGCCGAGGTTGTTTCCACTATTCCCACGAAATTTCAATTTGAATTACCCAACGGTTGCCTAAAATAGTAGGTCTGAAGCAATTTTCAATTTTTCGCTGTCGTAGCTCACTCTAATGGATGAAACAATGCGGAGCCGAGGTTTTTTCTCTATTCCCACGAAATTTCAATTTGAATTACCCAACGGTTGCCCAAAATAGTAGGTCTGAAGCATTTTTCAATTTTTCGCTGTCGTAGCTCACTCTAATGGATGAAGCAATGCGGATCCGGGGTTGTTTCCTCTATTCCCACGAAATTTCAATTTGAATTACCGAACGGTTGCCCAAAATAGCAGGTCTAAAGCATTTTACAATTTTTCGATGTCGTAGCTCACTCTAGTGGATGAAGGCAGGCATTCTGGGCATCAAACGATCAAATCTATTCTTGAGCTTTGGATAGGGCGTCACCATCGATTTCTACAGAGAAATAACGAGAATTTACTTTTGCATTCAAAACATAAACAATTGCACCTGTCTCTAATTTCTGGGACACACACATATTTTGTGGGAGTTTTGGGGCAATATAAGGACAAATTGAGAGTAAACATTGTTTCTATGCAGGGATGTATTTGTTTCCTCTATTCTTAAAAATTTTCAATTGGAATTATCCAACGGTTGTCCAAAATAGCATGTTTGAAGCATTTTTCAGTTTCTGGCTATCCTACCTCACTCTAATGGATGAAGGAGGTCATTCTTGGCCTCAAACGATCGAAATCTTTCATATGAAGCTTCCGATTGTGCGTCAACATCATTTGCAACAGAAAACTATAAGGTTTTACTATTTCATTCAAAACACAAGCAATTGCACCCGACTCTAATTTCTGGGACTCGCATGGATTTCATGAGAATTTTGGTGGAATATTAGGACAAATGGAGAGTAAACGCTATTTCAATACAAAGTAGAGGTTGTTTCCGTTATTCCCACGAAATTTCAATTAGAATTACACAACGGTTGCCCAAAATAGCAGGTTTGAAGTATATTTCGGTTTCTGGCTGCCCTATCTCACTCTAATAGATGAAGGAAGGTATTCTAGGCCTCAAAAGATCAACATCTTCATTCATGAGCTTTGGATAGGACGTCACCATCGTTTTCTATAGAAAAACTACAAGAATTTACACTTGCATTCAACACACAAGCAAATGCACCCATCTTTTATTTTCGAAATTCGCACGGATTTCGTGCGAGTTTTGGTGGAATATAATGACAATGGAGAGTAAACATAGTTTCAATGTGAGAGAAATTTGTTTCCTCTATTCCCACGAAATTTCAAATGGAATTACCCAACGGTTGCCCAAAATAGCCGGTTTGAAGTATTTTTCGGTTTCTGGCTCCCAAAGCTCACTCTAAAGGATGTAGAATGGCATTATATGCCCCAAACGATCCAAATCTTCGTTCCAAAGTTTCGGATAGTACGTCACCATTGATTTCTACAGAATAATAAGAAATATTTGCCCTTGCATTCAAAACACAAGTAATTCCACATGTCTCTGATTTCTGGGACTCGCACGGATTTCGTTGGAGTTTTGGTGGGATAAAAGGACAAACGATGTTTCTATGCGGAGAGGAGGTTGTTTCCTTTATTCCCACGAAATTTCAATTGGAATTACCCAAGGGTTGCCCAAAATAGCAGATTTGAAGCATTTTTCGTTTTCTCGCTGCCCTAGCTCACACTAATGGATGAAAGATAGCATTCTCTGCCTCAAATGATGAAATATTCATTCCTGAACATCCGAGAGTGCGTCAACATCATTTGCTATAGAACAGCTAAAAGGATTTACTTTTGCATTCCAAACACAAGCAATTGAACTTAACTCTGATTTCTGGGATTCGCACAGATTTCGCGGGAGTTTTGGTGGAATATAAGAACAAATGAAGAGTAAATGTTGTTTCAATGCAAAGAGGAGGTAGTTTCCTCTATTTCCACGAAATAGCATGTTTGAAGCATTTTTCAGTTTCTGGCTGCCCTAGCTCACTCTAATGGATAAGGAGGGCATTCCAGGCCTTAAACGATCAAAATCTTCCTTTCTGAGCTTCGGATAGTGCATCACCATCATTTTCCACAGAACTTCAAGAATTTACTCTTGCGTTTAGAATACAAACAATTCCACCCATCTTTAATTCCTTGGATACGCATGGATTTTGTAGGAGTTTTGGAGGAATACAAGGACAAATGAAGAGTAAACGTTGTTTTTATGTCGAGAGGAGGTTGTTTCCTATATATTTCCAAGAAATTGCAATTGGAATTACCCAACGGTTGCCCAAAATAGCAGGTTTGAAGTATTTTTCGGTTTCTACTGCCCTAGCTCACACTAATGGATTAAGGAGGGCATTCTAGGTCTCAAACGATCGAAATCTTTGTTCATGAGCTTCGGATAGTGTGTCACCATCAATTTCTATAGAAAAACTACAAGTATTTAATCTTGCTTTAAAAACACAAGCAATTGGACCCATCTCCGATTTCTGGGACTCGCACGGATTTCGTGAGAGTTTTGGTGGAATATAAGTACAAATGGAGAGTAATGGAGAGTAAACAATGTTTCTATGAGGAGAGGCGCTTGTTTCCTCTATTCTGACGGAATTTCAAATGGAATTACACAACAGTTGCCCAAAATAGCAGGTCTGAAGTATTTTTCGGTTTTGGGCTGCCCTAACTCACCGTTATGATATCGGGCATTCTAGTCCCCAAACGCTAGAAATCTTCATTCTTGAGGTTCAGATAGTGTGTCACCATCGTTTTCTAAATGATAATAACAATAATTTACCCTCGTATTCAAAGCAAAGCAATTGAACCAATCTCTAATTTCTGGGACTCGCACATATTTCATCGGAGTTTTGGAGGAAGATAAGGAAAATAGAGAGCAAACGTTGTTTCAATGTGGAGCCGAGGTTGTCTCCACTATTCCCACGAAATTTCAATTTGAATTACCCAACGGTTGCCTAAAATAGTAGGTCTGAAGCATTTTTCAATTTTTCGCTGTCGTAGCTCACTCTAATGGATGAAACAATGCGGAGCCCAGGTTTTTTCTCTATTCCCACGAAATTTCAATTTGAATTACCCAACGGTTGCCCAAAATAGTAGGTCTGAAGCATTTTTCAATTTTTCGCTGTCGTAGCTCACTCTAATGGATGAAACAATGCGGAGCCAAGGTTTTTTCTCTATTCCCACGAAATTTCAATTTGAATTACCCAACGGTTGCCCAAAATAGTCGGTCTGAAGCATTTTTCAATTTTTCGCTGTCGTAGCTCACTCTAATGGATGAAGCAATGCGGAGCCGGGGTTGTTTCCTCTATTCCCACGAAATTTCAATTTGAATTACCCAACGGTTGCCCAAAATAGCAGGTTTAAAGCATTTTTCAATTTTTTCGCTGTCGTAGCTCACTCTAGTGGATGAAGGCAGGCATTCTGGGCATCAAACGATCAAATCTATTCTTGAGCTTTGGATAGGGCATCACCATCGATTTCTACAGAGAAATTACGAGAATTTACTTTTGCATTCAAAACATAAACAATTGCACATGTCTCTAATTTCTGGGACACGCACAGATTTTGTGTGAGTTTTGGTGCAATATAAGGACAAATTGAGAGTAAACATTGTTTCTATGCAGGGATGTATTTGTTTCCTCTATTCTTACAAAATTTCAATTGGAATTATCCAACGGTTGTCCAAAATAGCAGGTTTGAAGCATTTTTCAGTTTCTGGCTATCCTACCTCACTCTAATGGATGAAGGAGGTCATTCTTGGCCTCAAACGATCGAAATCTTTCATATGAAGCTTCCGATTGTGCGTCAACATCATTTGCAACAGAAAACTATAAGGTTTTACTATTTCATTCAAAACACAAGCAATTGCACCCGACTCTAATTTCTGGGACTCGCATGGATTTCATGAGAATTTTGGTGGAATATTAGGACTAATGGAGAGTAAACGCTATTTCAATACAAAGTAGAGGTTGTTTCCGTTATTCCCACGAAATTTCAATTAGAATTACACAACGGTTGCCCAAAATAGCAGGTTTGAAGTATATTTCGGTTTCTGGCTGCCCTAGCTCACTCTAATGGATGAAGGAAGCTATTCTAGGCCTCAAAAGATCAACATCTTCATTCATGAGCTTTGGATAGGGCGTCACCATCATTTTCTATAGAAAAACTACAAGAATTTACACTTGCATTCAACACACAAGCAAATGCACCCATCTTTTACTTTCGAAATTCGCACGGATTTCGTGCGAGTTTTGGTGTAATATAATGACAATGGAGAGTAAACATAGTTTCAATGTGAGAGAAATTTGTTTCCTCTATTCCCACGAAATTTCAAATGGAATTACCCAACGGTTGCCCAAAATAGCAGGTTTGAAGTACTTTTCGATTTCTGGCTCCCAAAGCTCACTCTAAAGGATGAAGAATGGCATTATATGCCCCAAAAGATCGAAATCTTCGTTCCAAAGTTTCAGATAGTACGTCACCATTGATTTCTACAGAATAATAAGAAAAATTTGTCCTTGCATCCAAAACACAAGTAATTCCACATGTCTCTGATTTCTGGTACTCGCACGGATTTCGTTGGAGTTTTGGTGGGATAAAAGGACAAACGATGTTTCTATGCGAAGAGGAGGTTGTTTCCTTTATTCCCACGAAATTTCAATTGGAATTACCCAAGGGTTGCCCAAAATAGCAGATTTGAAGCATTTTTCGTTTTCTCGCTGCCCTAGCTCACACTAATGGATGAAAGATAGCATTCTCTGCCTCAAATGATGAAATATTCATTCCTGAACATCCGAGAGTGCGTCAACATCATTTGCTATAGAACAGCTAAAAGGATTTACTTTTGCATTCCAAACACAAGCAATTGAACTTAACTCTGATTTCTGGGATTCGCACAGATTTCGCGGGAGTTTTGGTGGAATATAAGAACAAATGAAGAGTAAACGTTGTTTCAATGCAAAGAGGAGGTAGTTTCCTCTATTTCCACGAAATAGCATGTTTGAAGCATTTTTCAGTTTCTGGCTGCCCTAGCTCACTCAAATGGATAAGGAGGGCATTCCAGGCCTTAAACGATCAAAATCTTCGTTTCTGAGCTTCGGATAGTGCATCACCATCATTTTCCACAGAACTTCAAGAATTTACTCTTGCGTTTAGAATACAAACAATTGCACCCGTCTTTGATTCCTTGGATACGCATGGATTTTGTGGGAGTTTTGGAGGAATACAAGGACAAATGAAGAGTAAACGTTGTTTTTATGTCGAGAGGAGGCTGTTTCCTATATATTTCCAGGAAATTGCAATTGGAATTACCCAACGGTTGCCCAAAATAGCAGGTTTGAAGTATTTTTCGGTTTCTACTGCCCTAGCTCACACTAATGGATTAAGGAGGGCATTCTAGGTCTCAAACGATCGAAATCTTTGTTCCTGAGCTCCGGATAGTGTGTCACCATCAATTTCTATAGAAAAACTACAAGTATTTAATCTTGCTTTAAAAACACAAGCAATTGGACCCATCTCCGATTTCTGGGACTCGTACGGATTTCGTGAGAGTTTTGGTGGAATATAAGTACAAATGGAGAGTAATGGAGAGTAAACAATGTTTCTATGAGGAGAGGCGCTTGTTTCCTCTATTCTGACGGAATTTCAAATGGAATTACACAACAGTTGCCCAAAATAGCAGGTCTGAAGTATTTTTCGGTTTTGGGCTGCCCTAACTCACCGTTATGATATATGGCATTCTAGTCCCCAAACGCTAGAAATCTTCATTCTTGAGGTTCAGATAGTGTGTCACCATCGTTTTCTAAATGATAATAACAATAATTTACTCTCGTATTCAAAGCAAAGCAATTGAACCAATCTCTAATTTCTGGGACTCGCACGTATTTCATAGGAGTTCTGGAGGAAGATAAGGAAAATAGAGAGTAAACGTTGTTTCAATGTGGAGCCGAGGTTGTTTCCACTATTCCCACGAAATTTCAATTTGAATTACCCAACGGTTGCCTAAAATAGTAGGTCTGAAGCATTTTTCAATTTTTCGCTGTCGTAGCTCACTCTAATGGATGAAACAATGCGGAGCCGAGGTTGTTTCTCTATTCCCACGAAATTTCAATTTGAATTACCCAACGGTTGCCCAAAATAGGAGGTCTGAAGCATTTTTCAATTTTTCGCTGTCGTAGCTCACTCTAATGGATGAAACAATGCGGGGCCGAGGTTTTTTCTCTATTGCCATGAAATTTCAATTTGAATTACCCAACGGTTGCCCAAAATAGCAGGTATGAAGCATTTTTCAATTTTTCACTGTGGTAACTCACTCTAGTGGATGAAGGCAGGCATTATGGGCCTCAAACGATCAAATCTATTCTTGAGCTTTGATAGGGCGTCACCATCGATTTCTACAGGAAAATTACGAGAAATTACTTTTGTATTCAAAACATACACAATTACACATGTCTCTAAATTCTGGGACTTGAACGGATTTTGTGGGAGTTTTGGTGCAATATAAGGACAAATTGAGAGTAAACATTGTTTCTATGCAGGGATGTGTTTGTTTCCTCTATTCTTACGAAATTTCAAATTGAATTATCCCACGGTTGTCCAAAACAGCATGTTTGAAGCATTTTTCGGTTTCTGGCTATCCTACCTCACTCTAATGGATGAAGGAGGTCAATCTTGGCCTTAAACGATCGAACTCTTTGATCTGGAGCTTCCGATTATACGTCAACATCATTTGCAACAGAAAACTATAAGGTTTTACTGTTTCATTAAAAAAACACAAGCAATTGCACCCGACTCTAATTTCTGGGACTCACACGGATTTCATTAGAGGTTTTGTCGAATATTAGGACAAATGGAGAGTACACGCTATTTCAAAACAAAGCAGATGTTGTTTCCGTCATTCACACGAAATTTCAATTAGAATTAAACAACGGTTGCCCAAAATAGCAGGTTTGAAGTATATTTCGGTTTCTGGCTGCCCTAGCTCACTCTAATGGATGAAGGAATGTATTCTAGGCCTCAAATGATCAACATCTTCATTCCTGAGCTTTGAATAGGGCGTCACCATCGTTTGCTACAGAAAAACTACAAGTATTTACACTTGCATTCAAAACATAAGCAAATGCACCCATCTTTTTTATTCGAAATTCGCACGGATTTCGTGCGAGTTTTGATGTAATATAATGACAATGGAGGGTAAACATTGTTTCAATGTGAGAGAAAGTTGTTTCCTCTTTTCCCACGAAATTTCAACTGGAATTGCCCAATGATTGCCCAAAATAGCAGGTTTGAAGTATTTTTCGGTTTCTGGCTCCCAAAGCTCACTCTAAAGGATGAAGAATTGCATTATGGGCCCCAAACGATCGAAATCTTCGTTCCAAAGTTTCGGATAGTACGTCACCATTGATTTCTGCAGAATAATAAGAAAAATTGCCCTTGCAATCAAAACACAAGAAATTCCACCTGTCTCTGATTTCTGGGACTCGCACGGATTTCGTAGGAGTTTTGGTGGAATAAAAGTACAAATGGATAGTAAACGATGTTTCTATTCGGAGATGAGGTTGTTTCCTTTATTTCCACGAAATTTCAATTGGAATTACCCAAGGGTTGGCCTAAATAGCAGATTTGAAGCATTTTTCATTTTCTCGCTGCCCTAGCTCACTCTAATGGATGAAAGATAGCATTCTATGCCTCAAATGATGAAATATTCATTCCTGAACTTCCGAGAGTGCGTCGACATCGTTTTCTACAGAACAGTTACAAGGATTTACTTTCGCATCAAAAACACAAGCAAGATTTCGTGGGAGTTTTGGTGGAATATAAGAACAGATTGAGAGTAAACGTAGTTTCAATGCAAAGAGGAGGTTGTCTCCTCTATTTCCACGAAATAGCATGTTTGAAGAATTTTTCAGTTTCTGGCTGCCCTAGCTCACTCTAATGGATAAGGAGGGCATTCCAGGCCTTAAACGATCAAAATCTTCGTTTCTGAGCTTCGGATAGTGCATCACCATCATTTTCCACAGAACTTCAAGAATTTACTCTTGCATTTAGAATACAAACAATTGCATCCGTCTTTGATTTCTTGGATACACATGGACTTGTGGGATTTTTGGAGGAATATAAGGACAAATGAAGAGTAAACGTTGTTTTTATTCAAGAGGAGGTTGTTTCCTATATATTTCCATGAAATTGCAATTGGAATTACCCAACGGTTGCCCAAAATAGTAGGTTTGAAGTATTTTTTGGTTTCTACTGCCCTTGCTCACTCTAATGGATTAAGGAGGGCATTCTAGGTCTCAAACGATCGAAATCTTTGTTTTTTAGCTTCGGATACTGCGTCACCATCAATTTCTACAGAAAAACTACAAGTATTTACTCTCGCTTTAAAAACACAAGCAATTGGACCCATCTCCGATTTCTACGACTCGCATGGATTTTGTGAGAGTTTTGGTGGAATATAAGTACAAATGGAGAGTAAACAATGTTTCTATGAATGTTTCTATGAGGAGAGGCGGTTGTTTCCTCTATTTTGACGGAATTTCAAATGGAATTATGCAACAGTTGCCCAAAATAGCAGGCCTGGAGTATTTTTCGTTTTTGGGCTGCCTAACTCACACTAATGGATAAAGGGCATTCTAGTCCCCAAACGATAGAAATCTTCATTCTTGAGGTTCAGATAGTGCGTCACCATCGTTTTCTAAATGATAATAACAATAATTTACTCTCGTATTCAAAATACGAGCAATTGAATCCATCTCTAATTTGTGGCACTCGCACGTATTTCATTGGAGTTATGGAGGAAGATAAGGAAAATAAAGAGTAAACGTTGTTTCAATGTGGAGCCGAGGTTGTTTTCTCTATTCCCACAAAATTTCAACTTGAATTACCCAACGGTTGTCTAAAATAGTAGGTCTGAAGCATTTTTCAATTTTTCGCTGTCGTAGCTCACTCTAATGGATGAAGCAATGCGGTGCCGTGGTAGTTTCCTCTATTCCCACGAAATTTAAATTTGAATTACCCAACGGTTGCCCAAAATAGCAGGTCTGAAGCATTTTTCAATTTTTCGCTGTCGTAGCTCACTCTTGTGGATGAAGGCAGGCATTCTGGGCCTCAAACGATCAAATCTATTCTTGAGCTTTGGATAGGGCGTCAACATCGATTTCTACAGGGAAATTACAAGAATTTACTTTTGCATTCAAAACATAAACAATTGCACCTGCCTCTAATTTCTGGGACTCGCACAGATTTTGTGGGAGTTTTGGTGCAATATAAGGACAAATTGAGAGTAAACATTGTTTCTATGCAGGGATGTATTTGTTTCCTCTATTCTTACAAAATTTCAATTGGAATTATCCAACGGTTGTCCAAAATAGCAGGTTTGAAGCATTTTTCGGTTTCTGGCTATCCTATCTCACTCTAATGGATGAAGGAGGTCATTCTTGGCCTCAAACGATCGAAATCTTTAATATGAAGCTTCCGATTGTGCGTCAGCATCATTTGCAACAGAAAACTATAAGGTTTTACTATTTCATTCAAAAAACAAGCAATTGCACCCGACTCTAATTTCTGGGACTCGCATGGATTTCATGAGAATTTTGGTGGAATATTAGGACAAATGGAGAGTAAACGCTATTTCAATATAAATCAGAGGTTGTTTCCGTTATTCCCACGAAATTTCAATTAGAATTACACAACGGTTGCCCAAAATAGCAGGTTTGAAATATATTTCGGTTTCTGGTTGCCCTAGCTCACTCTAATGGATGAAGGAAGGTATTCTAGGCATCAAAAGATCAACATCTTCATTCATGAGCTTTGGATAGGGCGTCACCATCGTTTTCTACAGAAAAACTACAAGAATTTACACTTGCATTCAAAACACAAGCAAATGCACCCATCTTTTATTTTCGATATTCGCACGGATTTCGTGCGAGTTTTGGTTTAATATAATGACAATGGAGGGTAAACATAGTTTCAATGTGAGAGAAATTTGTTTCCTCTATTCCCACGAAATTTCAAATGGAATTACCCAACGGTTGCCCAAAATAGCAGGTTTGAAGTATTTTTCGGTTTCTGGCTCCCAAAGCTCACTCTAATGGATGAAGAATGGCATTATATGCCCCCAAACGATCGAAATCTTCGTTCCAAAGTTTCGGATAGTACGTCACCATTGATTTCTACAGAATAATAAGAAAAATTTGCCCTTGCATTCAACACACAAGTAATTCCACCTGACTCTGATTTCTGGGACTCGCACGGATTTCGTTGGAGTTTTGGTGGGATAAAAGGACAAACGATGTTTCTATGCGGAGAGGAGGTTGTTTCCTTTATTCCCACGAAATTTCAATTGGAATTACCCTATGGGTTGCCCAAAATAGCAGATTTGAAGCATTTTTCGTTTGTCGCTGCCCTAGCTCACCCTAGCTCAAATGATGAAATATTCATTCCTGAACATCCGAGAGTGCGTCAACATCATTTGCTACAGAACAGCTACAAGGATTTACTGTTTTGCATTCAAAACACAAGCAATTGAACTTAACTCTGATTTATGGGATTCACACAGATTTCGCTAGAGTTTTGGTGGAATATAAGAACAGATGGAGAGTAAACTTTGTTTCAATGCAAAGAGGAGGTTGTTTCCTCTATTTCCACGAAATAGCGTGTTTGAAGCATTTTTCAGTTTCTGGCTGCCCTAGCTCACTCTAATGGATAAGGAGGGCATTACAGGCCTTAAACAATCAAAATCTTCGTTTCTGAGCTTCGGATAGTGCAACACCATCATTTTCCACAGAACTACAAGAATTTACTCTTGCATTTAGAATACAAACAATTGCACCCGTCTTTGATTTCTTGGATACACATGGATTTTATGGGGGTTTTGGTGGAATATAAGGGCAAATGAGGAGTAAACGTTGTTTTTATGTCGAGAGGAGGTTGTTTCCTATATATTTCAACGAAATTACAATTGGAATTACTCAACGGTTGCCCAAAATAGCAGATTTGAAGTATTTTTCCGTTTCTACTGCCCTAGCTCACACTAATGGATTAAGGAGGGCATTCTAGGTCTCAAACGATCAAAATCTTTGTTCCTGAGCTTTGGATAGTGCGTCATCATCAATTTCTATAGACAAACTACAAGTATTTACTCATGCTTAAAAAACACACGCAATTGGACCCATCTCCGATTTCTGGGACTTGCACGGATTTCGTGAAAGTTTTGGAGGAATATAAGTACAAATGGAGAGTAAACAATATTTCTATGAGGAGAGGCGGTTGTTTCCTATATTCTGACGGAATTTGAAATGGAATTTTGCCACAGTTGCCCAAAATAGCAGGTCTAAAGTATTTTTCGGTTTTGGGCTGCCCTAACTCACCATTATGGATAGAGTGCATTCCAGTCTCCAAACGATAGAAATCTTCATTCTTGAGGTTCAGATAGTGCGTCACCATCGTTTTCTAAATGATAATAACAATAATTTACCCTTGTATGCAAAGCACAAGCAATTGAACCCATCTCTAGTTTCTGGGACTCACACGTATTTCATAGGAGTTTTGGAGGAATATGAGGAAAATAGAGAGTAAACTTTGTTTCAATGCGGAACCGAGGTTGTTTCCACTATTCCCACGAAATTTTAATTTGAATTTTAAACCCAACGGTTGCCTAAAATAGTAGGTCTGAAGCATTTTTCAATTTTTCGCTGTCGTAGCTCACTCTAATGGATGAAACAATGCGGAGCCGAGGTTGTTTTCTCTATTCCCACAAAATTTCAACTTGAATTACCCAACGGTTGTCTAAAATAGTAGGTCTGAAGCATTTTTCAATTTTTCGCTGTCGTAGCTCACTCTAATGGATGAAGCAATGCGGTGCCGTGGTAGTTTCCTCTATTCCCACGAAATTTAAATTTGAATTACCCAACGGTTGCCCAAAATAGCAGGTCTGAAGCATTTTTCAATTTTTCGCTGTCGTAGCTCACTCTTGTGGATGAAGGCAGGCATTCTGGGCCTCAAACGATCAAATCTATTCTTGAGCTTTGGATAGGGCGTCAACATCGATTTCTGCAGGGAAATTACAAGAATTTACTTTTGCATTCAAAACATAAACAATTGCACCTGCCTCTAATTTCTGGGACTCGCACAGATTTTGTGGGAGTTTTGGTGCAATATAAGGACAAATTGAGAGTAAACATTGTTTCTATGCAGGGATGTATTTGTTTCCTCTATTCTTACAAAATTTCAATTGGAATTATCCAACGGTTGTCCAAAATAGCAGGTTTGAAGCATTTTTCGGTTTCTGGCTATCCTATCTCACTCTAATGGATGAAGGAGGTCATTCTTGGCCTCAAACGATCGAAATCTTTAATATGAAGCTTCCGATTGTGCGTCAGCATCATTTGCAACAGAAAACTATAAGGTTTTACTATTTCATTCAAAAAACAAGCAATTGCACCCGACTCTAATTTCTGGGACTCGCATGGATTTCATGAGAATTTTGGTGGAATATTAGGACAAATGGAGAGTAAACGCTATTTCAATATAAATCAGAGGTTGTTTCCGTTATTCCCACGAAATTTCAATTAGAATTACACAACGGTTGCCCAAAATAGCAGGTTTGAAATATATTTCGGTTTCTGGTTGCCCTAGCTCACTCTAATGGATGAAGGAAGGTATTCTAGGCATCAAAAGATCAACATCTTCATTCATGAGCTTTGGATAGGGCGTCACCATCGTTTTCTACAGAAAAACTACAAGAATTTACACTTGCATTCAAAACACAAGCAAATGCACCCATCTTTTATTTTCGATATTCGCACGGATTTCGTGCGAGTTTTGGTTTAATATAATGACAATGGAGGGTAAACATAGTTTCAATGTGAGAGAAATTTGTTTCCTCTATTCCCACGAAATTTCAAATGGAATTACCCAACGGTTGCCCAAAATAGCAGGGTTGAAGTATTTTTCGGTTTCTGGCTCCCAAAGCTCACTCTAATGGATGAAGAATGGCATTATATGCCCCCAAACGATCGAAATCTTCGTTCCAAAGTTTCGGATAGTACGTCACCATTGATTTCTACAGAATAATAAGAAAAATTTGCCCTTGCATTCAACACACAAGTAATTCCACCTGACTCTGATTTCTGGGACTCGCACGGATTTCGTTGGAGTTTTGGTGGGATAAAAGGACAAACGATGTTTCTATGCGGAGAGGAGGTTGTTTCCTTTATTCCCACGAAATTTCAATTGGAATTACCCTATGGGTTGCCCAAAATAGCAGATTTGAAGCATTTTTCGTTTGTCGCTGCCCTAGCTCACCCTAGCTCAAATGATGAAATATTCATTCCTGAACATCCGAGAGTGCGTCAACATCATTTGCTACAGAACAGCTACAAGGATTTACTGTTTTGCATTCAAAACACAAGCAATTGAACTTAACTCTGATTTATGGGATTCACACAGATTTCGCTAGAGTTTTGGTGGAATATAAGAACAGATGGAGAGTAAACTTTGTTTCAATGCAAAGAGGAGGTTGTTTCCTCTATTTCCACGAAATAGCGTGTTTGAAGCATTTTTCAGTTTCTGGCTGCCCTAGCTCACTCTAATGGATAAGGAGGGCATTACAGGCCTTAAACAATCAAAATCTTCGTTTCTGAGCTTCGGATAGTGCAACACCATCATTTTCCACAGAACTACAAGAATTCACTCTTGCATTTAGAATACAAACAATTGCACCCGTCTTTGATTTCTTGGATACACATGGATTTTATGGGGGTTTTGGTGGAATATAAGGGCAAATGAGGAGTAAACGTTGTTTTTATGTCGAGAGGAGGTTGTTTCCTATATATTTCAACGAAATTACAATTGGAATTACTCAACGGTTGCCCAAAATAGCAGATTTGAAGTATTTTTCCGTTTCTACTGCCCTAGCTCACACTAATGGATTAAGGAGGGCATTCTAGGTCTCAAACGATCAAAATCTTTGTTCCTGAGCTTTGGATAGTGCGTCATCATCAATTTCTATAGACAAACTACAAGTATTTACTCATGCTTAAAAAACACACGCAATTGGACCCATCTCCGATTTCTGGGACTTGCACGGATTTCGTGAAAGTTTTGGAGGAATATAAGTACAAATGGAGAGTAAACAATATTTCTATGAGGAGAGGCGGTTGTTTCCTATATTCTGACGGAATTTGAAATGGAATTTCGCCACAGTTGCCCAAAATAGCAGGTCTAAAGTATTTTTCGGTTTTGGGCTGCCCTAACTCACCATTATGGATAGAGTGCATTCCAGTCTCCAAACGATAGAAATCTTCATTCTTGAGGTTCAGATAGTGCGTCACCATCGTTTTCTAAATGATAATAACAATAATTTACCCTTGTATGCAAAGCACAAGCAATTGAACCCATCTCTAGTTTCTGGGACTCACACGTATTTCATAGGAGTTTTGGAGGAATATGAGGAAAATAGAGAGTAAACTTTGTTTCAATGCGGAACCGAGGTTGTTTCCACTATTCCCACGAAATTTTAATTTGAATTTTAAACCCAACGGTTGCCTAAAATAGTAGGTCTGAAGCATTTTTCAATTTTTCGCTGTCGTAGCTCACTCTAATGGATGAAACAATGCGGAGCCGAGGTTGTTTTCTCTATTCCCACAAAATTTCAACTTGAATTACCCAACGGTTGTCTAAAATAGTAGGTCTGAAGCATTTTTCAATTTTTCGCTGTCGTAGCTCACTCTAATGGATGAAGCAATGCGGTGCCGTGGTAGTTTCCTCTATTCCCACGAAATTTAAATTTGAATTACCCAACGGTTGCCCAAAATAGCAGGTCTGAAGCATTTTTCAATTTTTCGCTGTCGTAGCTCACTCTTGTGGATGAAGGCAGGCATTCTGGGCCTCAAACGATCAAATCTATTCTTGAGCTTTGGATAGGGCGTCAACATCGATTTCTGCAGGGAAATTACAAGAATTTACTTTTGCATTCAAAACATAAACAATTGCACCTGCCTCTAATTTCTGGGACTCGCACAGATTTTGTGGGAGTTTTGGTGCAATATAAGGACAAATTGAGAGTAAACATTGTTTCTATGCAGGGATGTATTTGTTTCCTCTATTCTTACAAAATTTCAATTGGAATTATCCAACGGTTGTCCAAAATAGCAGGTTTGAAGCATTTTTCGGTTTCTGGCTATCCTATCTCACTCTAATGGATGAAGGAGGTCATTCTTGGCCTCAAACGATCGAAATCTTTAATATGAAGCTTTCGATTGTGCGTCAGCATCATTTGCAACAGAAAACTATAAGGTTTTACTATTTCATTCAAAAAACAAGCAATTGCACCCGACTCTAATTTCTGGGACTCGCATGGATTTCATGAGAATTTTGGTGGAATATTAGGACAAATGGAGAGTAAACGCTATTTCAATATAAATCAGAGGTTGTTTCCGTTATTCCCACGAAATTTCAATTAGAATTACACAACGGTTGCCCAAAATAGCAGGTTTGAAATATATTTCGGTTTCTGGTTGCCCTAGCTCACTCTAATGGATGAAGGAAGGTATTCTAGGCATCAAAAGATCAACATCTTCATTCATGAGCTTTGGATAGGGCGTCACCATCGTTTTCTACAGAAAAACTACAAGAATTTACACTTGCATTCAAAACACAAGCAAATGCACCCATCTTTTATTTTCGATATTCGCACGGATTTCGTGCGAGTTTTGGTTTAATATAATGACAATGGAGGGTAAACATAGTTTCAATGTGAGAGAAATTTGTTTCCTCTATTCCCACGAAATTTCAAATGGAATTACCCAACGGTTGCCCAAAATAGCAGGTTTGAAGTATTTTTCGGTTTCTGGCTCCCAAAGCTCACTCTAATGGATGAAGAATGGCATTATATGCCCCCAAACGATCGAAATCTTCGTTCCAAAGTTTCGGATAGTACGTCACCATTGATTTCTACAGAATAATAAGAAAAATTTGCCCTTGCATTCAACACACAAGTAATTCCACCTGACTCTGATTTCTGGGACTCGCACGGATTTCGTTGGAGTTTTGGTGGGATAAAAGGACAAACGATGTTTCTATGCGGAGAGGAGGTTGTTTCCTTTATTCCCACGAAATTTCAATTGGAATTACCCTATGGGTTGCCCAAAATAGCAGATTTGAAGCATTTTTCGTTTGTCGCTGCCCTAGCTCACCCTAGCTCAAATGATGAAATATTCATTCCTGAACATCCGAGAGTGCGTCAACATCATTTGCTACAGAACAGCTACAAGGATTTACTGTTTTGCATTCAAAACACAAGCAATTGAACTTAACTCTGATTTATGGGATTCACACAGATTTCGCTAGAGTTTTGGTGGAATATAAGAACAGATGGAGAGTAAACTTTGTTTCAATGCAAAGAGGAGGTTGTTTCCTCTATTTCCACGAAATAGCGTGTTTGAAGCATTTTTCAGTTTCTGGCTGCCCTAGCTCACTCTAATGGATAAGGAGGGCATTACAGGCCTTAAACAATCAAAATCTTCGTTTCTGAGCTTCGGATAGTGCAACACCATCATTTTCCACAGAACTACAAGAATTTACTCTTGCATTTAGAATACAAACAATTGCACCCGTCTTTGATTTCTTGGATACACATGGATTTTATGGGAGTTTTGGTGGAATATAAGGACAAATGAGAGAGTAAACGTTGTTTCTATGTCGAGAGGAGGTTGTTTCCTATATATTTCAACGAAATTACAATTGGAATTACTCAACGGTTGCCCAAAATAGCAGATTTGAAGTATTTTTCGGTTTCTGACTGCCCTAGCTCACTCTAATGGATTAAGGAGGGCATTCTAGGTCTCAAACGATCAAAATCTTTGTTCCTGAGCTTTGGATAGTGCGTCATCATCAATTTCTATAGACAAACTACAAGTATTTACTCTTGCTTAAAAAACACAAGCAATTGGACCCATCTCCGATTTCTGGGACTTGCACGGATTTCGTGAAAGTTTTGGAGGAATATAAGTACAAATGGAGAGTAAACAATATTTCTATGAGGAGAGGCGGTTGTTTCCTATATTCTGACGGAATTTGAAATGGAATTTCGCCACAGTTGCCCAAAATAGCAGGTCTAAAGTATTTTTCGGTTTTGGGCTGCCCTAACTCACCATTATGGATAGAGTGCATTCCAGTCTCCAAACGATAGAAATCTTCATTCTTGAGGTTCAGATAGTGCGTCACCATCGTTTTCTAAATGATAATAACAATAATTTACCCTTGTATGCAAAGCACAAGCAATTGAACCCATCTCTAGTTTCTGGGACTCACACGTATTTCATAGGAGTTTTGGAGGAATATGAGGAAAATAGAGAGTAAACTTTGTTTCAATGCGGAACCGAGGTTGTTTCCACTATTCCCACGAAATTTTAATTTGAATTTTAAACCCAACGGTTGCCTAAAATAGTAGGTCTGAAGCATTTTTCAATTTTTCGCTGTCGTAGCTCACTCTAATGGATGAAACAATGCGGAGCCGAGGTTGTTTTCTCTATTCCCACAAAATTTCAACTTGAATTACCCAACGGTTGTCTAAAATAGTAGGTCTGAAGCATTTTTCAATTTTTCGCTGTCGTAGCTCACTCTAATGGATGAAGCAATGCGGTGCCGTGGTAGTTTCCTCTATTCCCACGAAATTTAAATTTGAATTACCCAACGGTTGCCCAAAATAGCAGGTCTGAAGCATTTTTCAATTTTTCGCTGTCGTAGCTCACTCTTGTGGATGAAGGCAGGCATTCTGGGCCTCAAACGATCAAATCTATTCTTGAGCTTTGGATAGGGCGTCAACATCGATTTCTGCAGGGAAATTACAAGAATTTACTTTTGCATTCAAAACATAAACAATTGCACCTGCCTCTAATTTCTGGGACTCGCACAGATTTTGTGGGAGTTTTGGTGCAATATAAGGACAAATTGAGAGTAAACATTGTTTCTATGCAGGGATGTATTTGTTTCCTCTATTCTTACAAAATTTCAATTGGAATTATCCAACGGTTGTCCAAAATAGCAGGTTTGAAGCATTTTTCGGTTTCTGGCTATCCTATCTCACTCTAATGGATGAAGGAGATCATTCTTGGCCTCAAACGATCGAAATCTTTAATATGAAGCTTCCGATTGTGCGTCAGCATCATTTGCAACAGAAAACTATAAGGTTTTACTATTTCATTCAAAAAACAAGCAATTGCACCCGACTCTAATTTCTGGGACTCGCATGGATTTCATGAGAATTTTGGTGGAATATTAGGACAAATGGAGAGTAAACGCTATTTCAATATAAATCAGAGGTTGTTTCCGTTATTCCCACGAAATTTCAATTAGAATTACACAACGGTTGCCCAAAATAGCAGGTTTGAAATATATTTCGGTTTCTG
>CM061134.1:102067150-102145299 GCA_030789695.1 Scilla litardierei | reverse complement strand
TGAAGCATTTTTCAGTTTCTTGCTGCCCTAGTTCACTCTAATGGATGAAGGAGGACATTCTAGGCCTCAAACGGTCGAAATATTCGTTCATGAGCTTCCGATTATGCGTCACCGTCGATTTCTGCAGAAAAACTATAAGAGTTTACTCTTGCATTCAAAACACAAGCAATTGCACACGTCCCTGATTTGTGAGACTTGCACGGATTTCGTGGGAGTTTTGGTGGAATAAGTACAAATGGAGAGTAAACGGTTGCCCAAAAAACAGGATGTTTTTTTTCTATATGTGGAGAGGATGGAGAGTACAAATGATGCATTTTTCAGTTTCTTGCTGCCCTAGTTCACTCTATGTGGAGAGGATGTTTTTTTTTCTATATTCCCATGAAATTTCAATTGGAATTACCCAACGGTTGCCCAAAAAGCAGGTTTACTCTCCATGGATTTCGTGGGGGTTTTGAAGGAATATAAGGACAAATGGAGAGTAAACTCTGCTTCTAGGCGGAAAGGAGGTTGTTTCCCCCATTCCCTCGAAATTTCAAATGGAAATACCCAACGGTTCCTCAAAAATAGCAGGTTGAAGCATTTTTCAGTTTCTGGCTGCAGTAGCTCACTCTATTGGATGAGGGAGGGCATTTTAGGCCTCAAACGTTTGAAATCTTCGTTCATGAGCTTCTGATAGTGCGTCACCATCGATTTCTAAAGAAAAATTATAAGAATTTACTCTTGCATTCAAAATACAAGCAATTGCACTCGTCTATGATTTCTGAGAATTGCATGGATTTCGAAGGTGTTTTGGTGGAATATAAGGAGAAATGGAGAGTAAACATTGTTTCAATACGAAGAGGAGGTTGTTTCCTATATATTTCCATGAAATTTCAATTGGAATTACCCGACGGTTGCCCAAAATAGCAGGTTTGAAGTATTTTTTCGGTTTTTGGCTGCCCTAACTCACTCTAATGGATTAAAGAGGGCATTCTAGGTCTCAAACGATAGAAATGTTTGTTCCTGAGCTTCGGATAGTGTGTCACCATCGATTTTCTATAGAGAAACTACAAGTATTTACTCCTGCATGTTTGAAGCATTTTTACGTTTCTGGCTTCCCTTCCTCACTCTAATGAATAAAGCTTGGAAGTTTAGGCCTCAAATGATCAAAATCTTTGTTCATGAGCTTCCAATAGTGTGTCACAAAATCGTTTTCTATTAAAAAGTTATAAGAACACAAGCAATTGCACTCGTCTATGATTACTTGGGCTCGCATGGATTTCGTGGGAGTTTTGGTGGAATATAAGGACAATTGGAGAGCAAACGCTGTTTCAATACGGAGAGGAGGTTGTTTCATATATTGTTTCATATATTCTGACGAAATTTCAATTGGAATTATCCAACGGGTGTCCAAAATAGCTTGTTTGAAGCATTTTTCGGTTTCTAGCTGCCCTAGCTCACTCTAATTGATTAAGGAAATCATTCTAGGCCCTAAACGATCAAAATATTCATTCCTAAGCTTCGTATAGTGTGTCAACATCGATTTCTTCAAAAAAAAACTACAATTATTTACTCTTGCAATCAAAACACTAGCAATTGCACCCATCTCTGTTTTCTAGGACTTGCACGGATTTCGTGGGAGTTTGGATAAATAGAAAGACAAATGGAGAGTAATTATTGTTTCTAAGAGGAGAGGTGGTTGTTTCCTCTATTCTGATGACATTTCAAACGGAATTACACAACAGTTGCCCAAAATAGCAGGTCTAAAGTGTTTTTCAGTTTTGGGCCGCCCTAACTCACTCTAATGGAAAAAGGAGAGCATTCTAGTTCTCAAACGATAGAAATCTTCATTCTTGAGGTTCTGATAGTGCGTCACCATCATTTTCTAAAGGATAATAACAATAATTTACTCTCGTATTCAAAACATAAGCAATTGAACACATCTCTGATTTTTGGGACTCGCACAGATTTCATAGGAGTTTTGGGGGAATATAAGGAAAATGGAGAGTAAACGTTGTTTCAATGCAGAGCTGAGGTTGTTTCCTCTATTCCCACGAAATTTCAATTTGAACTACCCAACGGTTGCCCAAAATAGCAGGTCTGAAGTATTTTTCAATTTTTCGTCGTCGTAGCTCACTCTAATGGATGAAGGCAAGCATTCTAGGCCTCAAACAATGAAATCTATTCTTGAGCTTTGGATAGTACGTCACCATCGATTTCTACAAAAAAAATACGAGAATTTACTTTTGCATTCAAAACATAAACGATCAAAATTTCCCACGAGGAGAGGAGTTTATTTCCTCTATTCCCACGAAATTTCAATTGGAATTACCCAATGATTGCCTAAAATAGCTGGTTTGAAACATTTTCCGGTTTTGGCTGCCCAAGCTCACTCTAATGAATGAAAGAGGTCATTTTTGTCCTCAAACGATCGAAATATTCATTCTCGTGCTTCGGGCGTCACCATCATTTTCTATATAAAAACTACAAGAATTTACTCAAGTAATTGCACTAGTCTCTGATTTCTGGGACACGCACGGATTCCGTGGGGGTTTTGAAGGAATATAATGAGTAAACGATGCTTCTATGCGGAGAGGAGATTGTTGCCTTTATTCCCACGAATTTTCAATTTGAATTATCCAACGATTGCCCAAAATAGCAGGTCTAAAGCATTTTTCAATTTTTCGCTGTCGTAGCTCACTATAATGGATGAAGGGAGGCATTCTAGGCCTCAAACGATCAAATCTATTCTTGAGCTTTGGATAGTGCGTCACCATCGATTTCTACAGAATAATTACGAGAATTTACTTTTGCATTCAAAACATAAACGATCGAAATTTCCCACGAGGAGAGGAGTTTGTTTCCTCTATTCCCATGAAATTTCAATTGGAATTACCCAACGGTTGCCCAAAATAGCAGGTTTGAAGCATTTTTCGGTTTTGGCTGCCTAAGCTCACTCTAATGAATGAAAGAGGTCATTTTGGCCTCAAACGATCGAAATATTCATTCTTGTGCTTCGGGCGTCACCATCATTTTCTATATAAAAAATACAAGAATTTACTCTTGCATTCAAAACACAAGCAATTGCACCAGTCTCTGATTTCTGGGACTCGCACAGATCCCGTGGGGATTTTGAAGGAATATAATGAGTAAACGATGCTTCTCTGTGGGGAGGAGATTGTTGCCTCTATTCCCACTAAATTTCAATTTGAATTACCCAACCGGTTGCTTAAATAGAAGGTTTGAAGCATTTTTCTGTTTCTGGCTGTCTTATCTCACTCTAATGGATGAAGGATGGAATTTTAGGACTCAAACATTCGAAATATTCGTTCATGATCTTCCGATATTGCGTCACCATCGATTTCTATAGAAAAACTACAAGAATTTACTCTTGCATTCAAAAGACAAGATATTGTACCAGTCTCTGATTTCTGGGACTTGAACGGATTTCGTGGGAATTTTAGTTGAATATAAGGATAAATGAAGGGTAAACGTTCTTTCAATGTGGAGAGGAGGCTGTTTCCATTCCCACGAAATTTCAATTGGAATTACCCGACGGTTGTCCAAAAGAGCAGGTTTGAAGCATTTTTCGTTTTCTGGCTGCCCAAGCTCACTCTAATAGATTAAGGCGGGGGCATTCTAGGCCCCGAAAGATCGAAATCTTTGTTGGAGAGCTTCGAATAGTGTGTCACCATCGATTTCTACAGAAAAACTATAAGAATTTACTGTTGCATTCAAAACACAAGCAATTGCACCAATCTCTGATTTCTGGGACTTGCACGGATTTTGTGGAAGCTTTGGTGGAATATAAATACAACTGGAGAGTAGACGTTGTTTCTATGCGTAGTGGATATTGTTTTCTCTATTCCCATGAAATTTCAATTGGAATTATCCAATGGTTGTCCAAAATAGCATGTTTGGAGCATTTTTCAGTATCTGGCTGCCCAAGCTCACTCTAATGGATGAAGGAGGGCATTTTAGGCCTCAAACGATCGAAGTCTTTGTTCTTGAGCTTCGGATAGTGCATCACCATGGTTTTCTCTAGAAAAACTACAAAAATTTTACACTTGCACTCAAAACACAAACAATTGCAGCAGCTTTGATTTCTATGACTTGCACGGATTTCGTTGGAGTTTTGTTGTAATATAAGGACAGATGAAGAGTAAATGTTGTTTCTATGTGTATAGGAGGTTGTTTCCTCTATTCTCATGAAAATTCAATTGGAATTAACCAACGGTTGCCCAAAATAGTTGGTTTGAAGCACTTTTTGATTTCTGGCAGCCCTTGCTCACTCTAATGGATGAAGGATGGCATTTCAGGCCTCAAACAAGCGAAATCTTTCGTTTTTGAGCTTCTGATAGTGTGTCAACATCGTTTGATACAAAAAATACAAGAATTTACTATTGCATTCAAAATACAAGCAATTTTACTCGTCTATGATTTCTAGGACTCGCACGGATTTCGAGAGAGTTTTGGAGGAATATAAGAACAAAATGTCGAGTAGATGTTGTTTCTATGAGGCGAGGATGTTATTTCATCTATTCCCCCGAAATTTCAATTGGAATTACCCAACGGTTGTCCAAAATTGGAGGTTTGGAGCATTTTTCGGTTTCTGGCTACCCTAGCTCACTCTAATGGATTAAGGAGGGAATTCTAGGCCCCAAACGATCGAAATCTTTGTTCTTGTGCTTCAGATGGTGTGTCACCATCGATTTCTACAGAAAAACTATAAGAATTTATTCTTGCATTCAAAACACAAGCAATTACACCAGTCTCTGATTTTTGGTACTAGCACGGATCTCGTTGGGTTTTTGAAGGAATATAAATACAAATGGCGTCGTGGATGTTTTTTCCTCTATTCCTATAAATTTCAAATGGAATTGGCCAATGGTTGCCCAAAATAGCAGGTTTAAAGCATTTTTCAGTATCCGGCTGCCCAAGCTCACACTAATAAGGAGGGCATTTTAGGCCTCAAACGATCGAATTCTTCGTTCTTGAGCTTCGGATAGTGCATCACCATGGTTTTCTATAGAAAAACTACAAGAATTTTACACTTGCACTCAAAACACAAACAGTTGCAGCCTTCTTTGATTTCTGCACTCGCACGGATTTCGTTGGAGTTTTGGTGTAATATAAGGACAGATGAAGAGTAAACGTTGTTTCTATGTGGATAGAGGTTGTTTCCTTTATTCTTATGAAAATTCAATTGGAATTAACTAATGGTTTCCCAAAATAGCATGTTTGAAGCATTTTTTTATTTCTGGCAGCCCTAGCTCAGTCTAATTGATGAAGGATGGCTTTCCTGGCCTCAAACGAATGAAATCTTTTGTTCTTGAGCTTCTAATAGTGCTTCAACATCGTTTGTTATAAAAATACAAGAATTTACTCTTGCATTCAAAACACAAGCAATTTTACTCGTCTATGGTTTCTGGGACTCACTCAGATTTCATGGGGTTTGAAGGAATATAAGGACAAATAGAGAGTAAGCACTGCTTCCCTTTTAGAGCTAATTAGACTTTTATTGCTCTTCTTCTTTCTCTTGGGTACTTATATAATATACCATAAGCTTATGGTACCCAATGTTTGTTGGGTCCAAGGGGATTAGCCTTTTGGAAGTCAAGTCCAAGTAGACTTCCGCTATCCAACATAATTACTATTTCTAATCACATCATGAAAATAAGAATCAACATAAGCATTCCTATCATTAAGACTAGTGTTCTTAGGACCCCAAATAGTGTAAACCTTGGGAGTCCTATTCCTAGTTGCATGTATATGTGTTGGATTTCTATGTGGTGCATGCTTCTTAGAAACATGATTTCTAGCATAGAGATGTCGTGGAGGATATGCATTGTACATTCTAGGATGATATGTATGCTTGGGAACATGCATATTATATAAAGCATATGGATCATGCATGACATGTGGAGGATGAGCATACATGAAAGAATGATGCGTATGAGCATACGGGTGTATAGGAGCACGTACATGAGTATTTCTCATGTGTGGATTTGTACGTGTCCGTGGGTGTGGATCATAAAATGTGTCATGATTATCCACTTGTGAAGTATGAGGTTTTCTACGTGGATGAGTGTTAGTGTACATATAAGCATGGCCTTGCTTTTGGTTTCCACCCTTAGTGGGTTTCTTGCCAAAAGGAAGAGAAGGTGAAGTGGTGACGTTCTTGGTAGGATTGCTACCTATAGTGTCTTTGACACCACTTGTGCATGCGCCGGAGGAAGGCCTCACAAAATCTATAGTGACACCACTATAGGAGGTGCGATTATTGATGCATTAGCTTTAACAAATCCAAGACCAACACGATGTGTGGCCGGAAATTGGTTTGCAAGCAAATCCAATTGTCCTTTTTCCTTATTGAATCTCACAATACGGGAGGACATGAGCTCATATTTCTCCGTTAAAGAAGAAATGTTGGTATCCAAGTTGGAGTTAAGAGAATCATTCTCTAACCCCAATTCTGTGTGTCGTGTAACTAGATCACTATTATCCTTAGGATGTTTTTGATCTAGTCACTACTACAAAATGGACCTTTAACAGCACTTAAATAATGTCTTTAATAGCGCTTTACAAGCGCTGTCGATCTCGCCACTGCTAAAGAGGGTCTGGTTTTAATAGCGCTTTACAAGCGCTGTTAAAGGGGGCCTTTAACAGCGCTTGTTTGTGCAAGCGCTGCTAAAGGGGGGCCTTTAACAGCTCGCTTGTTTGTGCAAGTGCTGCTAAAGCCCCCCTTTAACAGGGCTTGTTTGTGCAAGCACTGCTAAAGGCCCCCCTTTAACAACGCTTGTTTGTGCAAGCGCTGCTAAAGGCCCCCCTTTAACAGCGCTTTTTAGTGCAAGCGCTGTTAAAGGGGGGCCTTTAACAGCACTTGTTAGTGCAAGCGCTGTTAAAGGGGTGTCTTTAACAGCGCTTGTACTAAAGAAGCGCTGCTAAAGGTGGACCTTTCACAGCGCTGTCTACTGAGACCTTACACAGCGCTTCTTTAGTACAAGCGCTATTAAAGGTCCACCATAGACAACGCTTGTACTAAACAAGCGCTGTTAAAGGTCCCCGATAGACAGTGCTTGTTTCAATTCATTTTATTGTTTTTTCCTACGTTTTATATTTAAATAGATCCATTTAATGTTCAAAAAGCTTAAATAAAACACCAATAACATTAAATTACAAGAAACAATCATTACAAGAAACAATCAAATTAGATTGCTTTATTCAACACTCAAATAAATTAGACAATGTGCATTGATATTGGAAGATAATTTGTAATACAAATAAGAAACATTATCGCATATAAAACTTATCAGTCATTATCCATTAAATCACTCCTTGAACAATACATTTCCCGACAATAGTATATAGATTCCAGAGCGGGTTCCATCTCAAAAATCTTTTCTGCTGCATCTTCTCTTAATTTGCTGTTCTTGTGTATTCTGCTCGAACATAATAAAGCACCCCACATGCTGGCATCTGCTTCCATCGGCATCTCCCTCATAAGAGCTCGTGCATCTGCCAATCGTCTTGCTCTCCCCATAAGATCAATCATGCAAGTATAATGCGCTGCCTTTGCGGACACGCCAACAATTTTTCAGGTTAACCACGATTCGTATAGTAATGGAGACTGCATACATCTGTATAGATGAAAACCAAGTAAATAATAATAATAATTAGACAGAGAATTAGAATATTGATGGGATAATTGAGAAACTAGAATAAAGATGTTTGAACTAACTGTGTAATTCTTCATCCTCTGGAATATGGTTCTACTGGTAAGAACAGCACATTTAAGACAGCCTAGCAGGATGATCTGCTGATAATAACAATTTAAGTACAACAAGCACCTTTAAGACAGCCTAGCAGGATGATCTGCTGATAATAGCAATTTAAGTACAACAACATCAACATACCCAATTCCTAATTTCTGTCCATTAGAAAGCAGCTACCGCAAAAGCTTCATAGTGAAGCTATCCGAGTATCCACCTCTTGTTACCATTTGCTTGGGTTGCTATTGGGAACAGAACATCAATCCTAGAGAGCGCTTGATCTGGCCAAAGATGAAGCACATGTCCATCAACATATAATATCAGTGATCCAATTGCCCATATCCAGGTCTGGCACAGGTTAGCCCACAATGATATTTGCATTCAATTGCCCAACAGGAAGGCAGTATCTAAACATTGCGTATCGAGCATCCTACAGTCATGTTGTCACTTAGATAGCCATGAAAATCATAAGCAGAATGCTTTAACAGAGCCTAAACAATTTGCAAACATTTAAAGAGAATTACATGTGTACATTGAGGTAGACAGTGGAATACCATTCCATTTCTCTCTTTTTTATTTGATCTAGTTGATTAAAAGATGGATTTAAATCAATCAGATTTCTTTCCTAGTTGCTTTCTACATCTAAAAGCATGTATTGATATGGGTATCAATGTGTACTATATATTTAGCAATGCACATACGGCTATAGTTATATTGTCAAACTGTCATGTCCCCTTAACCTTCCCTGTGTTCTAGCAGAGGATCAAAATATTCCCAAGCAAGCCAGAAGGTCAAAGAAATAACAGCAGCAAATTAATCATTAATCTTTCAACCATGAATTGCTTTCATGTCGTCACAATTTCAAACCGTCCAAAAAACAAGTTAGACAGAGAGTACAATATTATCAAGCAAGTAAGATATTATGTTGTTTCTAGTGTTTAACAAATGGCTTCTGTTAGGCTCAATTTTTAGAACAAAGCTACATAGACACAGCAGACAAGGATTATCAAAAACAACCAAATTGTTGAAAAGAATACATGCGAACAAAAAACAAAGCTAGATACATGCAGCTGAAAAGAATTATATAGTTGCTAAACTAATAGTGCAAATAATCCTCCACACAAACCAGCCGACAAAAATGATTCACGAGGCAATACAAAGTTAGGAATAAAGACTGCCTATGATTGTACTCACAGTTACTGTTGAGTTTTCTCATATGACATTAGTTCAAAAAACAACAGCAAATAGCCGATTTATCATTTGAAGGTAACATGTGACATATCTTTTGCATTATGTAACATGCCTCAAAACCTTGAACATAGACTTGTGCAGTTATATGTTGACAGGTTTAAAAACTACAATACCAGCCAATGATTGCTATACCAATGGCTACAAGGAGTGTAGCATAATCATTGAAACCAGGTAATGCAATGCACTAATCAGCCTGTCCTGTAAATTTTGAACACCATGTATCATGGTGCAACAGATTAAACACACCATTCTTCAATGAACGTGTATAAATGCCACATTGTTGAAACCAAAACATAATTTGAACATGCATAAATGTAGGCTGAAAATCTTCATGCTCAGTAACATGTTGCTTTCTCAAAAAGGCAAATGATCGTTAAAGAAAATGGCCAATTAGAAGATCTTAGCTAGTTGTTGGAAAACCATGCATCCACTTAAAAGATGTTTAAAAACTAAGAAACCCAATCCGAAATCGTACAGTTCACGAACAGAAATGCAAAAATTCCATGTCTCTTCCCAAAAACTACAGTCAACGCAAAAAGGATCATAACCAGGGATTAAGGATTTTTACTAAAACAAAACAAACAAAACCATGGTATTTTTGCAAAACCTAGATGATGAAACCAAAATGACCATGAGACCATATTTTGCTATGAATAATGCAAGTGATCATGTTAAACTACAATGGAGAAGAAAAGATGACAAAACACACACACATATATCTCAAAACAATATCTTACAGATAATGCAATATGAAATATTCATTCATATTCTTGTTGTTTAAATGATTCCCATGTTTAATGGAAGTTCTGCACATATAAAATCTTAACAATTGGTAATACTAAAATCTGCCATTACGATCAAAATGTTCTATCCGCATTATAATTTGATAATAATCCAATCAAGAACATATATCCTCACTCTGAATTCCCTACTACACGCTGCTGATGGTTCCAAATAAAGATGATCAGAAAGCAGATGGATTAGGAACAAAATGAACCTAGTTGAAAGCTACACGCCATATACAATGCCACACTCAAAGCTATGGCAAGTACTTTACCTGAGAATGCATGATTGCATCAGAAGGAGGCCATGTAGCTTCATGTTGGCCACATTTTGATTCGTCAGGGAAGTCGAAGAATTCATCCGCAGCATCATTCAGTTGGAGGAATGATCCACCAGAAATTGCTGGTATACGAGGAGACCTTTTCAGCTCTTCTGTGGAATCTAGACTCCTAGTCTCACATGATAATTCTGTTTCTGCCTTCATGTGGAGCTTTTTAATTTGTGGTAGTCCAAACCCCCACGTCAATTCACCAGATGAGAAATCAGAGGCTGGATAGTTTCCAAGTTTTGCTCGAAACAATTCTCTCAGTGCTGGACAGAACATTAATACATGCATCAGACAGAAGCTCAACAGCAATATCACAAGATAAATCAAACAATGAAAAATGGCATTTCATGAATTCATGAGTCTAATATTTACCTGCAACTCTCCCAAGCATCCGGATTGTTATATGTTTGGCTGAAGAGGTAAATAAATATGATTTCCAAAATTTCCAGTCAATTGCAAGCATGTGCTTAACAATTGATTGTTTGCCTTGGTTCACTGGAGATATAACATATCCTCCGCCTATAAGAAAGCATCCGATTAGTATAGTTGCCGAAGATACATGTACAACTTATCTAAATAGTACTTGATTTGATGTTCTTTCTAAAGTAACCAGCATGACTAAAGATTCTATAATTTCAGTTTGTGCAGAGCGGGGAGAAAAGAAATAAAGATATTTCCGACGTCTAAGCATACACTACTTTTAAGGCATGCACGAACATAGCCTCTCCCAGGTGGACATCTTTGATGGAACACGGACTGGTATAAAATTAATGTGACAAATTGAAAGACAGAGACTTAGTCTATAAGAATCATTATAATCAGATAATAACTACAAAAAATCAGAGACAATACCATATGTTCCATCATCTTCCCTCCTCCAATAACGCCGTAAAAGCAAATATCTGCTTCTCATACCCCTGCAAGGTGAGCGCAGCCAAAACTAGGTACACTCTGTGGAGGATTTTAGTTATTATAGTAATAAAGAACTTTAAAATGTTATCTGACCAAGGAAGCCAGTCCCTGTTAAGCTTTTTGTGAATAATCTCAGTATGACCATCTAGGTGTTCAACAACACTGCCAAAAGAAAAGCAAAAGTCCCATTTGCAAGAAAGAACTGAGATGATCAACCTAACGAGGAAAACTCAACACTTGAAATTAGTCATTGCTCCTATAATTGTCTCAGAATAATAAGTTTATACAATACATCTCATTCGATTACATTTTTATTGTATTCAATAAGATCATATTCACCTAAAGTTCTTTATGTTTCTTAAAATATTAGTACCATTGTAATCTTGCAATATCATTACTTTGACCGTGGCAGTGCTCAGTATCTAAATAATAGTTACATTGGTACATCACCAACAATCATATCTTTCTCACAGACAAAAAAGATTGGTGATTCATTGGTACAAACATCATGTTCCTGTTAAGATCAAGCAAAATACCTAAAAATGTTAATTTTCTACATCAATGTATTAGATTATTACTATTTAAAACATAAATAAAAGGCTTACAACTATTTAACAAGCCGTTACCAATCTAACCATAGCACATTTACTCATTCACGGCAATGCTTCACGAATCGCCTAATTCTCACCAACCAAAAATGTCAAAAATCAGGCCAAACCCACCTACATAAACATTAACCACATAAATATGGGCTCACCAACGGGAAATATATTATCAATATAAGTTAGAAGAAGAACCCCAAGCCTAACATTACAAAGGCTTTTAAGGTACTTAAGGTTTCTCTAGAAAATAAGCATGCGGGGGTCTCGGATATTTAATTTAATTCTGACATGACCCCCCCCCCCCCCCCCCCCCCCCCGGCGGCCAAGAACAATCAAAACCTACAAATTTTAGGCCTAGTTTGGCAACACATTTTCCAACCGATGTTTCATTTAAGTTAAAATGAAACCGAGGTCTGCACTCATGCAAACCTAAGTTTGTGGAACTCCAATCAGATTATCGTTTCATAAACTCCATTTTCATAAGGTTTGTGGCATCCAAACATTAGTTTCAGGAGCGCTATTTTGAGCATCCAAACATGTCAAAGCTTTTGAACCCCAAGTTAGACACCAAATTCCATAAAACCCCAGTTTCAGAAACTAAACCTAGTTGCCAAACTAGGCCTCAGTTGTTTACATCAATTCATCTCTAAATAAAACATTTGCAAGAACTCAAGCACAGAAGCACCCATTGTGAATCTAGCATTGCCCATTTGTTTATTCTCAGTGATTATTCCCAATAAAAATTCAGATCACAAGGGTTTCAACCTACACTAATTGAAATCCGAAACATTTAAAGTAAAAGCTGAAGAGGAAAAGATTGAAAAACTCCTCTCTTTATATACATAAGGCCCAAAACAGTTTGACATAAATTCCCCAGGCTAATCAAATTATCAATATATCGCCAATATCAATGCTGACTATTTATGGGCATATAGAGAGGAAACCCAAACAGGGAGGAAAAAAATCAAAATAATCTAGTAAATCAAAAAAGAAGAAGAAACATGACGTAAAATGCAAGAGTAGGGATCAGAATCGAAACCTATCCCTCATGCCTATGAATTATCAAATGCAGCAGAAGTAATAGCCTGCGAGAACTCCTGAAAGCTAATCCATGAGTCTAACAATGAAAAATGGCATTTCAAGAATTCATGAGTCTAATATTTACCTGCAACTCTCCCAAGCATCCGGATTGCTATATGTTTGGCTAAAGAGGTAAATAAATATGATTTCCAAAATTTCCAGTCAATTGCAAGCATGTGCTTAACAATTGATAGTTTGCCTTGGTTCACAGGAGATATAACATATCCTCCACCTATAAGAAAGCATCCGATTAGTATAGTTACCGAAAATACATGTACAACTTATCTAAACAGTGCTCGATTTGATGTTCTTTCTAAAGTAACCAGCATGACTAAAGATTCTGGTTTTCTAATTCCAGCAGCAGCGGTTTCGATTTGATGTTCATATGAACTATAACAAATGTCCAGCAGCAGCGGTTTTGATTTGATGTTCATATGAACTATAACAAATGTCCAGCAGCAGCGGTTTCCAAATATATTGGTGGACGAATGGTTAAGGAATTAAAGTTGCATTCATCCAACATGTTTTCTAATTCGCTCAACCCCCAAAAGGCAGAGTTTTGCGTGATGTATCATTCTACTTGTTTGTGGGTATACTGAAGCACACAGAAGAATGCCCAACGGATATTTTGCTAATGTGACACCATTTCATCCCTATTCTCCTTTTCTACGTAATAATTGTTCTCACAATTATGTTAGTCAACCAAGAAGTGGCAAGAGATTTACGCCCAAAAACAAACATATTACACTAGAGCTCTTTTAACTAGACCTGGGAAAAAAATCCAGTATCTTAAGCAAGTATAATGAACATCCTCGCAAATTTAACATAAGGTCAGATTTTTAATCATAGAGGATGATCATGCAAGCAGAACAGTACATTATCAAGCCGAAACCTTTTCGCCCAAATCACAATTGAATGAAATTAAGACAAACAAATCTATTTACGTAACCTGATCAAGGGAATGAACAAATGGACGGGAGCCGGGGCGGAAATCCTTACCGTCCACGGCGACGGCGACGGGAACAGTAATTTGACGACTTTGTATAACGAAGCAATTCAATAGAACGGAAACAAATCATAGGAGAAAAATCTGAAGCCAACGAGAATTATACCCTCAGTCTTTCAGAAAGCACCGAATGAGTGATCTGCTTCTATTTGGGGACTTCAGCGAGCATCTTGTCATAGCTCGCCTGATCGAAGAGCACGACGTTGTTCACCTTCTCCTTTTGTTTTCCCTCGGTTTTCCCTTGCTATACTTCAACAGTACCCAAAATGAAACAAAAAGGAAGAAACCCTAACCACTTAGAACCGGATCTACGCATGCCAAAAATGCTAAAAAGGTGGCATTTTTACCTTCTTCTTCTGCTTCCCACCGCCGGACTTGGCGAGCTTGGACGACGGAGGCGGGGCCTTTGCGTCCTTCTTCGGAGCCTGCATAAAAAAACCAAATAAATAGTGAGAATTTCACGATCGATGAGACCAATCAGGGATCTGAGCACGAAATAGATAACCATTTTCAGATGTGGATTAGGGTTCCTTTGGATTCAATCTCGAAATACATGATGGAAAAAGGAGAGCGGCGCGAGAACGAGAGGGGTTTTGGTTTACGGATGGGAAAGGGAAAATGTAACGGTCTGTTTTCGTTGTACTTTGTTCTTGCACGTGCTTTTGACCGTGCACGTAATTATTTTAGACTTAGTTTGTTTGTGAACACTTTGGTGTGATATGTCGTTGTGAACGTCTCTGAGAGTATCAAATTGTGGCACTAATTTGGAACAACATTTCTCAGGTCGTTCTCCCACGATTTGATCTTATTCGAAGAGACGTTGTGATTTTCACTTTTGACGTAAGACGTTTCTATTTTTAGTTTCGTCACTCGACGTCAAAATTGAGATCCGTCTTCTTAGTTTTCCTTCTCTCATTGTCCCGATCACCCCAATATTTATTTTACAATTTTTGGAGTTTATTTGACCTATTTTACATTTTTAGCAAAGCTTATAATATTTTTAATAACTAAGTTTTAAAGTATTTTTAGCCAAATAAAATTTTTATTAGATTATAATACTTCAAACTATTTTTGAGCCAAATCCTAGCTCATCTTGGCCACACCCTAGCCATGCGTGGGTTAGAGAGAGAGAGCGAGAGTTTGATTTTTAATTATTTTTAAATCCTAATCCTATTAGATTTAGCCCTAAACCAATTCAACCCCTCTATACTATATAAACAACCTCTAGGTTAACTCATTTTCACAAGAAATTAACCCTAGCCGTCACAAAAACCCCCCAATCTCGCTTGCGACGTTCGTCGCAACCGCTGCTCAGCCGCCCAGTGCCCGACCGGCGTTTTCGCCCCCGTTCCCTCGGTCTGACCGAGGCCAAACCCCCGCACCTGCTCCGCTCCACACCCAGCAGCCGCCCGCTTCGTTGCAACGCATCGCATCCCGCCCGACCGAGAACTTCTCTCGGTCTGACCGAGAGCATCGCCCGCTCCGCACGCTTCCCCGCTCTGCACAGCCGCCCGCTTTGCAAGCCTCACACCGACCCCCGCATCCGCCAGCTACAATCGAAGCGCTCCCCCGCACCGCTTGCATCGCCCGCTCCGTTGCAACATGCAACATTGCAACCCCCGCCCCCCAAGCGCATGACCGACCCGCCCGCTATGTCTGACCGAAGACTTCCTCCGCAGCGGCCTGCTGTGACCGACCCCGCATCTCCGCAAGCGATGCACAGCCCGTCCGCAGTGTCTGACCGAGAGACCACCTCGCACTGGCCCATGTCTGACCGAGCGACGTTCGTCGCAACGTCGCAACTCTCGCACCGCTTGCCACCGTAGGCCCCCCAAGTTCTCCAGAGGTGTTGTGGGTCCCCCATTGGCCCCTAGCACTGTTGTGGGTCCCACCTAGGTGTCTCCTCTTCGTGAATTTGCCGTTTACGATGTTGCGATACGTCGTAGCCCGTCGTCGCACGTTCTAGCTTTGGAATCTTGGTTCGTTGCTCTAGTTGCTGATCAGTCTATTCGAGCAAGGAATCTATTTTGGAATCTGGACTAGGAGCGCGTTCTTTTATTCCAACCCCTGGCGTCGCTACCCGACACCAGTGTGGCTTTCGCGTCGTGTTGAGGTAACGATCTGCACCCCTAGGACCCCCAACCTATTGCCTGTTAATCAAGAATAAAATTGATGTTTTTAAAGTGTTTTAAATTCACTAATTAAGATTAATAAAATGGGACTGTAGGCCGGTGGACTTGTGCACATAGGTTGTTGTGACTTGGGACTCTTTGGACGGTGTTTCTCAGACGTTTGACTTGCAGGCAAGTGAAACTTGCCAACTTTTGCTTAGGGCCATGTTTTTAGGCCACTTCCTTACTTTTAGCGTAAAAGAGACTAGAGAGTGAATTGATAGCTGTCTAGACGCAACTTTAAGATCTAGCTTGAAAACGAAGCTAGATCTGTCACCTTGCCATGTCATTCATGCATTGTTATCTGCCATGTTTAAATTCCTTATCGGTACGCACTTAAACTGTTATCTTCCATGCATTGCATCTTACATGTCATCCAATTTCAATGTTGCATTCGTAGCACACGCTACAAAATACTTGTACTTCCTTGTTCTGGCTAGGTGCACCCCTATGCCATCATGAAAAACACTTCCTGGCTCGTGATCCAGAAGATGGGCGCCAGTCCATATACATGTGGATGGGGAGGGATAAGCGATCACTTGAGCTTAGGAGTTGGCCCGCGCAGCCACTCTAGCCAAAAGGCGTAAACTCTGTGCACGACGTGCTTACTAGACTTGTACTTATCCTTGTGAATGTTTCTTGTAAAACTTGATACCCATGCCATGATTTAAATGCCATGCTCGTACTTTACTTTACTTGTTGCACTCATGCTATATCTGCCATGTCATTGCATCATGCTAGAACTGCTAGGTTGCTTTACTTCTACTTTCAGTTTCCTTGCACAAGTCTCTTGTAGACTTGCTGACATGTGCCCCTTGCTCTTTTGGGTGTCACATGTTAGACCCTGAGCCAGAGACCGTAGCCGAGGACGATGTGTTTGCTGACGCTGAGCCGGAGCCTACCTTTGACGAGGAGTTGGTGGACACCGGTGACCAGTCTTAAAGACTGTTTTGAGTTGCTTTGCTTTAGGTTGCTGTTAGTTGTCGGTGCGTAGCACCATTACTTTGTTTTTTGTACGTTGTACTTTTGTTGGCCATGCTGGGGCCTCTTTTTAGACTCTTTTCTTTTAGCCTGGTGGCTTTTCTGCGATGTTGGAACTTATTTTATGGATATTCTGAGATTTCTTTTTGTCTCAATTTCTTTATTATTATCTTTGTTTCGTATCGCAATTGCAAGGACCTGCCATTTAAAGTTATTGACGCTTATCAGACTTGCAGCTACACAGCTTCAAGTCTGAGCGGACCTTCTCACGTCTCGCCTCCATATTTTTGGGAAGCGTGGCGTGACAGGTTTTGTTGGTGGCCCATGCAGGTCCTCTTCTTGCAACTGTGAATTAACGGAACAACGGTAATAACAGAATGTCCAGTAAATAAATTACAACATCCAAGTCACAAGCTTTGAGTCTAATATTTTTGTTCGTTTTCTATGTCATTAGATGGCTGGAAGACGACAGACCCGAGCTGGTGGTGGGCCCAATCGTGTTGAGGTGCCAGATATAGAGCCCACCAATGCTGAGATCATGAGGATGATGCATCAGATGATGCAGGTGCAACAAGGGATGCTTCAGAATACCCAGAATGCCCCTCGCTTCGAGCCAGGAGCGAAGCAGTTTCGGGAGCTGGGCCCGACTTACTTTGATGGATCTGAAGGACTGTTGGCTGCTGAGGAGTGGATCAGAAATACTGAGGATAATCTGAAGATGTCGAAGATCAACCCGGCTGGATGGGTTGAGCTGGTGAAGAAGCAGCTCAAGGATAATGTCCGCAACTGGTGGGATGCAGAGGAGGAGCGGTTGGTGAGCCCTATACCTTGGGCTACTTTCAAGTCCAGGTTCGATGAGGAGTACTTTTCGAAGGCGGCCAGGAGGGAGATGTTGCAGCGCTTCATTGAGCTGAAGCAGGGAAATCTGACGGTGGACCAGTACCATCAGGAGTTCACCAGGCTGAGTCGCTTCGCACCGAAGATGGTGGAGGATGCTGAGGAGAAAGCTCAGAGGTTTCTGCATGGTCTTTCCCTAGACTTGCGGAGCCTGATGTCTTCGTCAGATCTGGAGTCATATCAGAAGTTGCTGGTAGCTGCTCGGAGACAGGAGCGGATTACGAGGCAGAAGGGAGGACATGCATCGGGAGCTGGGAAGAGGCCTATGGAGCAGGTCAGAGGAGTGGTTAGGCCTGGGTTCAAGCCTAATCAGCTAGTGCAGTTCAAGAGGCCAGTTGGGCCTACTCAGAAGACTTGCCATTTCTGTGGCAAGACCGGGCACGTCAAGGAGCAGTGTAGGAGGATGTTGGGACAGTGCCTGATTTGTGGAGATCCTACTCATGCTATGAAGGAGTGCCCGAAGTCTAAGCAGCCTTGGAAGGAACCAATTGCAGCACAGCCGTTGCAGCAGAGAGCACCTGTACCTGCAAGTCGTGGAGCAGCCCTCGTTCCACAGAGGCATGCTTTTCAGCAGGTTATGCAGCCGAGGAGGCAGGCTTTTCTGATGACGGCAGTAGAGAGCGAGGCTGTGGATGAGGTTATCGCAGGTAACTCTTAGTCTAGTTGTTTCCTTCCTTAGTTATTTTTGGTTGTTCGATTATGTTTGGTTGCTTGCATATAATTGTTTGCTAGAATAGTGTTTGATTGTTAGACTGCTTGTTAGGTGTGATTTTGGTTTGCACATTTCCTGCACAAGTCCTCTTTGACTCTGGTGCATCGATGTGCATTATATCCTGGAGCTTCGTGGAGAAGCATTCCTTGACGACATCCACTCTTCCCAAGAATTGGAACATCGTTACAGGAAATGGCGTGATCTCGGTGCATCGTGGTTGCAATTCTTGCCCTTTGGTGGTCTGTGGACATGAGCTTTACGCTGATTGTATTGTCCACAACATCATCAACTATGATGTCGTGCTTGGGATGGATTGGCTAGCGAGCTTCTATGCTACGATCTATTGTCATAGGAAGAAGGTGGTGTTCGAGATCCCAGGACATCCAGTGTTTGAGTTCAGTCGAGGTAGCAGTTCGCTTGGCCCTGTCAGGTTTCGAGCCAGACCGGTGGAGATCGTTGATGGAGCAGAGTAGACCAGCTGTGGTGCGTGAATTCGACGACGTCTTCCCCGAGGAGATGTTTAGACTGACGCCTGATTGAGCTCTCGAGTTTTCGATCGATCTTATTCCGGGAGCGCAGCCTATTTCGAAGGAGCCGTATCGTATGGCACCATCAGAGTTGGAGGAGTTGCGTAGGCAGCTGGATGAGCTTTTGCAGAAGGGTTACATTAATCCTAGTGTGTCTCCGTGGGGAGCACCGGTGTTGCTAGTGAAGAAGAAGGATGGTTCGCGTCGCATGTGCGTGGATTACCGGGAGCTGAATGCTGTGACCATCAAGAATAAATATACATTGCCTCGATAGATGACATTTTTGATCAGCTTGGAGGTTCGAGGGTGTTCTCTAAGTTGGATCTGAGGAGTGGTTATCATCAGCTCAAGGTGAAGAATGAAGATATTCAAAAGACAGCGTTCAGGATGAAGTATGGTCACTACGAGTTCGTGGTTATGCCCTTCGGTGTAACCAATGCGCCCGCAGTTTTATGAACCTGATGAATATGATCTTCTACGACTTTCTAGACAAGTTTGTCGTTATCTTCATTGACGACATCCTGATCTATTCAAAAGTCGGAGGAAGAGCATGCATCACACTTGAGGACATTGTTGGAGATTTTGAGGAAGCATCGTTTGTATGCTAAGTATTCCAAGTGCGAGTTTTGGCTGGATATAGTTGCTTTTCTCGGGCATGTGATGTCAGGCGATGGAATTTCGGTGGATCCCGAGAAGATTAAGGCTATCAGGGAGTGGCCTGTTCCGCAGTCAGCATCTGAGATCCGGAGTTTCCTTGGGCTTGCAGGTTATTATCGGTGTTTCATTAAGGACTTTTCCCGGATTGCTGAGCCGATGACCAGACTGACGCGGAAGGATGTACCATTTGTTTGGTCTGATGATTGTCGGAAGGCTTTTGATATTCTGAAGGAGAGATTGACGACTGCCCATGTTCTTGCTGTGCCTGATCGGAGTGGAGGATTCGAGATCTTTTGCGATGCTTCGGGCAAGGGTCTTGGTTGTGTGTTGCATCAGCATGGGCATGTGGTTGCGTATGCTTCTCGTCAGCTTAAGGCTCATGAGAAGAATTACCTGACACACGACTTGGAGTTGGCTGCTGTCGTGTTTGCGCTCAAAATTTGGAGGCACTTCCTGCTGAGTGAGAAGGTGAAGATCTTCACTTATCACAAAAGCTTGAAGTACATTTTTACTCAGAAGGAGCTCAACATGCGGCAGCGTCGAAGGTTAGAGCTCATGACAGATTATGAGATTGATTTGCAGTATCACCCTGGCAAGGTGAATGTGGTTCCAGATGCGCTGAGCAGACTTCCAGCGGTAATGATGTTGACTTCGCAGTGGAGATTGCAGCAGGATTTTTGCGAGTCTGGTATTGAGATTATTCTTCCTGGAGAGACTTCTTCGTTGATGAGTATGCAGATACAGTCGACGATCGTGGATAGGATCAAGGCTGGACAGGCTGGAGATGCTAAGCTAGTGAAGATTCGGGAGCAGGTGGAAGCCGATCTGTAGACTGACTTCTTGATTCATGCGGATGGTTCGTTGAGATTTGGAGCCAGGTTATGTGTGCCAGCTGGAGATATCAGAGAGGAATTATTGGTGGAGGCACACAGTTCGCCGTATTCTGTACATCCTGGTGGCACCAAGATGTACAAGGATCTTTGTCTGAATTATTGGTGGCATGGTATGAAGAGGAGTATGGCTCGAAGTGTAGCCAAGTGTTTGGTTTGCCAGCAGGTAAAGGCGGAGCATCAGCGTACGGCAGAGTTGCTACAACCGATTCCGATTCCGGAGTGGAAGTGGCAGCACATCACTATGGATTTCGTGACTGGACTACCTCGGAGTCCGAAGCAGAATGGCGCGATTTGGGTGATCGTAGACCGATTGACCAAATCCGCGCACTTTATTCCCTTCCGAGTAGGACAGTCTACTGAGACGCTAGCGAGGAGATATATGGAGGTAAATTCTTTTATTCTCCGTTTTTATTTCCTTTTCCTAGTTTAGATAGTGATGTAACATGAATCGTGCAGGAGATCATACGACTTCACGGAGTCCCGGTGAGTATCGTGTCGGACAGAGACACGAGATTCACGTCTCAGTTTTGGCAGAGTCTGCAGAAGAGTCTGGGTACGAGTCTGAGTTTCAGCACGGCGTACCATCCGCAGACAAATGGCCAGTCTGAGAGGACGATTCAGATTTTGGAGGACATGCTGAGAGCGTGCATGTTGGACTTCAAGGGATCTTGGAAGGATCATCTCCATCATGTTGAGTTTGCCTACAATAACAGCTACCAGACGAGTATTGGTATGGCGCCTTTCACCGCGCTATACGGGAAGAAATGTCGATCGCCACTGAGCTGGGATGACATTGGAGATCGGGAGCTGTTAGGACTGGATATGATCGTGGAAGCCGTGGATGTTGTGAGAAACAACCGGGAGAAGCTGAGGATTGCGCAGGACCGTTTCAAGCATTGGGCCGATGCTAAACGGAGGCCTTTGGAGTTTCAGCCTGGAGATCATGTCTTTCTGAATATTTCTCCGAACCGCAGAGTTATCCAATTTGGGAAGAGAGGCAAGCTGAGTCCGAGGTACATTGGGCCGTTTGACGTTCTGGAGAGAGTTGGAGCTGTGGCTTATCGCTTGGCATTGCCACCGTCACTGGAGGGAGTTCACGACGTATTTCACGTATCTCAGTTACGTCGATACGTTAGTGACCCATCCCATGATGTGGATTTCTCGGAGATCACGGTTCGTCCGGATCTGTCTTATGATCAGCAGCCAGTTGAGATTCTGGATCGTCGACAGAAGCAGCTGAGGAATAAGACCGTCGACTTGGTTCGAGTGCAGTGGCGTCATGGTTCCCCTGGGGAGTCCACCTGGGAGCGTGAGGATGACATGAGAGAGCGTTTCCCGCACCTTTTCCCTAGCAGTGCTTGATGTTGATTCCGAGGATGGAATCATTTCTAAGGTGGGGAGGATGTAACGGTCTGTTTTTGTTGTACTTTGTTCGTGCACGTGCTTTTGACCGTGCACGTATTTGTTTTAGACTTAGTTTGTTTGTGAACACTTTGGTGTGATATGTCGTTGTGAACGTCTCTGAGAGTATTAAATTATGGCACTAATTTGGAACGACATTTCTCGGATCGTTCTCCCATGATTTGATCTTATTCGAAGAGACATTGTAATTTTCACTTTTGACGTAAGACGTTTCTATTTTTAGTTTCGTCACTCGATGTCGAAATTGAGATCCATCTTCTTAGTTTTCCTTCTCTCGTCGTCCCGATCACCCCAATATTTATTTTACAATTTTTGGAGTTTATTTGACCTATTTTACATTTTTAGCAAAGCTTATAATATTTTTAATAACTAAGTTTTAAAGTATTTTTAGCCAAATAAAATTTTTATTAGATTATAATACTTCAAACTATTTTTGAGCCAAATCCTAGCTCATCTTGGCCGCACCCTAGCCATGCGTGGGTTAGAGAGAGAGAGCGAGAGTTTGATTTTTAATTATTTTTAAATCCTAATCCTATTAGATTTAGCCCTAGACCAAGTCAACCCCTCTATACTATATAAAAAACCCCTAGGTTAACTCATTTTCGCAAGAAATTAACCCTAGCCGTCACAAAACCCCCCCAATCTCGCTTGCGACGTTCGTCGCAACCGCTGCTCAGCCGCCCAGTGCCCGACCGGCGTTTTCGCCCCCGTTCCCTCGGTCTGACCGAGGCCAAACCCCCGCACCCGCTCCGCTCCACACCCAGCAGCCGCCCGCTTCGTTGCAACGCATCGCACCCCCGCCCGACCGAGAACTTCTCTCAGTCTGACCGAGAGCATCGCCCGCTCCGCACGCTTCCCTGCTCCGCACAGCCGCCCGCTTTGCAAGGCTCGCACCGACCCCCGTATCCGCCCGCTACGACCGAAGCGCTCCCCAGCACCGCTTGCATCGCCAGCTCCGTTGCAACTTGCAACGTTGCAGCCCCCGCCCCCCAAGCGCCTGACCGACCCGCCCGCTATGTCCGACCGAAGACTTCCTCCACAGCGGCCCACTGTGACCGACCCCGCATCTCCGCAAGCGCTGCACAGCCCGTCCGCAGTGTCTGACCGAGAGACCCCCTTGCATCGGCCCGTGTCTGACCGAGCGACGTTCATCGCAACGTCGCAACTCTCGCACCGCTTGCCACCGTGGGCCCCCCAAGTTCTCCAGAGGTGTTGTGGGTCCCCCATTGGCCACTAGCACTGCTTTGGGTCCCACCCAGGTGTCTCCTCTTCGTGGATTTGCCGTTTACGACGTTGCGATACGTCGTAGCCCGTCGTCGTACGTTCTAGCTTTGGAATCTTGGTTCGTTGCTCTAGTTGCTGATCAGTCTATTCGAGCGAGGAATCTATTTTGGAATCTGGACTAGGAGCGCGTTCTTTTATTCCAACCTCTGGCGTCGCTACCGACGCCAGTGTAGCTTTCGCGTCGTGTTAAGGTAACGATCTGCACCCCTAGTACCTCCAACCTATTGCATGTTAATCAAGACTAAAAATGATGTTTTTAAAGTATTTTAAATTCACTAATTAAGATTAATAAAATGGGACTGTATGCCGGTGGACTTGTGCACATAGGTTGTTGTGACTTGGGACTCTTTGGACGGTGTTTCTCAGACGTTTGACTTGCAGGAAAGTGAAACTTGCCAACTTTTGCTTAGGGCCATGTTTTTAAGCCACTTCCTTACTTTTAGCGTAAAAGAGACTAGACAGTGAAATGATAGCTGTCTAGACACAACTTTAAGATCTAGCTTGACAACGAAGCTAGATCTGTCACCTTGCCATGTCATTCATGCATTGTTATCTGGCATGTTTAAATTCCTTATCGGTACACACTTAAACTGTTATCTGCCATGCATTGCATCTTACATGTCATCCAAGTTGAATGTTGCATTCGTAGCACACGCTACAAAATACTTGTACTTCCTTGTTTTGGCTAGGTGCACCCCTATGCCATCATGAAAAACAGTTCCTGGCTCGTGATCCAGAAGATGGGTGCCAGTCCATATACACATGGAGGGGTAGGGATAAGCGATCACTTGAGCTTAGGAGTTGGCCCGCACAGCCACTCTAGCCAAAAGGCGTAAACTCTGTGCACGACGTGCTTGCTAGACTTGTACTTGTCCTTGTGAATGTTTCTTGTAAAACTTGATATCCATGCCATGATTTAAATGCCATGCTCGTACTTTACTTTACTTGTTGCACTCATGCTATATCTGCCATGTCATTGCATCATGCTAGAACTGCTAGGTTGCTTTACTTCTACTTTCAGTTTCCTTGCACAAGTCTCTTGTAGACTTGCTGACATGTGCCCCTTGCTCTTTTGGGTGTCACATGTTAGACCCTGAGCCAGAGACCGTAGCCGAGGACGATGTGTTTGCTGACGCTGAGCTGGAGCCTACGTTTGACGAGGAGTTGATGGACACCGGTGACCAGTCTTAGAGACTGTTTTGAGTTGCTTTGCTTTAGGTTGCTGTTAGTTGTCGGTGCGTAGCACTATTACTTTATTTTTTGTACGTTGTACTTTTGTTGGCCATGCTGGGGCCTCTTTTTAGACTCTTTTCTTTTAGCCTGGTGGCTTTTCTGCGATGTTGGAACTTATTTTATGGATATTCTGAGATTTCTTTTTGTCTCAATTTCTTTATTATTATCTTTGTTTCGTATCGCAATTGCAAGGACCTGCCATTTAAAGTTATTGACGCTTATCAGACTTGCAGCTACACAGCTTCAAGTCTGAGCGGACCTTCTCACGTCTCGCCTCCATATTTTTGGGAAGCGGGGCGTGACAGAAAATCCACGCAAATGAAATTTAGGGTGAACGAAATCGTTTGGAGAGACGAAATTGCGAGATGGGCAAAAAGCCGAAGAGATGATCAGCGTGGAGAATCGAAGAGATGTTCAGCGTGGAGAATTTAGGGTAATCCACGCAAACGAAATCGCTTGGAGAATGAGAATGCGAGATGGGGAAAGACGAAATCGCTTGGAGAGACGAAATCCACGCAAACGAAATTTAGGGTAATCCACGCAAACGCAAACGCAAACGGAATCGCCCGACAAGATGATCAACGGCGCGAGAATGAGAGGGATGAATACAATGGGGAGGGGGAAAGCCGAAGAGGAAGAGGGTGAACGAGAGGGGGAACGAAAAAGTTAGAAACATTCGGGAAGACCGCGCAAACGAAGTTTTTTTGGAGGAAATCTATTTGATCTTTAACAGCGCTTGTATGAAAGAAGCGCTGTCTATTAGCTGATCTTTAACAGCGCTTGGAGAAAGAAGCGATGTCTATTAGCTGACCTTTAACAGCGCTTGCAGAAAGAAGCGTTGTCTATTATCTGTGCCTCTATTAAACAGCGCTTGTAGAAAGAAGCGTTGTCTATTATCTGACTTTTACCAACGCTTGCAGAAAGAAGCACTGTCTATTATCCGACTTTTAGCAGCGCTTGCAGAAAATAGCATTGTCTATTATATATGCCTCTAATTAACAGCGCTTATCATTGGCAAGTACTGTTAAAGGTGTGCTATTAAAGGTTCTTTTTGTAGTAGTGAGTTGAGATTTGAGGGAATTCACCTCATCTCTCAATGTGACATTTTGAGAAGCTAAGTTTGCTTTCTCAAGAGTTAAAGTATCAACAATGGTGTCATTGTTGATAATGCATGGAATGGATGACTTGCTAAAATTTGATTTCTTTAAGCTAGTATATTTAAGCATTAAAGATTGATATTTAGCAAATAGCTCTTCATTAGAAATACGAAGTTCATCCATTGTTACCTCGGTGTCGTCCATGTCAGAATCACTCTCATCGGAGAGTGGGTCTTCTAGGGCCATGAAGCACATGTGGGCGCTCTCACCCTTTTCATCATCGGAATCACTCGATGATTCATCACTTGAGTCGTCGAATGTACCTACGAGTCCTTTCTTCTTGTATCTCTTGTTCTTATCGGACTTGTGGTACTTTGGTGCCTTCCACTTCTCTTTGTTCTTTAGCATTGGGCAATCCCTCTTGATGTGCTCTGGCTTATTACATTTATAGCAAAGAGAGGAAGTAGCATTAGTAGACTCAACACGTTTGTTGGAGGGAAATTTACCTTTGCGGAAGAAGCGTTGAAACTTCTTCGCTATTTGGGCCATTTTGCCCAAATCCATTTCATTCTTGGATTCTTCACTATCGGAGGATGATGAGTTGGCGTTGAATGCCAAGGCTTTCTTCTTGGCCTCCGAAGGATTCATCATTGCTCGAATCTTTAATCGGTTCTCTCGTCTTACCTCATAAGACATTAGAGTCCCAATAAGATTCACTATGTTGTAGTTCTTCAAGTCATTGACCTCCTCGATGGCGATCGCTCTTCTTTCCTATTTGGAGGTCATTCCCATGATGATCTTCCTTACCTTATCCGGTTCAGAATATATTTGGCCAAGGGCTTCCAGTTCATTGATGATATCGGTAAAACGTCCGTACATCGATGCAATGCTCTCATTATCCTGCATATGAAACAAATCGAAGTTTTGCACGGCAACATATAACTTTGAAAGTTTTACCTTATTCGTTCCCTCGTGGGTAACGATGAGATGGTTCCAAATTTGATATGCACTCTTACATGTGCCTATCTTGTTGAACTCATTCGGGTCCAACGCACAATGAAGAGCGTTCATTGCCTTAGCGTTGTTGACCTCGGCGGTTTTCTCGGAAGACGTCCATTTGTCGAAATCTACATCGGTGGGCTCGACGTATTCCTTGTGGAGGGTTCTCCAAAGCGAAGCACTCCTAAGGAACGTCTACATCCTGCATTTCCAATAGCTAAAATTTGTACCATTGAAACGCGGAGGGCGCACCGTAGATTGACCTTCAAAAAGTGTGGACGCTCCATCACGATCATGATTATTGTATGAAGGCGGCGGTGGAACGTTGTTTTTGTTGGATGCCATAGATGTAACCTTGCGCTCTGATACCAATTGTAGGGGACCCTGTCTATGGGAAAAACACTAGAAGGGGGGTTGAATAGTGTTTATGCAAATTTAAAAGGAATTTACGCCAAATAAAATGCAATCCAACAAATAATGCGGAAATAGAATTAAACCCAAATAAGAAAAAATTGCAAACACAATTATGTTTCTAGGGTTCGGATTACCCAAGTCAACTCCCGACTTGCTCCCGATAATCCTACGTCCCTTCCACCCGGATACCACCAGATACTCAAGTTAGAACCCTAACTTGAGGTTTCCTTAAAGCCCACTTGTAGCAACCCTACAAGTGCAATCGAATACAATCGTTGTCCTTGACTCCCACAACTTGGGAGCAAGCAAACCACTCTCACAACCGAGAGCAAATCTCAAATAACGAAAGTTATGAAATAAAGAAAACAACACTTACAATCACTTATGCCTTGAAGTAGAACTTGAAGGAGGAGTGTGATGTGTGTTGAAGAACTCTCTTAGAAGAGAGGAGAAGCCCTTTCTCTTGACTGCACCAATTGCCTAGATGATCACTCTTTGGTTCTAGGTTGGAGAGCAAGAAAACAAGATTTGGAAATACTTAGGGCTTTGGATTTGAGAGCTTTGATCTTTGAAAATGAAAGCTTGAGAGATTGGATGACAACTTTTGGAAACCCCTCAATGGAACAGTAGAAGTCCTATTTATAAGTTTTCTCAAATCCACAAAACAGTTTAGGAAAAACCCCAATTGAAATCCGTGAGAAAAATCTCAACGGATAGAATCTGAACTCGCGACAGTCGACTGTTGCACAGTCAGCAAGGGTAGGTGAGAATTCATAACGGTAACTTACCACGTGGACAGTCGACTGATGAAGCAAAGATAGTCGACTGTTAAACCAACAGGCGACTGTAATTCCTTCTACAGGCGACTGGCCGAGAGATGGGTAAGTTTGAATAATACTGGAAATCTCACAACTAACAGGACAGACGACTGATGCAAAGAACATAGTTGACTGTTAATCTGAACAGGCGACTGTAAATCCTTAAACAGACGACTGTCAAAAAGCCTGAGAATTTCCAGAGAGCTGAGTCAATGAAATGACTCACAGGCAGACGACTGTTGCAGCATAGACAATCAACTGATCCAAGAGACAGTCGAATGTATATACAACATTAGTCGACTGGCCGTAAAAATCAGATCAAACAGAGTTTGGGCAAAGGATAAACAGGCGACTGATTCACAAAACACAGTCGACTGTCACTAGGACAGACACCTGTGAATCGTTCATCAGTAGCATGTGCGAAATAATCAGAGAAGCCCAAAACTATATTGTGAAAGTTTGTGCATAACAGGCGACTGTAGAACAAAACACAGTCGACTGTTTTTGAGACAGGCGACTGTCATCTGTTCAGCAATCGATTGTTATAAACAATTATAGCACAAACAATAAAGAAATGAATTGGGGTCAAAGGACAATTGATCTAATGAAGTCCTATGAATGAATGTATATGTGTGGGAGTGCTCCATCAACGTTCGACTTCTAAGCTACATACTAGAAGAGATAAAAGAAAATTACATTGACGATAAATCTCTTCTTTCCATCGTATGAGCTTGAAGTCTTCACTGAGCTTCAATCATCATCTACGATCATCCAATCCATGTCATTAGCCTTCAATGAAGTTTGTGAGTCATCCATTGCTAGTAGATCTTCATAATTAGCTTAGGCAATGGATTAACTGCAAAATAGGGGATTAGTCACAAGTATTTATGTTTGCTCATCATTAACACCAAGTGAGGAGAAGTGCAATACTCAACAATTATGCATTTCAGACATAGATATTTGTTGTGTGGATCGGCTAGTCACCATTTTAACAGAAATAAAGTCCATAGAGTCCCATAAAATGGAAAGTACAACTCGGGAACCCTTATGTGGCCCCTATTCTTCTGGAAATAGATCTTCATCTTCATGGGACGTGCGCCAGTCTTGGAATTTATACAATTAGATCCTCACTACAATTTCTCTCAAAATGAAAAAAAATGAGAGAAAATTAAATGGTGATAGATAACCGATCCAAAACCACAACAGAATATCAACATACATCACAGAAAATGCAGTAGGCATTTAATCATCACATGCATTTAATCTTTTTAAATGCTAATTCATGCTACAGGCAATGAAAAATATGCAATATAACATGCACTTATAATGGAATGAAATATTTTTCGTTTAATAATTATTGGACCAATTGGCAACGTCATACACCGTTAGGTTAGTTAACTAACGGCAGATTGGTCGCAGGATCTTTCTAATTATTAAATGATTAATAATCAAATAATCCAAAGATGCGATGATTTAAAATGCATGTAATTCATCAGGATTTAAAGAAGAAAAATCTTAATTAAATCTGAAAAAGAATTTGTAAAAACAAAATTTTTGGGGAAACCCCCTAGTTAGGGGTTTTTTAGAGGCGATCGGTCCTGCGAGCTCGAGCGGGCGGCTAGGTTTTGCACCATGGGGGCCGTCGCTTCGGCGGCTAGGGTTTGCACCGCAGGGGGCACCGCTCTGGGTGGCTAGGCAGCATCGGCCGTCGCTCCGGGTAGCAACACCGACTGTCGCTCGGGGCGGCAGCGGCTGCTGCCGCTCTGGGAGACAGTGCTTCCTGCTGCTCGGGGCGACAGCGACATGGGATGCCGCTCCGGGCAATAGCATCGGCTACCGCTCGGGGCGACAGCACCGGCTGCCGCTAGGAGCTGCAACGACACGGGCTACCGCTCCGGGCAACAACGCCGGTAGCTGCTCAGGGCAGCAGCGTCGGCTATCGCATAGAGCGGCAGCGACACGTCGCTGCTTCAGGCGACGTTGAAGATCGCAAGGAGGGTTTCGTGCATGTGCATGGCTGTCGGCCACGTGGCGATGAAAAAGCCCCTTTATGGTTTGAAAAATTGGGGAAGAAGATCATAAAAACACGGTTTAAAAAAACTATTTTTAGTCTTCAAATCAGCGTTTTTAATCGTAAAAATTTGATTTTTAGTGATAAAAACATCGAGTTATAATTTAAAAGTTGATTTTGCATGTAGATATGAGATAAAAAATCGATCTAATTTAAGCAAACATTGATCCAATCATATAGATCTAAGATAAAAAATCTAGATCTAATTAAATAGATATAGATCTAATCATATGCACATAGAGTTTTAGATCTAGGGGATGAAAATTAGCTCTAGATCCTACCCTTCGGATCTAGCGACATTTGGTGAAGGAAGCCCTTTCGTGTCGCGATTCGTCGGTCGACAGAGGTTCGGCTTAGCTGTGAGCATGCTGATAACGTGTTGTAAGCTTGGCAGCTACGGAATCCTGTAGCCTTGTATTTATAGAACTAGAATTACATAATAGGTGGATACCCAATACATTAATGGGCCTACAAAAGCCTGCTATGATTTTTGGGCTAATTTTGTCTTCTCTTATTTTTCAGATAAAAATGGCGATCTCCTGGTTCCAATAAACATTTGTGCGGATATTTTTGAGCTCCGTGCTATTTTCTACATTTTTGTAAGTAATGAATATTTATATTAATTAATATGATTTTTATAGCCTAATTTTTGTCTTCTCTTATTTTTCAGTTGAAAATGGCGATCTCCCGTGTCCAACGGACATGTTTGCGGAATTTTCAGAGCTCGGGAATATTCTATACATTTTCGGCATGTTGTGGATTTTTTTATTAAATGACATGATTTTTTTGGCATAATTTAGTTCTCTTATTTTTTTTGAAGATGGCGATCGCCTGGTTCCAACAAGCATTTTAAGGCATTTTTCTGAGCTCTGCGCTATTTTCTAAATTTTCTGTAAGATATGAATATTTATATTAAATGATATGATTTTTTAAGTCTAATTTTGTTTTCTCGTATTTTCAGTTGAAGATGTCACCCTCGCAGTTCCAATGCCGATTTTACTTAGCTTAGAGCTATTTTCGGTATTTTCTGGAATGTGGATCTTTTTATTAAATGATATGTTTTTTGGCATATTGCCTTATCTTATTTTTCAGTTGAAGTTGGGGGTCTCTCTGTTCCAACGGACATTTTTATCAGATTTTACTTAGCTCGGAGCTATTTTCTGCATTTTATAGAAGATATGGATCTTTTTACTAAATGATATGATTTTTGGCATAATTTTGTCTTCTCTTATTTTTAATTTGAAGATGTAGATCTCCCTGTTCAAACGGACATTTATGTGGATTTTACTTAGTTCAGGGCTATTTTTGCATTTTCTGGATGATTTGGATCTTTTTATTAAATGATATGATTTTTGTAATTTTGTCTTCTCTTATTTTTCAGTAGAAGATGACGATCTCCCTGTTCCACGGACATTTTTACTGATTTTTCTGAGCTATTTTCTACATTTTATTGAATATCTGTATCTTTTAATTATATGATATGATTTTTTCGCCTCATTTTGTCTTCTCTTATTTTTCAGTTGAAAGTGGCGAACCTCGGTTCGAATGGACATTTGTGCGGATTTTCTGAGATCGATATTATTTTTCTATTAAATTATATGATATGATTTTTAGCCTAATTTTGTCTTCTCTAATTTTTAAATAGAACATGGCGTTCTCCCGGTTTTGTCCTCGCTTATTTTTTATACATTTTCGGGATGTTATGGATCTTTTATAAAATGACATGATTTTTGACGTAATTTTGTCGTCTCTTGTTTTTTCATTGAAGATGACGATCTTCCGGTTCCAAAGGGCATTTTACGGATTTTTCTGAGCTCCGGGCTATTTTCTAAATTTTCTGTTAGATATGAATTTTATATTAAATGATATGATTTTAAGCCTAATTTTGTCTTCTCGTATTTTTCAGTTGAAGATGTTGATCTCCGGCTCCAACAAACATTTTCTCGAAACTATTTTCAAAAGTTCATTGAAGATATGAATCATTTTATTAAATGATATGATTTTTATAGGCTAAGTTTGTCTTCTCTTATTTTTTAGTTGAAGATGTCGATCCTCCGGTTCCAACGGACATTTTTACGGATTTTACTGACCTCATGGCTATTTTCTAAATTTTCTGGAAGATATGAATCTTTTTATTCAATAATATGCTTTTGGACTAATTTTTTCTTCTCTTAATTTTCAGTTGAAGATAGCGATCTCCTAGTTCTAACAGACATTTTTGCGGATTTTTCTGAGCTCCGAGCTATTTTCTACATTTTCTGTTTGATATGAATCTTTATAATAAATGATATGATTTTTATAACATAATTTTGTATTCTCTTATTTTTAAGTTGAAGAAGGCGATCTTCCGATTCCAACTGACATTTTTTGGATTTTTCTGAGATCGGTGCTATTTATCTGCATTTTGGAAAGTTATGGATCTTTTTATTAAATGATATAATTTTTGGCCTAATTTTGGTGTCTCTTATTTTTTTTATTGAAGATGGCGATCTCCCAGTCCCAACGGACATTTTATGGATTTTTCTGAGTTCCAGGCTACTTTCTAAATTTTTTATAAGATATGTATCATTAAATTAAAAGATATGATTTTTATGGCTTACTTTTGTCTTCTCTTATTTTTGAGTTGAAGATGTTAATCTCCCGGTTCAAACAGATATTTTTGCGGATTTTACTTTGCTAAGAGCTATTTTTGGTATTTTTGGCAGATACAGATCTTTTATTAAATGATATGATTTTTTTTGCCTAATTTTTTTCCCTTATTTCAGTTGAAGATTGCCATCTCTCTATTCCAATGGACATTTTTGCCGATTTTTCTGACTCGGGGCTATTTTTGCATTTTCTGAAAGATATGTGTCATTTTATTAAATGATATTATTTTGGCCTAATTTATCTTCTTTATTTTTTAGTTGAAGATGTCAATCTCCCTTTTCCAACTGACATTTTTGAGAATTTTCTGTGCTTGGGGCTATTTTCTTTCCTTTATTGAATATATTGATCTTTTTTATTAAATGATATGATTTTTAGCCTAATTTTATCTTCTCTTATTTTTAGTAGAAAATGTCGATCTCTCGATTCCAACAGATATTTTTATCGATTTTTCGGAGCTCAAAACTATTTTTCTACATTTTCGATAAGTCATAGATCTTTTTATTAAATTATATGGTTTTGGCCCAAATCTGTCTTTTCCTATTTTTTAGTTGAAGATGGCGATCTCCCAGTTCTTACTAACATTTTTGCAGATTATTCTGAACTCATGGCTATTTTCTAATTTTTTTTGAAATATGGATATTTTTATTAAATGATATAATTTTTGGCCTAATTTTATCTTCTCTTATTTTTCAGTTGAAAATGGTGATCTCCCTGTTCCAATGGAAATTTTTGCAGATTTTTCGAAGCTCGATGCTATTTTCTACATTTTATGGAAGATGTGAATTTTTTAAATGATATATTTTTAAAATGATATAATTTTTATATTCTATGTTTTTCTTCTCTTATTTTTATCTTGAATATTGCGATCTACCGGTTTCAACGGACATTTTTACTGATTTTTATTAGCTTGGGGCTATTTTTCTTTATTTTATGGATATATGGATCATTTTATTAAATGATCTGATTTTTTGGCCTATTATCTTTTTTTAGTCGAAGATAGCGTTCTCCCAGTTCCAAAGGAGATTTCTGCGGAATTTTTTACCAAGAGACTATTTTCAACATTTTCTGGAAGATATAGATCTTTTTATTAAATAATAGGATTTTTGGCCTAATTTTGTCTTCTCATGTTTTTAAGATGAAGATGGCGATCTCAGGGGTCCAACAGACATTTTTGCAGATTGTTCTGAGCTCCGGGCTATTTTCGACATTTTCTTTAAGATATGAATCTTTAGACTAAATGATATACATTTTAAGCCGAATTTGTCTCCTCTTATTTTCCAGTTGAAGATGGCGATCTCCCAATTCCAACGGACATTTATGCGGATTTTTCTGAGCTCGGGGCTAATTTCTACATTTAATTGAAGATATGACTCTTTTTATTAAATGATATGATTTTTGTAGCCTAATTTTGCCTTCTCTTATTTTTTTTGAGTTGAAAATGGCGATGTTCCGCTTCCAACAGAAATTTTTGCAGATTTTTCTGAGCTCGGATCTATTTTCCTACATTTTCTGGAAGTTATAGATCTTTTTATTAAATGATATGATTTTTGTCCTAATTTTGTCTTCTCTTATTTTTCAGTTGAAGATGCTGATCTCCTGGTTCGAACAGACATTTTTGCGGATTATTCTGATCTCGGGTCTATTTTCTAAATTTTCTAGAAGATATAGATCTATTTGTTAAATGATATGATTTTTGGCCTAATTTTTTCTTCTCTTATTTTTCAGTGGAATATGGTGATCTCTCAGTTCCAACGGACATTTTCACATATTTTTATGAGCTTGGTGATATTTTCTACATTTTATGGAAGATATGAATCTTTTTTAAATGGTATAATTTTTATATCCATGTTTGTCTTCTCTTATTGTTTCAGTTGAAAATGGAGATCTATCGGTTTCAACGTACATTTGTGCTGATTTTTCTAACTTGTGGCTATTTTTCTACATTTTTTGGAAATCTTAATTAAATGATATGATTATTTAGTCTAATTTTGTCTCTTCTTATTTTTTTCAGTTGAAGATGGTGTTCTCCCAGTTCCAACGAAGATTTTTGCTGAATGTTTTTTACCAAGAGGCTATTTTCTACATTTTCTAGAAGTATGTATCTTTTTATTAAATAATATGATTTTTTGGCCTAATTTTGTCTTCTCATATTTTTCAGATGAAGATGGTGATCTCACTGGTCCAACAGACATTTTTGTGGATTGTTCTAAGTTCCAGGCTGTTTTCTACATTTTCTGTCAGATATGAATCTTTATATTAAATGATATAATTTTAACCTAATTTGTCTCCTCTTATTTTTCAGTTGAAGATGGCGATCTCCCGGTTCCAACGGACATTTTTGTGGATTTTTCTGAGCTCGGGGCTATTTTCTACATTTAGTTGAAAATATGGTTCTTTTATTAAATGATATGATTTTTGTAGCCTAATTTTGTCTTCTCTTAATTTTTTCAGTTGAAGATGGCAATCTCCCGCTTCCAACATACATTTTTGCAGATTTTTCTATGCTCGATACTATTTTTCTACATTTCGGAAAGTTATGGATCTTTTTATTAAATGATATGATTTTTGACATAATTTTGTATTCTCTTATTTTTCCAATTGAAGATACTGATCTCCTGGTTCCAAACAGATATTTTTGTAGATTATTCTAACCTCGGGTCTATTTTCTAAATTTTCTCTTATCTTATTTTTCAGTTGAAGATGGCGATCTCTTAGTTCCAGCGGACATTTTTGCAGCTTTTTATGACCTCGGTGTTATTTTCTACATTTTAGGGAAGATATGAATCTTTTTTAAATGATATGATTTTTATATCCTATATTTGTCTGCTTTTATTTTTTTAGTTTAAGATGGCGATCTTTCGGTCTCAACAGACATTTTTGCTGATTGTTCTTAACTTGTGGCTATTTTTCTACATTTTCTGGAAGATATGAAACTTTTAATTAAATGATACGATTTTAGGCCTAATTTTGTCCCCTCTTTTCTCAGTTGAAGATGGTGATCTACCATTTCCAACGGACATTTATGCGGATTTTTCTGAGCTTCGAGCCATTTTCTATATTTTTGTAAGATATTGATTTTTATAGCCTAATTTTGTCATCTGTTATTTTACAGTTGAAGATGTTGATTTCCATGTTCCAACGGACAATTTTTCTGATTTTTTGAGCTCGGGGCTTTTTTCTACATTTTCGGGAAGTTATGGATCTTTTTATTAAATGATATGAGTTTAGGCCTAATTTTGTCTTCTATTATTTTTTCATTGAAGATGGCAATCGCCCTGTTCCAACGTATATTTTTGCGAATTTGTCTGAGCTCCGGGCTATTTTCTAAATTTACTGTAAGAAATGAATCTTTATATTAAAGAGATCCTTATCTTCAACGGAAAAATTTAAGAAGGCAAAATTAGGCCAAAAATCATATGATTAATAAAATGATTAATATATTTCACTAAATGTAGAAATTAGCACTGCGCTCAGAAAAAGCCGCAAAAATGCCCGTTGGAACTAGGAGATCGCCATCTTTAAAAGGAAAAGTAAAAGAAGACAAAATTAGGCTATAAAAATCATATCATTTAATAAAAAGATCCATATCTTCCAGAAAATTTAGAAAATAGCCCCGAGGTCAGAATAATCCGCAAAAATAGCGGTTGGAACCGGGAGATCCCAATCCTCAATTGAAAAATAAGAGAAGAGAAACTTAGGTTATAAAATCATATCATTTAATAATAAGATTCTTATCTTCAATAAATTGTAGAAAATAGCATTGAGCTCAAAAAAATCCCCAAAAATATTCGTGGGAACTGGGAGATCGCCATATTCAACCGAAAAAGAGAAGAAAAAATTAGGCCAAAAAATCATATCGTTTAATAAAACGATGATATCTTCCAGAAAATGTGGAAATTAGTTCAGAGCTCAAAAAATCCGTAAAAATGCCCGTTTGAACCGGAAGATCGCCATCTTCAACGAAGAAAATAAAGAAGTTAAAATTGGGCCAAAACATATCAATTAATAAAAAGATCCATATCTTTCAGAAAATGGGAAAAATAGCCAAGAGCTTAGAAATACCCACAAAAATGTCTGTTGGAACGGGGAGAATGACATCTTCAAAGGAAAAAATAAGAGGGGACAAAATAGGCCAAAAAAATCATACATTTAATAAAAAATCCATATCTTTCAGAAAAACCTGGAAAATGGCTCCGAGCCGAGAAAAGTCCGCAGAAATATCCGTTGGAACCAGGAGAAAGCTGTCTTCAACTAAAAATCAAAGAAAACAAAATTAGGCCAAAAATCATATCCTTTAATAAAATTGTCCATATATTTTATAAAATGTAGAAAATAGCCCAAATCTCAGAAAAATTCGCAAAAAGTACTGTTGGAACCGGAAGATCGCCAACTTCAACTAAAAAAATAAGAGAAGACAAAATTAAGCTATAAAAATTATATCATTTAATATAAATACTCATATATTACATAAAATAGAGAAATAGACTGGAGTTTTAAACAATCCGAAAAAGTCCGTTGGAACGGAGAGATCGCCATATTCAACGAAAAAAATAAGAGAAGACAAAAATTAGGCCAAAAATCATATCATTTAATAAAAACATCAATATCTTCCAGAAAATGTAGAAAAATAGTACCGAGCTCATAAAAATAAGCAAAAAAGTCCCCGGGAACCGGAGATCGCCATCTTCAACAGAAAAATAAGAGAATACAAAATAAGGCTAAAAATATATTTAAATAAAAAAGTCCGTATCTCCCCGAAAATTTAGAAAAATAGCACCGAGCTTGAAAAAAATGCAAAAAATGTCCGTCGGAACCAGGTGATCGCCATCTTCAACTAAAAAAAATAAGAGAGGCCAAATTAGACTGCAAAAATCATATCATTTAATCAAAAAAGCCCATATCTTACAGAAAATGTAGAAAATAGCCGGTAGCTCAGAAAAATCAGCAAAAATGTTCGTTGAAATCAGGAGATCACCATCTTCAACAAAAAAAATAAGAGAATGCAAAATTAGGCCAAAAAATCATATAATTTAATCAAAAGAATCATATCTTTCAGAAAATTTAGAATGTATTGAGCTCAGAAAAATCTGGAAAAACATTCGTTGGAACCGAAGATTGCCAACTTCAACTAAAAATAAGAGATGACAAAATTAGGCTATAAAAATCATATCATTTAATATAACATATAAATCTTTAAGAAAATTTAGGAATTAACAATAAGCTCAGAAAAATACGCAAAAATGTCCGTTGGAACAGATAGATTGCCATCTTCAACTGAAAAATAAGAGAAGACAAACTTTGGCTATTAAAATCAAATCATTTAATAAAAAGATCTATATCTTCAATAAACTATAAAAAAATAGGCCCAAGCTCAAAAAGATCTGCAAAAATGTCCGTTGTAACTTGGAGATCGCCATCTTCAATAGAAAAATAAGCGAAGACAAAGTAGGCTATAAAATCATATCATTTAATATAAAGAGTCATATCTTGCAGAAAATATAGAAAATAGAACGTAGCTCAAAAAATCAACAATAATTTCTGTTGGAACCGGAAGATTGCCATCTTGAACGAAAAAAATAAGAGAAGACAAATTAGGTCAACAAATCATATCATTTAATAAAAAGTCCATATATAAAAATGAAAACAATAGTACCGAGCTCAAAAAATCTATTAAAATTTCTGTTGGAACCAGGAGATTGTCATCTTCAACTGAAAAATAAGAGAAGACAAAAATTAGGCTACAAAAATCATATCATTTAATAAAAAGATCCATATCTTCAGTAAAATGTAGAAAAACTAATGCCGACATTAGAAAAATCCGCAAAAATGTCTGTTGGAACCAAGAGATCGCCATCTTTAACTAAAAAAATAAGAGAAGACAAAATTAGGCTATAAAAATCATATCATTTTAAAAACGATCCATATCTTACAGAAAATGTAAAAAATAGCCCGTTGTTGAGAAAAATCCGCAAAAATGTCTGTTGGAACCACGAGATCGCATCTTCAGCCAAAAAAAGAGATGATAAAATTAGGTGAAAAAACCATATCATTTAATAAAAATATCCATACATAACAGAAGATATAGAAAATAACCCAGAGCTCAGAAAAATCAGCAAAAATATCCGGTGTAACCGGAGATCGCCATCTTCAACTTAAAAATAAGAGACGACAAATTTAGGCTATAAAAATCATACCATTTTAATAAAAACATCCATATATCCAATAAACTGTAGAAAATAGCCCTGATCTCAAACCAATACCTGAAAATATCAGTTGGAACCGAGAGATCACCATCTTCAACTGAAAAATTAGAGAAGACGACGTTAGGCTATCAAAACCATATCGTTTAATATAAAGATTTAAATCTACAACTTAAAAATCCAAAAAAAGTGTCCGTCGGAACTTGAAGATTGCCATCTTCAACTGAAAAATAAGAAGAGACAAAATTTTGCCTAAAATCATATCATTTAATAAAATGATACATATCTTTTAGAAAATATAGAAATTAGCCTAGACCTCAGAAAAACCCGCAAAAATTTCTACTGGAACCGAAAGATCGTCATCTTCAACTGAAAAATAAGACAAGACAAAATTAGACTATAGAAATTATATCATTTAATATAAAATTCCATATCTTACAGAAAAAGTAGAAAATTGCCCGGAGCTAAGAAAAATTTGTAAAAAGGTCCAGAGGTTGTCATATTCAACGAAAAATAAGGAAAGACAAAATTATGCCAAAAATGATATCATTTAATAAAAAGATTCATATCTTCCAGAAAATGTAGAAAAATATCCCCAAGCTGGCAAAAATATCCGCTGGAGCCGGGAGATCCCCATCTTCAACTGAAAAATACGAGAATGTAAAATGGCCAAAAAATCATATCATTTAATAAAAAGATCTATATCGTTTCGAAAATTTAGCAAAATAGCACCCTCTCAGAAAAACACGCAAAATTGTCCGTTGAAACCGGAGATTGCCATCTTCAACTTAAAAATAAGAGAAAACAAAATTAGACTACAAAAATAATATTATTTAATCAAAAGATACATATTTTATTGAAAATGTAGAAAATATCCCGTAGCTCAGAAAAATTCGCAAAAATGTTCGCTGGAACCGGGAGATCGCCATGTTTAATCGAAAAAAAGAGAAGACAAAATTAGGCCGAAAAATCATATCATTTAGTAAAAAGTTCCATATCTTTCAAAAAATGTAGAAAATAGCACTGAGCTCAGAAAAATCTGTAAAAATGTCCGTTGGAACTGAGAGATCGCCGTCTTCAACTAAAAATATAAGAGAAGACAAAATTAAGCCAATAAATCATATCATTTAATAAAAGACCCATATCTTCTAGAAAATATAGAAAAATAGTCCCGACCTTAAAAATGCACAAAAAAGTCTGTTGGATCTGGGAGATCTCCATCTCCAACTGAAAAATACGTGAAGACAAAATTAGGCAACAAAAATCATAACATTTAATAAAAATATCCATATCTTAATAAAATGTAGAAAATATCCCTGACATCAGAAAATCTGTAAAAATGTCATTGGAACCGGGAGATCGCCATCTTCAACTATAAAAAAATAAGAGAAAACAAAATTAGGCTATAAAAATCATATCATTTAATAAAAAGATTCAGATCTTACAGAAAATGTAGAATATTGCTCATCACTCAGAGAAATCCGTAAAGATGTCCGTTGAAACCGGGAGGTCGCTATTTTAACTGAAAAATAAGAGAAGATAATATTAGGTCTAAACATATCATTTAATAAAAAGACCAATATATTGCAGAAAATGTAGAAAATATCCGGGAGCTCAAAAAATTTGCAAAACTAACCGTTGTAACCGGGAGATCAACATCTTCAACTAAAAATTAAGAGAAGACAAACTTAAGCTAAAGATCATATCATTTAATAAAAAGATTCATATCTTCAATAAATTGTAGAAAATAGCCCCTATCTCAAAACAAATACCCGAAAATGTCGGTTGGAACCGGGAGATCGCAATCTTCAACTGAAAAATAAGAGATCACAAAATTAGGTTATAAAAATCATATCATTTAATATAAAGAATTATATCATACAGAAAATGTTGAAAATAGCCTGGAGCTCAAAAAATTCCGCAAAAATGTCCGTTGGTATCGGGAGATCGCCATCTTCAACGGAAAAAAAAATAAGAAAAGACAAAATTAGGCCAAAAGTCATATCATTTAATAAAAAGATCCATATCTTACTGAAAAATGTAAAAAAAATAGCCCGGAGCTCAGAAAAATCTGCAAAAATGTCTGTTCGAACCGGGAGATCGTCATTTTCAACCAAAAAATTAAAAGAAGACAAATTTAGTCTACAAAATTCAAATCATTTTTTAAAAAGATCCATAACTTCAACAAAATATAGAAAATACCTTCGAGCTCAAAAATCCTCAAAAATGTCCGTTGAAACATGGAGATCGCCATATTCAACTGAAAAATAAGAAATGACTAACTTAGTATATAAAAATCATCTCATTTAATAAAAAGATCCATATCTTCCATCAAATGTAGAAAATAATACCGAGCTAAGAAAAATCCAAAAAAATATCTGTTGGAACCGGGAGATCACCATATTCAACTAAAAAAATAAGAAAAGAACACCAAGCTTTCACTGAAAAAATAATGACATCTTCAACTGAAAAATTTAGTCTGTAAATATAAACATATATATTTTTCAGAAAATGTTGAAAATAACACGAAGCTATGAAAACTCTGCAAAAATATCCAATAGAATCTGGAGATTGTCATCTTCAACGGGGAAATAAGAGAAGACAAAATTAGGCCAAAATTCATATCTCTTAGTTAAACAATCCATTTCTTCCAGAAAATGTGGAAAATATACTGGAACTCGGAAAAATCTGTAAAAATTTCTATGAAACCCAGGAAATCGCCGTCTTCAACAGAAAAATTGAGAAGACAAAATTAGGCCAAAAATCATATCATTTAATAAAAAGATACATATCTTTCACAAAATGTAGAAATTAGCACTGAGCTCAGAAAAAGCCGCAAAAATGCCCGTTGGAATCAGGAGATCTCCATCTTTAACGAGAAAAATAATAAAAGACAAAATTATGCTATAAAAATCATATCATTTAATAAAAAGATCCATATCTTCCAGAAAATATAGAAAATATCCACTGGGTCAGAAAAATCTGTAAAAATATCCATTGGAACCGGGAGATCGTCATTTTCAACTGAAAAATGAGAGAGGACAAACTTAGGCTATAAAAAGTATCATTTAATAATAAGATTCATATCTTTAATAAATTGTAGAAAATATCCATGAGCTCAGAAAAATCCACAAAAATATTCGATGGAACCAGAAGATTGCCAAATTCAACTAAAAATAGAGGACAAAATTAGACCAAAAATTAAATCGTTTAATAAAATGATGCATATCTTCCAGAAAATTTGGAAAGTAGCCTGTAGCTCATAAAAATCCGCAGAAATGTCTGTTGGAACCAGGAGGATCGCCATCTTCAACAGAAGAAAATAAGAGAAGACAAACTTAGGTCAAAAAATCATATCAATTAATAAAAAGATTCATATCTTTCAGAAAATGTGAAAAATAGCCTGGAGCTAAGAAAAATCAGTAGAAATGTCCATTATAACCGGGAGAATGCAATCTTCAATGAAAAATAAGAGAAGACAAAATTAGGCCAAAATAATATCAGTTAATAAAAAGATCCATATTTTTCAAAAAATGTAAAAAAAGCTCTGACCTCATAAATTTGCAAAAATATCCATTGGAACCAGGAGATCGCCATTTTCAACTGAAAAAAGAGAAGACACAAATAGGGCAAAAAATCATTTCATTTAATAAAAAGTCCGTTGGAACTGGGAGATCGCCATCTTCAACTGAAAAATGAGAGAAAACAAAATTAGGCCAAAAAATCATATAATTTAATAAAAAGATCCTTATCTTCCCCAAAATGTAGAAAATAGCACCGAGCTCAGTAAAATATGAAAAAAATATCTGTTGGAACTGAAAGATAGCTATTTTCAACTGAAAAATAAGATAAGACAAAATTAGGCTACAAAAATCATATAATTTAATAAAAAGATACATATCTTTCATAAAATATAGAAAATAGGCCCAAGCTCAAAGAAATATGTAAAATGCACGTGGAACTGGGAGATCGCCATCTTCACTTAAAAAATAAGAGATGAAAACATTAGATAAATATCATATCATTTAATATAAAGATCCATATCTACAAAAAATGCAGAAAATAGCCCCAAGCTCAGAAAAATCTGTAAAAATGTCTGGAGGAATCGGAAGATGCCATCTTAAACGAAAAAAAAGAAGAGAAGACAACATTCGACCAAAAAATCATATCATTTAACAAAAAGATTTAGAAAATATAGAAAATAGCACCGAGTCCAGAAAAATCAGCAAAAATGTCCGTTGGAACTGGGAGATTCGACTGAAAAATAAGAGAAGACCAAATTAGGATATAAAAATCATATAATTTAATATAAAGATCCATATCTTACAGAAAATATATAAAATAGCCCGGAGCTCAGAATATCCGCACAAATATCCGTTGGAACCGGTAGATCGCCATCTTAAACTGAAAAATGATAAGACAAAATTAGGCCATAAAAATCATATCATTTAATAAAAAGACTCACATATTTTATAACCTGTAGAAAATATAACCGAGCTCAGGAAAATATGGATAAATGTCCGTTGGAACTGAGAGATTGCCAGCTTCAACTAAAAATAAGAAAAGATAAAATTATCTTATAAAAATCATAACATTTAATATAAAGATTCATATCATATAGAAAATGTAGAAAATAGCTCGGAGCACAGAAAAATCCGCAAAAATATCCATTGGAACTGGAAGATCTCCATCTTCAACTGAAAAATAAGAGAAGGTAAAATTAGAAAAAAAATCATATTATTTATTAAAAAGATTCAAATTTTCCAGTAAATTTAGAAAATAGCACCGATGTCAAAAAATCCAAAAAAATATCCGTTGGAACCGTGAGATCGGCATCTTCAACTGAAAAATAAAAGAAAGACAAATTTGGTCTATAAAAAATCATATAATTTAAAAAAGATCCATATCTTCAATAAATTGTAGAAAATAGCACCGAGCTGAGAAAAATTCCCAAAAATGCCTATTGGAACCGTGAGATCGACATCTTCAATTTAAAAATAAGAGAAGACAAAATTAAGCTTTAAAAATCATATAATTCAAAAAAGATCCATATCTTTAATAAATTGTAGCAAATAGTTCCGAGCTCAAAACAATACGCAAAAATGCACGCTAGAACCGATAGATCGCCATCTTCAACTTAAAAAATAAGAGAAGACAAAATTAAGCTATAAAAATCGTAACATTTAATATAAAGATTCATATCATATATAAATGTATAAAATAGTTTGGACCTCAGAAAAATCTGCAAAAAATATCCATTGGAACTGGAAGATCGCCATCTTCAAATAAAAAAACGTGAAACATAATTAGGCTAAAAATCATATCATTTAATAAAAAGATCAATGTCATACATAAGATGTAGAAAAATAGCTCGGATCTCAGAAAATTCTGCAAAAATTTCCGTTGGAACCGCGAGATCGCAATCTTAAACGAAAAAAAAATAATAAAGACAAAATTAGGCCAAAAACATATCATTTAATAAAAAGATACATCTCTTCAATAAAATGTAGAAATAGCCCAAGAGCTCAAAAAATCTACAAAAATGTCTGTTGGACCCGGAAGATCGCCATATTGAACGAAAAAAATAAGAGAAGACAAATTTGGGCTACAAAAAATCAAACCTTTTAATAAAAAGATACATATCTTCAATAAAATATAGAAAATAGCCCCGAGCTCAAAAAAATCCACAAAAATGTCTGTTGGAACCAGGAGTTCACCATCTTCAACTAAAAAAATAAGAGAAGATAAACTTAGGATATAAAAATCCTATCATTTAATAAAAAGATCCATTTATTGCATAAAATGTAGAAAATAGCCCCGAGCTCGGAAAAATCCAAAAAAATGTCTGTTGAAACCGAGAGATCGCCATATTAAACTTAAAAATAAGAGAAGACAAATTTAGACCATAAAAATAATATCATTTAATAAAAAGAAACATATCTTCCAGAAAATGTTGAAAATATCCACGATCTCAGAAAAATCCACAAAAATGTTTGTTGGAACCGGGAGTTCGCCATATTCAACTGAAAAATAATAGAAGGTAAAATTAGGCCAATAAATCATATCATTTAATAAAACGATCCATATCTTCCAGGAAATACGGAAAACAGACCGGAGCTCAGGAAAATCCACAAAAATGTCCGTTTGAACTAAGAGATCAATATATTAATCTGAAAAATAAGAGAAGACGAAATTAGGCCAAAAATCATATCATTTAATATAATGATATCATTTAATGTACATATCTTACAGAAAATGTAGAAAATAGTCTGGAGCTCAGAAAAATCTGCCAAAATGTCTATTGGAACCGGGAGATTGCCATATTCAACTGAAAAATAAGTGTTAACGCCAAAATTAACGTTAGTAGTATTTTGATTGATGCGGACTCCTCTATCGAAGGAGCCTCGTCAGTTGGTGGAGAGGGGCCCTTGGATTGAATAACTAGGGTCGATGATAGGTGGTACACGGCACATCATGGATGTACGATCGACCCTTCTGTTGAATGCGACGATCGTTTGATACTCGGGCTAACTTGAACCCTGATTAATATTTGAAAAGAACGGTAGATTGACCCTCCTGTTGGGTCGAATCACGAGCTTCCTGCATCATACAGAAATGTTTGGGGGTCGGATCTAGGTCCCGATCCAAACTCCCTCCGATGCTTAAGTTAGACAGGAACTTAAGGAAATGATTGGGGCTGCCAAGATCGATCTTCAGAGGTTCATCTTGAGTCAGTCTCCTCAAGCTGTATAGAGGAAGAAATATAAACTATGTGGAACAATAATAATAAATGTGTTAGGTTTTCTCGTACCTCCCCTCTTATGTACGTCCTTTCTGAATTTATAGACTTTGGTCGTCTCTTCAGTGACATTGGGAGGATAACATTCACCAATTATGGTACGAAAATGCTCCCCATCTTAATAGGGGTAACCGTCGTCCATGCCTCTTCTATTTATGAGCCTATTATCAATCGCACATTTGAGCGACGGAGGTTCAACGGGCAAATGACACGTGGGCTTTGACTGGGTCAGTTTCCTGCTTCGTTTGTGGGCCTCATGGGCTTTGGTGTCAGTCAAGTGAGCCTCTTAAGTGCCGGCCCATGGGTTTAACCGTGGCACATGTCACTCGAGCTCAGGCAGTTCGTCTACTGGTGTCAAGTGATGTGAAGTCGACAGTCAAATCAAAAGTACTCAAGTTTAAGCGCCAATACGACCACCCTTCTGTTTTGGACGATGCGTCATTTCGAAATTCAAGATAATGGGGCACTTGGATCACCAACAAATGTCCCAATATGATGAGATCGTCTTGCCTTAATAATGTAGTTTTGGAGGGAGATCAAAACTATCGTCTTTGGCATTCCTAGCTCAAATGTTTCTCCTTTGATAATGGCTTCTTCCTCTGAATTGTGCCTTTGGCAAGGCCCCAGCCTCCATCCCTCAAAAGGATAAGGGGAGGCCGTCGAGCCTAGTCAGATTTCCAATCAAGTCTCTCGAGTAGGGACAGATCAAATTCTTGGCCATCAAAATGAATATGTCCGATGCGACTATCAGATTCGATTACCTTAAAATGGGAAGAGTATTCATCTCCCTGGCGATCGAGAGCTTGGAGTTTATGCCAGAGCTTTCCATCAGGGGGCTTCGATTCCCATGCACCCCTTCATGCTCTGCTTGTTAAAGATATTGGGTCTTTCCCTTTGTCAACTGATGTTGAATGTCGTTGGTGTTTTGGTCAGTTTCATCGCGCTATGCGTACTGAACGGAATTGAACCATCTATGGGATTGTTCAATTTCTTTTTTACAGTGCCACCTCTCAAGACTCCGGGTTGGTATTTGATAATCGCTTGCCATGGTAGAAATTTTTTTAGTGATCTCCCTAAATCCAACCTCGGGTTGAAAGACCAATTTGTGTTTGTGGTATTTCCGGGGAGTCGAGTTTTGTCACTCAATAGAAGAATCATAAACTTGAAATGAATGAAGAGAAACCTCTCTCTGCGGAGGAGAAAGAGGCTGTAGACTCTTTGATGAAGTTGACTGAGGAAAAGAAGTCGACGAAATGGCGTTTGCCTGACCCTATATTGCTCGGGACAGTGTGGACGAAAGGTCGGTTTCCTCGCCTATCCCTTCCTTGTCTTTCTACTTCTTAAATTGTGCCTCTTCTTTATAGGTATGGTTACATTGGAATACTAAGCCGATCCAGAAATACGAGTATCACTCAAAACTTCAATTAATGAAGCAGAGGAAAATTTGCCTCCTCCTCAGTTGGATCATCAAGAGGGTGGAGTTGTTGGGGATATCGAAGTTTTACCTATGGTGATCCCAAGGCTCCCCCAAACAAATCGAACTCAAAAGAGGAAGGAGAAGCATCCCTTGGCTGGAGTTAAGATGGCCGAGGACAAGAAGAAAAATTTAAGGCGAAGGATAATCACTGATGAATCAGATTTGCTTGAGTCGGAGGACGCCATTATCCCGACTGTGGCTCAGAACAAACTCAAGCCTCCGAACATGATCGAAATCTCGAGCGAAGACCAGGATCATGTATCAGAGGGAACTCTAGTGGAGCCATCCTCTGCTCAAAAACCATCTGTACGCCAAGATTCCTGGCCTTAGAGAGGTTTACTTCCTCTAGAGATTCTGGCCGAGGACATTCCCCCCGAGTTCAGGTCGATCTTATTGGAAGATGGATCCCCTCAAAACCCGGTCAGGTATGCCGAAGAAGATCTTTAGCCAGCTTACCCAGTGGGGGTGGACGAGTCAGCCTTATTGAGCCTCGGGTATGCCTCTAGACTTGTCAAGAATATGGCCTTCCTCGAGATAGGTAGGTCCTGGAGAAAGTCGATCTTGAGAGGTTAGCCACAATGTCTATCCGTAGAGGCCTTCAGGTAAAACAATATATTCATTCTTTGCCTGAATTCGACCATTGGGGTTGAATCTTATACTTCTTTGCAGTCTATTTTGGCCATGCTTGAGATACGTTACCAATCATTGGCGATGGCTAATTATGAAGCCACTCTGGACAATGAGGCGAAGTGGTCGGACTCAGCTAGGAAGGTCTTCGACAAAACGAATGCATCAATACTGCTATGGAAGTAGCACAATGATACGCTCAAGGATCGGGTGAAACATATTGAGAAAGAGTTAAATGAAACCGTAAATAGGGGGTTGCCCTCGATATACGAGTCCAAGAGGAAATTGCCTTGAGAGAGCGAGATAGCAGAAGAACAACTGCTTAAAGAGAGAAAGTTGTGGGAGTCAGAAAGACTTGAGTTTCAAACTCGACCTCTTGTTGGTTCTCAAGAACTCACCATGAAAGAGATCGTGGAAAAGGCTGTCCAAGAATACCGGGACAATTTGCCCAATTTGGATGAGCTTTATATACAAGGATCGAACGGTGCCGTCAAGACATTAAGGTTCGATTTTCTGATCTTGCAGATGAAATCGACCAAGTTCCCTTATTTTGGATGATGATAAATCTAATAGCCCTCTGGACGAGGTTGTTCAAGCTACAACGTGGAAGCTGTCATCCCGGTTGACAATGCTGTCATTGAGTTAGACGATGTTTCGCATGTAGCTGCTTCAGAGGAACAGGCACATGCCACTTCGGTCGAGGGGGACCACAGACATGTTGCTTTGGTTGAGGAACCTAAGGAATTCCTCTCTACCCTAGTATTTTGAACCCTTGTTCTTTGTATTGGGGATGTAAATTTTTGTAAAAAGGAGATTTTGTAAAAGAAATATGCAAAATTATCGTGTAACTCTTTGAGTGAAGGAAAAATTGTTTGAAAAAAGAATGAGCGTTTTTGTCGTCAGATGGTCCCTTTCAACAGGTTAAGCGTTGGCTCCTGAGGGTGATGATTGAATTGTTGGACCATGCCCTTGGACCACTGGAATAAGAAACGGGCTCTTCAAACAGTGAAAAGAGTCATCTCTTAATTATGACGTTTGTCATTTAGTAGTACAAGAATGACTTCTTGGGTCATAATAGATAACAAGAGATGTCGTCCTATAGAAGGACACGGTCCCCTTGACTTACGACCGACAACGATAGTCATTCAATGGCGAGGGTGTGACCCCTCGACTTACGACTTACGATGAAAGTAGGTCGTTCAGTCGCGAGGGGATAGCCCCTTCACCTTATGGCTGACGACGGTCATAGTCATTTGGTTGCAAAGGACTTGGTCTTAAATTACGTTCAACGACAAAAGTGGGTCATTTGGTTGCAAGGGGATGGCCCTTTCGACTTACGACCGATGACGATAAGGTCGTTTAGTGGCGAAAGGTTGGCCCCTTTGGCTTACAGTTGACGACGATAGTGTGTCGTTCGGTTACGAAGGGGTGGCCACTTTAACTTACGGCCGACGATGATAGTTGTTAAGTGTCCAGGGTGTAACCCCACAATTTACGGAGGACGACGATAATGTGTCATTCGATTACAAGTGGTGACCTCTTCGACTAATGGCTGACAACAATAGTGTCGTTTGGTTGTGAGGGGGTGGACCCTTCGACTTACGGCTGACGACAATGGTCTTTCAGTGGCAAGAGATTAGCCCCTCGGCTTACAGCTGATGACAACAGTGTGTCGTTCAGTTGCAAATGGGTGGTCCGTTCGACTTACAACTGACGACAATAGTCGTTCAGTGGCGAGGGTTTGACCCCTCGACTTACGGCTGACGATGATACTGTATCGTTCGTTTACGAGGGGGTGACCCCTTCGACAAATGGCCAACGATGATAGTTGTTTAGTGGCGTGGGTGTGACCCCTCGATTTATGGCTGACGACGATAGTGGGTCGTTTGGTTGCAAGGGGGTGGCCCCTTCGACTTATGGACAACGATGATAGTAGGTCGTTCTGTTGCGAGTGGGTGGCCCCTTTGACTTACGGCTGACGACGATAGTGGGTCATTCGGTTGTGAGGGGGTGTCCCCTTTGACTTACGACCGACGATGATATGGTCATTCAGTGATGAGAGGTTGGCCCCTCGGCTTACTACTGACAATGACAGTGTGTCATTTGGTTACTAGGGGTGGCCCCTTCGACTTATGGCCGACGACAATAGGGTCGTTCAGTGGCGAGAGGTTAACCCTCTTAGCTTACAACATACGATGATAGTTTGTCGTTCGGTTGTGAGGGGTGGCCCCTTCGAATTATGGTCGATGACGATAGTCGTTCAGTGGCAAGGGTGTGACCCTCGACTTAAGGCTGATGACAGAAGCAGGTCGTTTGGTTATGAGCGGGTGTCCACTTCGACTTATGACTGACGATGATAGTCGTTCAGTTGTGAGCGTGTTACCCCTCGACTTACGGCTGACGAGGATAGTAGGTTGTTCGGTTGCGAGGGGGTGACCCCTTCGACTTAAGGACGACGATGATAGTGAGGTTTGGTTGCAAGGGGATGGCCCCTTCTACTTACGACCAACGACGATAGGGTCATTCAGTGGCGATAAGTTGGCCCCTCGGATAAAATTGAAAACGATCGCGTGTAATTTGGTTGCAAGGGGTGGCCACTTTGACTTTCAGTCGACAATAATTTGGTCGTATAGTGGCAAGAGGTTGGCCCCTCAGCTTACATCTGACGATGATAGTGTGTCATTCCAAGGGGGTGGCCCCTTCGACTTACGACCTACAATGATACCCCCTCTGACCTACGGCCAATGACGATATGGTCATTCAGTGGCAAGATGTTGGCCCCTCGGTTTACGACTGACGAGGACAGTGTGTCATTCGGTTGTGAGGGGGTCGCCCCTTCGACGTATGTTCAACGATAATAGGGTCGCATAGTGGCGAGAGGTTTGCCCCTCGGCTTACGATTGACGACGACAGTGTCTCGTTTAGTTGTGAGGGGGTGGCCCCTTCGACCTATGGGTGACGACGATAGGGTCATTCAGTGGCAAGAGGTTGGCCCCTCGGCTTACGGCTGACGACGACAGTGTATCGTTCGGTTGCAAGGGGATGGCCCCTTCGACTTACGACTGACGACGATATTGGGTCACTCTCATCAAGACAATATGAGTAGGGAGGAGCTTGGCTCATCTAAACTTTTCCCCAAAGGAAAGGATCATCATGCGAAGAAACGATTTTGATAGATTAGTTGAGCATTAGATGGGGTAATCCTCTTGAGACACAAGAATCATAAATGTCTTACTGAGAAAGTGTTTTTTTGAAGAAAAACAAACTTTATTCATTTAGAAAGTTTGAACATTTTGAAACAAAGGGAAAGCGTGTATGCGTTTTTATTCTGCTTGGAGCTGTCTTTGTCCGACGCTATTGGCTAAAGAGCTTTAATCGACCACCTTGGTGACTAGTGAACCTATCATTGGCCCCTTTTCTTTCTGCTTTGAGGTTCCTTCTTTGTTTTGTGGTTCGTCACCAGGCTTCTTTGGATGACCACGCTTGACCAAGGCATCAATCTCCTTCTTAGAGGTCCAGTAATCATCGATATCATGCCCGTGATCGTTGTGATACCTGCAGAGTTTAAGGTCTCCTCTTTTTTCATAGCTGTTCTTGTTAACAGGCTCATTGACGAGTCCTTCTCGTTGGGCGTACGCCAAGACTTCTGCCTTAGGGGTATTGGTCTTCATATAGGCATCTTTAGCAGGGAGCTGCTTATTCTGAGGACTCTTATCTCTGTCTCCGATCTTGCAACTCTTGTCAGGGGCTTCCTCAGGCTTGTGCATCTCATTTTGTTTCCTCTCGACACTTAAGAGTGTCGTTCTTTGTTGCTGCGAGTGCTTCCTATGAAGCCATGAAACGATTCGTCATATTAAACAGCTCAACGAGATCGTTTGGCGGGAATTCATCCAAGGACTTCAATAGATCTTTATTCTGGACCGCTTGGGTGAGGGCTCCAATGATAGTAGCCTCGGGGTGTCATCAACTTCTAGCCTTTCATCATTGCAATGCTTAATGAAATCACGAATTGATTCTCTTTCACCATGATTTAAAGTAAAGAGATGAGAGGACTTTCGCTTAGGGCGTCTTCCAGCAACAAATTGACTGCAAAAAGGTCAGACAAATCGTCAAATGACTCGATGCTATCATCGGGCAGTCTATTGTACCATCCATCTGTCGCTTTTGTAAGCGTGGTTTGGAAGGCCCGACAGAGGTATGGCTCGTCGGCTCCGTGGATTTCCATCACACTTTGGTATTTACGGATGTGTTCCCATGCGTCCCCGATGCCGTCGTATATCTGCAGAAATTGCATCTTGAATTTGGAAAGCAGTGGGGGCAGACAGGATGTTCTCCTTCAGAGGAGTCTGTCGGTTAGTAGGAAGAGTGAGTGAAGTTCTCTCCTTCCTGCATTGTTGGTGAGTGACTCTAAAAGAACAGACGTGGCTTTCTTCCATCTCCTTTCTCTTTATGCTGGCTACAACTCCATGTGGACTGCGACCTTGAGTGAATTGATCTATTACTTGGTCTACAATGTTGCGAGTGGATCGCCCATTGGTGGAGGGCCCAGGACCTCCATTGTGCCCCGAGGCACAGTTGTTATTCCACATCTCTCCATTCGGTTGAGATGTAGGAGTCGCATTGAGCTGCACGTTCTCTCATCGCTCAGGCCTTTGCTCACCCAACCTTGGGTCTCTGGGAGTGGTTCGCTCTCTTACGGGCATTTTAGTTGGATTAGGAGGCTGATGCTCCTCGTCAGCCTGTTGTGGGTGCCACATGCTCTGTTGCACAGCAGCGGCTAAAACGGTCAGGCTTTTTTCGATCGACTCAGCGAACTTGTTGAATTGCTCCTGTGTTACCATAAGTACTCTTGGCTCCTTTGATGATGACCTAGAATCTTCAGCATCTTCAATGAGAACGTCATCCTCGTTCTTGAGTGTTCTCAGCCAAAGCAAGAATTGGTTCAGTGTTCGTGGGTCCAGTGGACATAGGGCTGTAGTTGCCTTGGGATGTTGATTGAGCTTTCCCACAGACGGTGCTATATTAAAGCCAAAATTGGCATCAACAGTATTTGTGCTGACACAGACTCCTCTATCGAGGTCCAACCTTGTCAGCTGGCGGAGTGGGACCCTTGGATTGAAGAACCAGGGTCGATGATAGGTGGGATGAGAGCACAACATGGATGTATGATCGATCCTTTTGTTGAATGCGACGATCGTTTCACCCTTGGGCTAAATCAAACCTCGATTAATAAATGAAAAGAACGGTAGATCGACTCTCCTGTTGGGTCGAATCACGAGCTTCCTGCTCCACAAAGAAACATCAATGGGGTTAGATCTGGGTCATGACCCAAATCTCCGTCGATGCTTAAGTTTGACGGGAACTTAAGGAAAGGCTTGGGGCTGTCAAGATCGACCCGCAGAGGTTCGTATTGAGTCAGTCTCCTCAAGTGTATGGAGGAAGAAATATAAAGTAGGTGGAAAATAGCCAAGAGCTCAGAAAAAACTGTAGAAATGTCCGTTGGAACCAGGAGATCGCCATCTTCAACTAAAAAAATAAAAGAAGACAAAATTAGGCCAAAAATCATATCATTTAATAAAACAATTCATATCTTCCAGAAAATGTGGAAAATAGCACCAAGCTCAGAAAAATCCGCAAAAATGTCCATTGGAACCAGGAGATCGCCATCTTAAACTGAAAAATAAGAGAAGAAAAAATTAGGCTACAAAAATCATATCATTAATAAAAAGATCCATGTCTTCAATAAAATGTAGAAAATAGCCCCAAAAATTAGGCCTAAAATCATATTATTTAATAAAAAGATCCATATCTTTCAGAAAATGTAGAAAATAGGCTCGAGGTCAGAAAAATCAGCAAAAATGTCTGTTGGAACCGGATCTTCAACTTAAAAATAAGAGTAGACTAACTTTGCCTATAAAAATCATATCATTTAATAAAAAGACACATATCTTCAATTAACTGTAGAAAATAGACCCGGTCACAGAAAAATCTGCAAAAATATCTGTTAGAACCCGGAGATCGCTATCTTCAACTAAAAAAATAAGAGAAGTCAAAATTAGGCCAAAAAGCATATCATTTAATAAAAGATCCGTATATTCTAGAAAATTTAGAAATAGACCCGTGGTCAGAATAATACGCAAAAATGTCCATTGGAACTGGGGTATCGACATATTCAACTGAAAAATAAGTGAAGACAAAATTAGACCAAAAATCATATTATTTAATAAAAAGATCCTAACTTTACAAAAATGTAGAATAATAGCCCCGAGCTCAGAAAAATCCGCAAAAATCCGTTTGGAACCTGGAGATCGCCATCTTCAACTGAAAAAAATAAGAGAAGACTAAATTAAGTTATAAAAATCATATAATTTAATATAAATATTCATATCATACAAAAAATGTAGAAAACAGCCATTAGCTCAAAAAAAACCGCACAACTGTACGTTGGAACGGGGAGATCTCCATCTTCAAATTAAAAAAGCGAAGGTAAAATTAGGCCAAAAAATCATATCATGTCATAAAAAGATTCATATCTTCCAGAAAATGTAGAAAAATAGTCTCAAGCTAAGAAAAATCTGCAAAAATAGCCGTTGGAACCGGGAGATCGTCATCTTCAACTGGAAAAAATAAGAGAAGACAAACGGAGGCTATAAAAATCTTATTATTTAATAAAAAGTTATATATCTTCCATAAAATGTAGAAAATATAACTGAACTCAAAAAATACGTAAAAATGTCCATTGAAACCGGGAGATCGCCATCTTCAACTAAAAAAAATAAAAGAATGACAAAATTAGGCGATAAAACATATCATTTAACAAAAAGATTCATAACTTTTCGAAAATGTAGAAAATAGCTCGAAGCTAAGAAAAATCCGCAAACCGTTGGAACCGGGAGATCGCCATCTTCGTCTGAAAAATAAGAGAAAACAAAATTAGGCCCAAAAATCATATTATTTAATAAAAAGATCTATATCTTCCAGAAAATGTAGAAAATAGGCTTGAGGTAAGAAAAATCCGCAAAAATGTCCGTTGAAACCGGGAGATCGCCATTTTTAACTAAAAAAAATAAGAGAAGACAAACCTAGGCTATAAAAATGATCATTTAATAAAAAGATCCTTATCTTCAATTAACCGTATAAAACAGCGCCTTAGCTCAGAAAAATCTGCAAGAATGTATGTTGGAACCAGGAGATCGCCAATTTCAACTGAAAAATAAGAGAAGACAAAAATTAGGCTATAAAAATCATATCATTTAATAAAAAGATGCATATCTTTCATAAAATGTAATAAATAACCCCGAGCTGATAAAAATCCGCAAAAATGTCCATTAGAACCGGAGATCGCCATCTTCAACTGAAAAATAAGACAAGACAAACTTAGGCTATAAAAATCACATCATTTAATAAAAAGAGCCATATCTTCCATAAAAAGTAGAAAATAGCTCGAATCTCAGAAAAATCCGCAAAAATACCTGTTGGAACCGGGAGATCTACATCTTCAACTGAAAAAGAGAAGACGAAATTAATCCAAAAATCAATTCCTTTACTAAAAAGATGCATATCTTTCATCAAATGAAGAAAATAGCCCGGAGCTCTGAAAATCCCTAAAAATGTCTGTTAAAATCGGGAGATCGTCATCTTCTACTAAAAAAGAGAAGGCAAAATTAGGCCAAAAAATCATATAATTTAATAAAAATATCCATATCTTACAGAAAATGTAGAAAAATAGTTCCAAGCTAAGAAAAGTCTGCAAAAGTATCCGTTGGAACCGGTAGATGACCATCTTCAACTGAAAAATAAGGGAAGCAAAACGTAGGTTATAAAAATCATCTCATTGAATAAAAAGATACATATCTTTCCTAAAATATAGAAAATAGCACCGACATCAAAAAATCCGCAAAAATATCAATTAGAACAGGAAGATCGCCATATTCAAATAAAAGAGATGGCAAAATTAGGCCAAAAAAGAATTCATTTAATAAAATAATCCATGTCTTCTAGAAAATTTACAAAATAGCACCGAGGTCAGAATAATTTGCAAAAATGTCCGTTGGAACGATGAGATTCCATCTTCAACAGAAAAAACTAAGAGAAGACAAAATTAGGCCAAAAAATCATATCATTTAATAAAAAGATCCATAACTTCCCGAAAATGTAGAAAATAGCCCTGAACACAGAAAAATCTGCAAAAATGTCTGTTGGAATTAGGAGATCGCCATCTTAAACAGAAAAAAAGAGAAGATAAAATTAGACTATAAAATAATATGATTTAATATAAATATTCATATCTTATATAAATGTAGAAAATAGCCCGGAGCTTAAAAAATCCGCACAAATGTAAATTGGACCCAGGAGATCGCAACCTTCAACTGAAAAAAGAGAAGATGAAATTAGGCCAAAAAATCATATCATTTAATAAAAATATCCATATCTTCCAAAAAGGTAGAAAAATAGCCTCAAGCTAAGAAAAATCCGCAAAAATGTCTGTTGGAACGGGCAGATCACCATCTTCAACTGAAAAATAAGAGAAGACAAATATAGGTTATAAAATCATATCATTTAGTAAAAAGATCCTTATCTTTCATAAAATTTAGAAATTAGCACTAGCTCATAAAAACCTGCAAAATTGTCTGTTGGAACCGGGAGATCGTCATCTTCAAGTGAAAAATAAGAGAAGACAAAATTAGGCCAAAAATCATATCATTTAATAAAAAGATCCATATATTCCAGAAAATTTAGAAAATAGCCATAAGGTCAGAATAATACGCAAAAATGTCAATTGGAACCGAGTGATCACCATCTTCAACCGGAAAATAAGAGGACAAAATTAGGCCAAAAAATCATATCATTTAATAAAAAGATCCATAAATTACAGATAATATAGACAAATAGACCCGAGGTCAGAAAAATCCTCAAAATGTCCCTTGGAACCGGGAGATCCCTATCTTCAACTGAAAAGTAAGAGATGACAAAATTAGGTTATAAAAATCATATCATTTAATATAAAGATTCAAATCATACAGAAAATGCGTAAAATAGGCAGGAGCTCAAAAAATCTGCACAAATGTCCGTTGGAATCAGGAGATTGCCATCTTCAACTTAAAAAATAGAATACAAAATTAGGCCAAAAAACCATATCACTTCCATAAAAAGATACATATCTTCCAGAAAAAGTAGAAAAATAGCATCAAGCTAAGAAAATCTACAAAAATGTCCGGTTGAACCGGGAGATTGCCATTTTCAACTAAAAAATAAGAGAAATAAACGTATGCTACAAAAATCATATCATTTAATAAAAATTTATATATCTTACATATAACGTAGAAAATAGCTCAAAAAATCAGCAAAAATTTTTGTTGGAACTGGGAGATCGCCATCTTAAACTGAAAATATAAGAGTAGACAAAATTAAGAAATAAAAACCATATCATTTAATATAAATATCCATATCTTATAGAAAATGTAAGAAAAAAGCCGGGAGGACAGAAAAATCTGCAAAAATGTTCATTGGAACGGGAGATCACCATCTTCATCTGAAAAATAATGGAAAACAAAATTAGGCCCAAAAATCATATAATTTAATAAAAATATCTATATCTTATAGAAAATGTTGAAAATAGGCTCGAGGTCAGAAAATTCCGCAAAAATGTCAGTTAGAACTGGGAGATCACCATCTTCAACTGAAAAATAAGAGAAGACAAACTTAAGCTATAAAAATGATATCATTTAATAAAAAGATTCATATCTTCAATTGTCTGTAGAAAATTGTGCTGAGACCAGAAAAATCCACAAAAATGTCCATTGTCACCGGAAGATTGCCATCTTCAACTGAAAAATATGAGAAGATAAACTTCGGCTATAAAAATCAGATCGTTTAAGAAAAAGGACAATATCTTTCATAAAATGTAGAAAATAGCTCAGAGCTCAGTAAAATCCGCAAAAATGTCCGTTGGAACCGGGAGATTGCCATCTTCAACTAAAAAATAAGGGAAAACAAAATTATGCCAAAAATCATATAATTTAATAAAAAGATCCATATCTTTCATAAAATATAGAAAATATCACGGAGCTCTTAAAAATCCGTACAATTGTTCGTTGGAACTGGGAGATCGACATCTCAAACTAAAAAGAGAGAAGACAAATTTAAGCCAAAAAATCGTATCATTTAATAAAAAGATCCATATCTTATAGAAAATATAGAAAATTAGTACCAAATTGAGAAAAGTCCGCAAAAATGTCTGTTGGAACTAGTAGATCACCATTTTCAACTGAAAAAATAAGGGAAGAAAAACGAAGGCTATAAAAACCATCTAACTAAATAAAAAGATACATATCTATCATAAAATGTAGAAATAGCACCGAGCTAAGAAAAATCCGCAAAAATATCGGTTGGAACCGGGAGATCGACATCCTCAACTTAAAAAAAGAGAAGGCAAAATTAGGCCAAAAATCATATTAGTAAACAAAAAGATCCAAACCTTCCAGAAAATTTTGATACTACCCCAAAGTGAGATTAATGTGCAAAAATGCCAGTTGGAATCGAGAGATCACAATCTTCACATGAAAATAAAAGAAGAAAAATTAGGCCAAAAAATCATATCATTTAATAAAAAGATACATAAATTCCAGAAAATGTAGAAAAATAACCCCCAGCTCAGAAAAATACACAAAAATGTTCGTTGGAACCAAGAGATCGCCATTTTCAACTGAATAATAAGAGAAAACAAAATTAGGCTATAAAATCATTTCATTTAATATAAAGATCCATATATTATAGAAAATGTAGAAAATAGCCTGGAGCTAAAAAAATCCGCGCAAATGTAAATTGGAACCGGAAGATCGCCATCTTCAACTGAAAAAATATAGAAGATAAAATTAGGCCAAAAAATCATAACATTTAATAAAAATATCCATATATTCCTAAAAATGTAGAAAATAGCCCCAAGCTAAGAAAAATCCTCAAAATTGTTAGTTGGAACAAGTAGATCACCATCTTCTACTGATAAAATAAGAGAAGACAAACGTAGGCTACAAAATCATATCATTTAATTAAAAGATCCTTATCTTTCATAAAATGTAAAAAATAGCATCGAGCTTACAAAAATCCGCAAAAATGTTCGTTGGAACCAGGAGATGGTCATCTTCAACTGAAAAATAAAAGAAGACAAAATAAGCCCAAAAATCATATCATTTAATAAAAAGATTCATATCTTCTCAAAAATTTAGAATATAGTTCCAATATCAAAATAATATGCAAAATGTCCGTTATAACCCGGAGATCGCCATCTTCAACTGTACAATAAGAGAAGACACAATTAGGCCAAAAAATCATTTCATTTAATAAAAAGATCCATAACTTTTCGAAAATGTAGAAAAATAGCCCGAGCTCAGAAAAATTTGCAAAAATTTCGCTTGGAACCGGTAGATCGCCATCTTCAACTGAAAAATAAGAGAAGACAAATTTTGGTTATAAAAAACCATATCATTTAATATAAATATTCATATCATATAGAAAATTTAGAAAATAGCCTGGAGCTCAAAAAATCTGCACAAATGTCAGTTGGAACCGGGAGATCGACATCTTTATCTTAAAAAAGAGAAGATAAAATTAGACCAAAAATCATATCTTTCATAAGAAGATCTATATCTTCCAGAAAATATACAAAATAGTCTCAAGCTTAGAAATTCTACAAAATGTCAGTTGGAACCGGGAGATCGCCATCTTCAACTGAAACAATAAGTAAAGACAAACTTAGGATATAAAAATCATATTATTTAATAAAAAGGTCTATATCTTCCATAAAATGTAGAAAATAGCACCGAGCTCAAAAAATATGCAAAAATGTCCGTTGGAACCGGGAGATCGCCATCTTCAACTGAAAAATAAGAGAAGACAAAATTATGCTATAAAAATCATATAATTAAATAAAAAGAGATCCATTACATTACAAGAATGTAGAAAATAGCCTGGAGCTCAGAAAAATCTGCAAAAAAGTTGGTTGGAACCGATAGATCGCCATCTTCAACAATAAAATAAGAAAAAATGAGTTCAAAAATTCATATCGTTTAATAAAAAGATCCATAACTTCTCGAAAATGTAGAGAACTAGGTCCGATCTCAGAAAAATCGATAAAAATGTCTGTTGAAACCGGGAGATCATCATCTTCAATTAAATAATAAGAGAAGACAAAATTAAGTTATAAAAATCATATAATTTAATATAAATATTCATATCATAAAGAAAATGTAAAAAATAGCCCCGAGGTCAGAAAAGTCCGCACAAATATCCATTGGAACCGGGAGATCTCCATATTTAACTAAAAAAGAGAAGACAAAATTAGGCCAAAAAATCATATCATTTAATAAAAAGCTTCATATTTCCAGAAAATGTAGAAAAAAATCCACAATCTAAGAAAAATCCGCAAAAATATCCGTTGGAACCGGGTGATCACCACCTTCAACTAAAAAATATGAGAAGACAAAATCAGGCTACAAAAATCTTGTCATTTAATAAAGATATCTTATCTTTAATAAAATGTAGAAAATTGCCTGAAGCTCAAAAAATCCGCAAAAATGTCTGTTGGAACCGGAAGATTGCCATCTTCAACATGAAAAATAAAAGAAGACAAAATAAGGCCAAAATATCATATCATTTAATAAAACGATTCATATCTTCCAAAACTGTGGAAAATAGCCCGGAGCTTAGAAAATCCGCAAAAATGTCTATTGGAACCGAGAGATATCCATCTTCAACTGGAATATAAGAGCAGACAAAATTAGGCCAAAAATCATATCATTCAATAAAAGATCGACATCCTCAACTGAAAAATAAGAGAAGACAAATTTAGGCCATAAATATCATATTGTTATGAGATGAGCCTAATGGGCATATTGGGTATCCATCCACATTATTTGTTATATATATGAGGCTAGGGGTTTCCTAGCCATCAACCTTGCTCACAACACGTTATCAGCACGCTCGTCAGCTGAGCCAAACCCCTGCCAACGGACGAATCGCGGGAACGCGGAAAGGGCTTCCTTCACTGAACTTCGCTAGATCCGGAGGGTAGGATCTAAAGGTAATCATCCAAACCCCCTAGATCTAAAATTTTATGCGCATATGATGAGATCTATATCTGTTAAATTAGATCTAGCTTTTTATCTTAGATCTATATGATTGGATCTATGTTGTTTAGATTAGATCAACCTTTTCTCTTAGATCTATACACAAAATCAAATTTTGGATGATAACTCAACGTTTTTATTAAAATCAATTTTTTACGATGAAAAACTCTGTTTTGAAAATTAAAAATAGATTTTTTAAATAAAAAATCATGTTTTTATCATCTTCTTCCCAAAAATTTTCAAACCCTCTTTGTTGCCACGCGGCCAGTGGCCACGAGCGCGCAACAAACCCCCACCCCACGCGATCTACCTGCTGCCTGAAGCGACGGCATGCAGCTACCGCCCCAGGCGACAACAAGGGTTGCCGCCCGACGCGGCAGCCGCCGTTGCCGCCCCAGACGGCAGCAGGTGTTGTTCCCGTAAGCGGCATCAGTCGCTGCCACCCTCAGGCGACAGCTGTCGCTGCCGCCCCAGGCGGCAGCAGGCACTGCCGCCTTGGCGGTAGCAAGGACTGTCGCCCGAAGCGGCAGCTGCCACCTTTCCGCCTAAAGCGACAGCGGCCAACCCCCACCCCCCACACATAAGGCGCAAACCCTAGCCGCTCGAAACGATGGTGCGCATGGTGAAACCCTAGCCGCCCGAAGCGATGATGCATGAGGCAAAACCCTAGTCGCCTGAAGCGGTGGCCCACGCGACACAAACCCTAGCCGTTTGCTTGGGATCGCACGGCCGATCGCCTCCAAAAACAGTAACTAGGGGTTTCCCCCAAAAAATGTTTTTACAAAATCCTATTTTTCAGATATTAATTAAGAGTTTCCTTTTTTAATTCTGAATTAATTATATGCATAAATCGTCATCGCATTTTATTGGATTGTTGGATTTTTTTAAATGTTTAATAATTAGGAAGATCATGCGACCGCTCTGCCGTTAGTCAGCCAACTTAACGGTGTATGACATTGGCCAGTGGTCCAATAATTATTAAACAAAAATATTTTATTTAATTATAAATGTCTGCGATGTTGCATATTTTCATTGCCCGTAGCATGAATTTATTTGCGATTATACATACTACATGCCTGCGATGTTTACATTAATATGTGATACATTATAATTGAGTGGTTGTTGATAACTGCTTGTGATGTAAATATAAATGCATGTGATGGAAATCTGTGGCTTTTTGGATCGGCTAGGTTTTTCACCCTCTTTTTATTTTTCCTGTATTTCTTTTCTTTTGAGTGAAAAATGTAATGAGGAATAAATGTAAATGTACAAGACCAGAGACCGGCGTTACTTTCCATACGGAGGGGATGGTGCGTTTGCGGCACTTCCATGAAAACATCGTCTAAGGAACCTTCGTAGGTTTCCGAAGTTTTACTTTTCCTATTTTTATGTATGGACTGTAACTATGGACTTTTGGACTTTGTACTTTGCTTGAGGGTGACTAGCCGATCCACACAAATTTCCTTATGTCTCTATGATTATGCCTGTGATGAACTTATTCCATGCATATGTGTTTATAGAGCTAATTATAACTATGTTTATGGCATACATATAATTGTTCAAAATTGCAAAATTGAACCTGAAGTTCAAATAATACAACAATACCCATTATTCCCAAAAAAAATAAAACGATGGGATCATTCGAACAATCACTTATGCCACTTAAAGATGAGCAACACGCGGTAAATAGATCATGAAAATCTATGGTCTAACTGGACCAATATGGACACCTAACAAGGATGCCATAACACCGTTAACTCTTTAAGAGTTATCTCACTACAAGGCAGTATTCTTATATCTGACCTTGCACAAAATAAAGATCACACCCGAAGCCGTGACTTAAGTGAGAAATATATTCACACCCACGTAATTGCTCAACTGACCTATGTATCTTCTCCCACAAATAGCTAAAGAAACTTACAAAGTTTCAAAGGATATTCATTTAAACGAAATCCTTAATGTTTGTATAGCATACTCAAGAGAAAGAAAAATGGAATTAAAGCCATACTTGAGTACTTAAATGGACATTCAAAAGTCTAAAGCTATACAACGAAATAAATGTTGAGTGGAAAAGTGGAAGAATAAAAACATGGTCTTATACAAATTAGGGAAAGGGAAGATGTGACAAAGATAGAAGAGGAATGGCAATGGCAAAAGCCATCCACCGCTTCATGGACAAACCTCTGAAATCAGATTACCTCACTATTGAGGACCCAAACAAAGGTATGGGCGGCCTTGGATGAAATGTATAAACATCATAAAGATGTTATACTTCCAAAAGACTGTTATGAGTAAGAGAATTTATGTGACACCAAGACTTCAAGTCCATTGCTGAATTCAATTCAGTACTATTATACTTAACCACACGCCTGTAGTGTCATGGTGAGGATGTCTCTCAGACATGTATGTTAGAAATGACTTACACTTCTTTCCACGAGAAAGACACGATTCCGATGCAGCAAACTGTGAAGGAAATTTCACAAAATACTTTGGGATGCTTACCTGCCTACTAACGACAGAGCAAATACAAATAACTTCTCCTGACAACTCATAACATACGTCCAACTGAAAACGCTAGTTCAATATAAAATATTGGTACAAAACTAGCATTTGTCTACCTCGCTATTCCTCGAGCACACATCACACTATAAAACTTGTTGCCATAACATAATTATCAAAAGTAATTTCTTGCAGTATATATGTATTTAAATGCATTATCACAATGTTTCTTATTGATGAATTTCATGCTTTTTATGCATTTTATTTACTATATGTGAATGATTTGTTATTCTGAATACTCCTAAAATGAGGAAGCCTTTTACTCTCTGAAACTTATAAAGTTTCGATGGATATTCGTCAAAACGAAATCCCTAATGACTCAAGAAATCAATGAAGCCTGAAGCTTTGTCCTATAATGATCTATATAATAGTCAATGTGAAGATGTAATCCTTCACAGTTTGAACACAGTTCAACTATTACCGGACAAAATTAACTTGAGTATTTTAATGGACTTTCAAAATTCCCACATTAATTCGAAAAGAGGAATTAATTTGGAACACCAGAAGTGTCCAGAATCGAACAACTTTGGAATGATGTCACCCTGGATTGATGATGCACGACATCATTAACCAGACGAACCTGAAGATTCTTTAAAAAGGGTGAAACTTTCATTGTCTCATTCAAAAGAGAAAAATGATTACGAGATCATCTCCATTTACGTGGACATTGACTCTCCTCACTTCCTCAAACGAATTTAAGATGATATACTATCATTAGGATACTGAGATTTTTAGGTCTCTTGAGAGTATTTGAGGGATAAAAGTGGACTTACCCACTCCCTACATATGGCTGATGATGTACCTTAGAGCACACATCCATATATCCTTTAAAAGTGGTCATTATCAACCTATTATCCAAACCGCAGTCCAGCTTTTCCAAAGCAAATGAGACACATTACTAAATGGAAGGAACATTAGATAACACTGGGACTGCATGGGGACATGCAATTACAATGTAGACCATCAAACGCTTCTTTAGAATCTATTTATCTAGGCCGGATCAACTCATATAAACAGTTTCCGAGAACCCCCTAACGGTGGAAGCATTTAGAGCACATCTTACAGATTGTGCCATGATGAGTATACATCCCCACATCACCACTTTAAACCATCAAAATACACTCTAAACAGGGGAAGCATTTAAAAATCACTTCTGTTAAGATGTGCATTGATGGGCCCTCCTTTAAAGATTCGATGAGATCCTGATGATCCCTCACATCTTTTATTCCCCAATATTAGGTTAAACAGAAATATTATAATCATCCATGAGCCGGAAGCTCAATTGACCATTTAAATCATAAATATATATGATCTGATTATCATAAATTGTGATGAGATCCTGAAGATCCACACTTATGAAACTGTTAAACGGTTATCGGGCATAGTTACTAACAATATAAATATTGTCAAATTCACACATCTCTGATACTAAAAATCCAGCTAGGATTGACATACCAAATATAATGGATGCAATTCACCAGTAGCAGAAGTGGATATCCTCAATGGATGAGAGGATATACCACGAGGCTCCAAAGCGAGAAATAACTTTTGGAGACCCTAAAGCAATTCCACCACAGGAAAGTGAGCTTATCTCCATATCCTCTCCCTTTTCAAAACCTCTAGAAGAGATGAATCTGGAATAAATTGAATAATGTACGTACATGGGGAGGTATTTGGATAAAACACACTTGTCGACAATTACTCACATTTTATTTTGCCATAGATATCGTTCCAATCTCTGTTTCCTGAAGCAAACGTAGAGATTTGGCCAAATAATGTGGAATGAGGCAATAATAAGTTGAGTTGGACTCACTTATGAAATGTGAAGTGTTTGGACCTGAAGTCCTGATATCAAAAGATATCAAACCTGTGAGCTAACCGAGTATTGTATAATATAAATAAATAAAACCGTATGCTATAAGCAACACGCTATAACTTAGAGGTTTATTTCGCATAAATCAGGAAGTAATCAAGTAAGATGAGCTAAACTCACTTACAAAATTATTTAAACTGATGCATCAGGCTCCCTGGTCATAGGTGAAAAAACTATGCGATTTGCAAAGGAAATTTTAGGATATGGTGCTATGGATGATGTGACAACATACCCTTACGAATTTTCTCCTTATTTGCCTGGATAGATTTTTGGGACATCTACCCTATGAATTATCATCCTGAAGATGAAATTATCATCCAAAAGATGCAAGTATCATCCTGAAGATGAAACCATCATCCAGAAGATGCAAGTATCATCCAGAAGATGAAACCATCATCCAGAAGATGAATAATCATCCAGAAGATGAAATTATCATCCCAAAGATGAAAACATCATCCAAAAGATGAAATTATCATCCCAAAGATGAAAACATCATCCAGAAGATGAAATTATCATCCCAAAGATGAAAACATCATCAAAAGATGAATTATCATCTAGAAGATGAAATCATCATCTCGATGATGAAAAACATGTGACATTAAACTTTATACACCCGAAGTTAATGAATAAACATGGACAATTGCAATCCACTAACTACACCTACTGGTTGTATGGATGCACAGTAAGACTCCTTCCGTTTGCTGGAAGAGGGGAAGGATATCCTAGGTCCTGAAGTGCCCTACTTAAGTGTTTTTGGTACACTCCTTTATCTGGCCAACTGCACACGACTCTAGAGAGCATTGGCAGTAAAACTGTTAGCCAGATACATTGCAACGCCTGCAGCGCACCACTGGACCAAAGATATGTAGCTTCTGTGCTACCTCCAAGGTTCAAGGATCATCCAACATGTTAAATGTATTTGCAGATATAAGTTATAGATCTTCGCGATGACTACAATAAAGGAACGACCAACTCCTGGAGACCAGCAAAGCATGCTTCCAAGGCAACATCAATCCCACCATCCCGAGAGGCTCATTATCCAAGAAGCAAATCATAAGTACGCACAGCCAGGTCCTACAGTACCTCGTAGACACAGTGATGACTGGTTCAGAGATGTGGAGCTACCTACCGAGTCTACAGACCACTTCTCTTCAGAAGAGCTCCCTCAGATTCAATAGCTGCCATAAATGAGCGATACTTGTATAGATGAGCGATGTCTTGTATAGATGCGCGATGTCTTGTACTTTGTACTTATTATCGGAACACTGTAAGAGATTGATGTATAGTTGCCTAGGAGATCTGCAACCCGCAGCTTGTACAGATCAGGGAGAGTCAAATGTAGTGTTGTACTCTTTTCCCTTGGCTATTAGTTTTTCCCATTGGGTTTTCCATGGCTAAAGGTTTTAACGAGGCAACCTCATTGACTCTGGATCCAGAAGTATCCACCCCAAAATACTTCCACCAATCAGGGGAAGTTATGGAAAACTGTACTCTTTTCCATTGGCTATTGGTTTTTCCCACTGGGTTTTCCATAGCTAAAGGTTTTAACGAGGCAGTTATCCCTAACTTAGGATCTGGAAGTATCCACCCCTTATGATACTCATAAGCACTATGGATCCTATAGTATTCATATGTCGAGTATACAACGATGGTTGGATAAGGGGAAGTGTTATGAGATGGGCCTAATGGGCCTATTGGGTATCCACACACATTGTTTATTATATATATGAGGCTAGGGGTTTCCTAGCCGTCAGCCTTGCTCACAACACAAATCAATTTAAAAAAGATCCATATATTTCATAAAATGTAGAAAATAGCACCAAGTTCAGAAAATTATAAATAAAAATATTATCAGTTGAAGATGGCGATATCCCAGTTATAACATACATTTTAAAAGGTGAAGAGGGCGATTTCCAGGTTCCGAATTTTGTCTTCTGTTATATTTCAGTTGAAGACGGTGGTTTTCCGGAGTTCAAAAATTCTGCAAAAATATTCGTTGGAACCGGGAGATCGCCATATTCAACTAGAAAAAAAGAGAAGACAAACAAGAAGAGAAGACAAACAAGTCTATAAAAATCATATCATTTAATAAAAAGATCCATATATTCAATAAATTGTAGATAATAGTTTTGAGCTTAGAAAATCTGCAAAAAGGTCCATTGGAACCAGAAGATCGTCATCTTCAACTGAAAAATCAGAGAATACAAAATTAGGCTTTAAAATCATATCATTTAATATACAGATTAATATCTTACAGAAAAATTAGAAAATAGACCAGAGCTCAAAAAAATCTGCAAAAATGTCTATTGGAAATGGGAGAACGCCATCTTAAACGAAAAAAATTAAGAGAAGACAAAATTGGGCCTAAAAATCATATCATTTAATAAAAAGACCCACAACTTCTTCAAAATGTAGAAAAATATCACTGAGCTAAGAAAAATCTGCAAAAATGTCAATTGGAACCGGGAGATTGACATCTTCAATAGAAAAATAAGAGAAGTCAAAATTATGCTATAAAAATCATATCATTTACTATAAAGATCCATATCTTACAAAAATGTAGAAAATAACCCGGAGCTCAGAAAAATCCGCACAAATGTCCGTTGGAACTGGGAGATCGTCATCTTTGACTGAAAAAAGAGAATACCTAATTAGGCTAAAAAATCATTTCATTTAATAAAAGAATCTATACCTTCTATAAAAATAGCCCCAAGCTAAGAAAAATCAGCAAAACTTTCCGTTGAAACCGGTAGATTGCCACTTCAACTGAAAAACTAAGAGAAGACAAATGTATGATATAAAAGTTATATCATTTAAAAAGAGATCCATATCTTTCATAAAATGAAGAAAATAATACCGCGCATAGAAAAGTCTGCAAAAATGTCCGTTGGAATCGAGAGAGAAAGCCATCATCAACTGAAAAATAAGATAAGACAAACTTAGGCTTTAATAATCATATCATTTAATAAAAAGATCTATGTCTCCAATAAAATGTAGAAAATATCCCCGAGCTCAGAAAAAATCCTAAATTTATTTTTGGAATAGGGAGATCGCCATCTTCAATCAAAAAATAAAAAAGATACAATTAGGCTATAAAAATCATAAGATTTAATATAAAGATTCATATCTTACAAAAATTTAAAAATAGTGAGGAGCTCAGAAAAATCCCGCAAAAATGTTCGTTGAAACCGGGAGATCGCTATCTTCAATGAAAAAAATAAGAGAAGACAACATTAGGCCAAAAAGAGTATCATTTAATAAAAAGATCCACATCTTCGAAAAAATGTAGAAAAAGGACACCGAGTACAGAAAAATACGTAAAAATGTCCGTTAGAATCGAAAGATCGACATCTTCAACATAAAAATAAGAGAAGACAAAATTAGACTATAAAAGCATATCGTTTGATAAAAATATCCATATATTCAATAAAATGAACAAAATAACATCGAGCTCAGAAAAATCAGCAAAAATGTTCGTTGTAACCCGGAGATCGCCATCTTCAACTGAAAAATAAGGGAAGCCAAAATTAGCTATAAAAATCATATCATTTAATATAAAGATACATATCTTACAAAAAATATAGAAAATTGACCGTAGATCAAAAAAATCCGCAAAAATGTTTGTGGGAACCAGGAGATCGCATCTTCTTCTGAAAAATAAGGGAGTACAAAATTAAGTCAAAAAGCATATCATTTAATAAAAATATGCATATTATACAGAAAAAGTAGAAAACAGCCCAGAGCTCGGAAAAATATGTAAAAATGTCTGTTACAACTGGGAGATCACCATATTCAATGAAAAAATAAATGAAGACAAAATTAGGCCAAAAAATCATATCATTTTATAAACAGATCCATATCTTCCTGAACATGTAGAAAAATTGTCCAAAGTTCAGAAAAATCCGCAAAAATGTCCGTTGGAACTCACATATTACCATACTTAACTAAAAAAATAAGAGAAGACAAAATTGATCTACAAAAATTATATCATTTAATAAAAAGATCCATATATTCAATAAAATATAGAAAATAGACCCGAGCTTAGAAAAATCTGCAAAAATATACGTTGGACCCGGGAGATCGACATCTTTAACAGAAAAATAAGAGAGACAAAATTAAGCCAAAAAATATATCATTTAATAAAATGATCCATATATTTTAGAAAATGTAGAACATAGCCCAGATCTCAGAAAAAATATGCAAAAATGTCTGTTGAAACTGAGAGATCACAATCTTCAACTGAAAAGTAAGAGAAGACAAAATTAGGCTATAAAAATCATATCATTTAATATAAAGATTCATATCTTATATAAAATATAGGAAATAGCCCGTTGCTATTAAAAATGTGCAAAAATGTCTGTTGGAACCGGGATTTTGCCATCTTCAACGAAAAAAATAAGAGAAGACAAAATTAGGCCATAAAAATCTTATTTTTATAAATCAACTACTGGGGGAGGATTAACCAGCCCTTTATTTATAGGCATGGTAGGAGAGTTATAAGATTAGATACAAAGATATGGCGTATCTATAAGATACCTGCATCTCAACCGACTCTAGTTCATATCCATTCACAACACTCCCCCTTATCCAGCTATAGGTGTGGACTCTGCTCGTGAATACTTCAGGATTCTGAGCATAGAAAAATCTCACATGGGGTGGATACTTCAGGATCCTAAGTTAGTGAGATTTGCCTTGTTAAAACCTTTAGCTATGGAAAATCCTGTGGGAAAAACCTTAGTTAAGGGAAAAGAGTACAAACTCTCACTAACTCCCCCTGATCTGTACATGCTCTCAAGATTTTAGATTTCTTAGGCGCCTAATTCCAATTTTCTGTACAAGCTTCCTAAAAGTAGCAGTAGGAAGGGCTTTAGTGAACAAGTCTGCCAAATTGTCACATGATTGCACTTGTCTGATGTCGATCTTGCCATCTCTCTGTAGCACGTGCATCCAGAAGAATTTCGGTGAAATGTGCTTTGTTCTGTCGCCTTTGATGAAGCCACCTCGTAGCTGAGCTATGCAAGCATCATTGTCCTCGAACATTGTAGTAGGTTTGAGATCTCCAGTCTTCAATCCGGTAGTCAACAGGATGTGGTGAACAACTGAGTGTAGCCATACGCATTCTCTGCTTGCTTCATGGATGTCGATGATCTCTGAGTGATTGGATGAGGTCGCCGTCAAGGTTTGCTTGATGGATCTCCAGGAAATGGCTATCCCTCCATAGGTAAACACATACCCTGTTTGTGACTTCGCATTGTGGGGATCAGACAAGTAACATGCATCAGCATATCCAGCAAGTGTAGAGGATATTCCATTTTTGTAGAAGAGTCCCGGATCTGTTGACCCTTGGAGGTAGCGCAAAAGTGCTTAACCCCGGTCCAGTGGCACCGTGTGGGTGCTGCACTGTATCTGGCTGGCAAATTTACTGTGAACGCTATGTCGGGACGCGTGCAGTTTGCCAGATATAGGAGTGCTCCGATGACACTTAGATAAGGGACTTCTAGACCAAGTATATCCTCCCCCTCTTCCAGCGGTCGGAAGGGGTCTTTATGTGCATCCAGAGATCGTATCACCATAGGTGTACTAAGTGGATGACATTGGTCCATATGGAATCTTTGCAACATTTTCTTTGTGTATATGGTTTGATGTAATAGGATTCCATCTTTTAGATGTTCAATCTGTAATCCAATGCAGAATTTCGTTTTGCCTAGATCTTTCATTTCGAATTCTTTTGTTAGGCTTACAGATATCTCAACGATCTCTTCAGGAGATCCAGTGAGATTCAAATCGTCTACATAGACAGCGATTATTACGAATCCTTTTCCCATTGTTCTTATGAAGATACAAGGGTAGACTTCATTGTTATCGAATCCTTGTTTAACAAGGAATTCCTTGAGTCTGTTATACCACATCCTTTCTGATTGTTTGAGACCATACAATGATCTTTATAGCTTAACAGAGTAGACGTCCTGAGGTCTATCTTTTAGTTCAGTAGACATTTAAAAGCCATCAGGAAGCTTCATGTATATCTCCTTATCGAGATTACAGTATAGATATGCAGTCACAACATCCATTAGCTGCATATCAAACCTTCCTTTGCTGTTAAGGTTATCAGGAATCTGAAGGTGATCGCATCCATGACCGGGGAGTATGTTTTGTAGTACCCGGTCTTTGAAAAAATCCTTACGCTACAAGTCTTGCTTGGTAGCGTGCGATCTCATTATTTTCATTTCTTTTTCTTACGAATACCCATTTGTATCTTACAGGTTTGACACCAGTAGTGTCTGGACTATTTGCCCAAAGACTTTGTGTTTCTGAAGCGAGTCCAGCTCGGCTTCTATTGCCTGATTCCACTTTGGCCAGTCATTTCTACGTTTGCATTTAGCAACGGAATGTGGATCATGATCATCGTCGCTTCTGGCGACGTGAATAGCAATGTGAAATGCAAAGTCATCGTCGACGACTGTACTCTTTCTGTTCAATACCTTCCCTGTACGTACATAATTTAATGATATTTCAGTTTCTCCCTGTAGTTCCTCTGCAGTGGATTCTGGGAAGGGTGAGGGTATGTACATGAGCTCATTTCTCTGTGGGGGTACCGTCCCAAGGTCTCCGGATAGTTTTCTTTTTATTGGATTTTTATCCTTGGAGCCTGGTGGTCTGCCTTTTTTCTGTTGCAGTGCAGCCACTTCTGCTACTGGTGGTTTGCCTTTTTTCTGTTGAGGTGCAGCCACTTCTGCTGCTGGTGGATTGCATCCATTCTTTGGGATGTCAATCCTAGCTGGAGTATTTGCAGCAGGGATGTGTGATTTGACAATCTTCTGGTTGTCAGTAAATGAGTCCGGTAATATATGAACGGTGTTCTGAATGTGTAAGATCTTCAGGATCTCATCATCACATTGTTTTGTTATCGGATCATAGTGGGTCAAGCTTTTTGTATCCCATGTTAACATTTGCTTCGCGCTAGACTTTTCATTGTCTAGGCCCATTTTGGGGAAATATTTCTCATCAAAGTCACAGTCTTCAAGACGTGCCTTAAAAGCGTCCCCCGTTTGGGGTTCTAGGTATCTTATAATACCCTACATAAATGCCTAGGTGACGTTGAGGGCCCATTTTGGTCCTCTGGGGTGGTGCAATGGGAATATAAACTACGCAGCGGAAGATTCTCAAGTGAGAAATGTTAGGCGGCGTTCCATATGCAAGTTGCATTGGAGATAGACTCTGACCTTCTGAGGGTCTTATTCTTATTAATGATGCAGCATGCAGAATTGCATGTCCCCATACATCCACCGACAACTAGTATTTCATTAGCAATGGGTGTGCAATCCATTGGAGTCTTTTACTTAGCGACTCTGCCAGACCATTCTGGGTGTGAACATGCGGCACCAGATGTTCAATTTCTATTCCCATTGCCTGGCAGTATTCTTGAAATGACTGGAAGGTGAATTCCCCCGCATTATCCAGCCGTATTTTCTTTATTTGGTTGTCTGGAAAATGCTCCTGCAACTTTATAATTTGTGCCAGAAGCTTTGGAAAAGCTAAGTTGTGGGTCGAAAGTAGACACACATATGACTATTTCTAAGATGCATAAATCAGTACCATGACGTATCGGAAAGGCCCACTAGGGGGTGGATGGGTCCACATATGTCTCCGTGTATTCTTTCGAGGAAGCTTGGAGACTCGATATCCACTTTTAGTGGTAATGGCCTCGTTATTAATTTACCCTTGAAGCAGGGTACACAAGGGAATTCTCCCTTCGGAAGAATCTTCTAGTTCTTCAGATTATGCCCATGAGATTGTGATAAGATGCGGTGCATCATCACAGATCCATGATGGTCAAGTCTTTCATGTCAAAGTAAAAATTTGGCTGATGTCGGGCACTTCAGGTGCTCCGTCAAATTAGCTTCCTCTCTCCGAATCGTTGTATGATAGAGGCCCGACGAAAGGCTCTCAAAACGTTCAAGTATGCTTTTTACTCCATTTTCTTGAGACGTTACATACATTAATTCATTCTATTTTACATTTGCTGTTTCCAAGTGGAATCCTTTCAGACGGATATCTTTGAAACTTAGTAAGTTTCGTTTGGAATTCGGAGAGTATAATGCATCTTTAATTTTAATTTCTGTTCCTTTGGGGAGCAACAAGGTTGCATTCTCAGAACCTTCAATTATATCTGATGGCCCTGAAATTGTATCTACAGGACCCTTATACAGTATATGCTATGAAAATAGCATTTATTCTGAAGGATCGTATGTGTTGAAGCACTGTCTACCAAGCAATCATGAGAGCATTCCATCTAAAAAGATGAGTAAAACATTTGCATTCAGAAACTAAATTTTATTCAAAAGAAATCAAATTACTTAAAAGCTCTCATAAGATAAATTGTTCTAAAAAATGCGAAGATAAATGTAGTAAGCTAATCAAGCAGGTTCTCTGATTCGAAGTCTTTTGCTGTGATCTTGACTGCAGTATTTGTAGCCACCAGGTTTGTTTAAGCATTCTTTTTCTTGCTTTGTTTATACAGCTCTTGGAGATGTAGTGGGGTCCGGCACACTCTGGACCAGTGGCCTTTCATGCCACAGCTGTGACAATGGTCTTTCCAATCCCTCTTGGATGGGGGTGCATCATTTTTCTTGTTGTCATTTCTGCGCCAGGTGAACTTGCGCTTTCCTTCATTCTTTCGCTGCTGTACTTGGCCATTGGCTCTTTTGTATTGTCCCCCTTTCTGTGGTCTTTCTTTTCTTTTGTTATCTCTCTTATTTTTGAAGGAAGAGGTATGATGAGCTTCTGGTATGGGGGCAGTGCCAGGGAGCGCATGTTATGAGTGGCAAGGAGAAGCTCTCTGTTTTGTTCAGCCATGAGTAAACATGATAGCAGCTCAGAATACTTGGTGAACTTGAATTCACGGTATTGCTGCATAAGTATCGAATCTTTTTCATAGAAAGACGTATACGTCTTTTCCAGCATGCGATCTTCTGAGACTTTCTCAACACACAACTTCAGGCGTGAGGTGATGCTAAAAAGTGCTGAGTTGTACTCAATAATGGACTTGAAGTACTGCAGTCTCTGGTTCTCCCACTCATATCGTGCCCTTGGGAGTATAACATCGCTCTGATGTTTATACCTATCTTCAAGGACAGTCCACAGCTCAAGTGGATCTTCGACCGTAAGATATTCAGCCTTTAAGGTCCTGTCCACATGGCAGCGAATATAGATAATGGCTTGCACCTTTTCTATATCGCTTACATTTTCTTTTTCTGTTACAGCAGTTCACATCGAGCTGCCAGCTCAGATAGTTTCTACCTGATGCATCCAGCACTTCGAAATCGACGCTTGCAATTTTAGCCATTTATCTAGCATAGCACAAATATGCATGAATTAATATTTTAATCAAATAAACATTTTCATGCTGAGGCAATATTAAATGAAAGGCTAAATGCATGGATCGGCCAGTTCCACATAAAAAGAGTCCAAAGTCCATACAGTCCATATTACACATTTTAAAGCTTAAAAGGAAAATACAACTTTGGAAACCCCGTGTGTCCCATATAATATCTCCAACTTCAATTGTGGCCTCCGTCTCCATGAAAAATGGTCTTCTGTCTTTGACATTTACATAAATTCCTCACTACAATTTCTCTCAGAAATAAAAGAAAAGTGCGCGAAATAAAATGTGGGACTTAAGCAGCCAATCCAAAAACCGCATTTAGCCATTCATGCAGAAATATTGTGCTCATCAACATTTTCATTCGCAGACATCGCAGGCATTTATATTCGCATGAGGATAAATAATTAATCACTTAATAATTATTGGACACTGGGCAACGTCATACACCGTTAGGTTAGATGACTAACGGCAGAGCGGCCGCATGATCTTCTTAATTATTAAGCTTAAATATAATGCACAACCACGCATAAAATATCCACAGAATAAGCCAGTGATGTTAAACATGCATTAATGATTTTAAAGAAGAAATCATTTAATGCAAGGATTGTGCAAATTGGGTTTATTCAAAGAATTGAAAAAGAGCCCATATTTGACATGTTCTTCGTAAAAGGAAAAAGTTTTCCTTTTTGCATTATCCTCAAATTATCCCTAAAAGTCCCCAAAAGTCCCCAAAAAGTCCCCTTGTTGCCTCATTATTTATCATGGATTTTCATGAATTTTTTGGGTCCCCAAACGCCATTTTTACTCAATTTTTAGCCCCAATAAGCCTTTTAAAGTTTTTTCTGCCCCATTTAGTGGTAATTTGCCCCTTTCCCCTTTTTTCGAAATATGTGGTCTGCGGGCCTGAAGCCCACAGAGTGGCTGCGGGCTTCAGGCCCGTAGTCTGATTTTTTTCGAAATATGTGGTCTGCGGGCCTGAAACCCGTAGAGTGGCTGCGGGCTTCAGGCCCGCAGTCTGAATTTTTTTTTGAAAATGGGCTTCGGGCCCATCTTTCTGAATTTAGGGTTGAGGGGCGGCGGCTAGGGTTATTCGCCGTCGCCCCTCACTGTACTACCACCGGACGGCGACGAGGGGAAACTGCCCCCCTTCAGGGGGGGATCGGATCGGCGGGGTGCAACGACGCCGCTCCCCCTTCGGGGGGGCTCGGATCGGCGGGGTGCAACGGCGCCGCCCCTCCCCTTCGAGGGGCTCAGCAGCAGAACAGCGCCCCCCTTTGGGGGGTCAACTGCGGAGGAACAGCGCCCCCCCTTCGGGGGTCGATTGAGGCGGCGAGACAGCGCCCCCCTTCAGGGGGTCGGCATGTGGCGGAACAGCACCCCCCTTCGGGGGGGTCGACTGAGGCGGCATGCAACTGCCCCCCTTCGGGGGGGGCGGCAATGGGCAAAGAACCGCCCCCCTTCGAAGGGGGTCGGCGTCGGGAAAACCGCCCACCTTTGGGGGTCGGCGACGGTCAAACCCCCCCTCCCTTTGGGGGGTCGGCGTCGGGCAAACCGCCCCCTCGGGGGGGATGACTGGCCACATCGGCGTCAAATCGTCGCACCTCCCTTAAGGGGGAATGGTTCTGCCGTCGGCAATAGGGGGAAAATATGATTTTTTTGGACGAAAAGTTCGTCGTTTTTAGGCGATTTAGCAAATCTCATATTGATCTTGCGAGATCAATAGGTAGATCAATCATACGTATGATAAAAACATCGTTTTAGCGGGGTTTTCCTCTATATCTGTCCTCTGAATATAGCGACAGCTGAACGAAGCCTACACGGATGACGACGTTCGATTGAGGAAGCCTTGCACCGCGCGTGTGGATCTCTTGTCTCCCTTCGCCTTCGCAATGATCGAAAAAAAATTTGTGGAAAAAATTTAGAGGCTCGTGCTGATAACGTGTTATGAATCAACCACTGGGGGAGGAGCCCCCAACCCTTTATTTATAGGCATGGTAGGAGAGTTATAAGATAAGATACAAAGATATGGCGTATCTCTAAGATACCCGCAATCTTAACCGACTCTAGTTCATATCCATTCACAACACTTATCATTTAATATAAAGATTTATATCTTATAAAAATTGTAGAAAATAGCCTGGAGTTCAGAAAAATCTGAAAATTTCTATTGGAACAGGGAGATCGACATTTTCAACTAAAAAATAATTAGTTGATAAAAATCATATCATTTATTTAAACGATACATATCTTTAATAAACTGATAAAATAGTCCAGAATTCAGAAAAATCCGCAAAAGTTTCTGTTGGAACTGGGAGATCGCCATCTTCAACAAAAAAAATAAGAGAAGCCAAAATAAGGCCAAAAAATCATATCATTTAATCAAATGATGCATATCTTTTAGAAAATGTAGAAAATAGCCCAGATCTTAGAAAAATCTGCAAAAATTTTTGTTGGAACCGGAAGATTGCCATCTTTAACTAAAAAATAAGAGGAGACAAAATTATGCTATAAAAATGATATCATTTAATATAAAGATCCATGTCTTACAGAAAATGTAGAAAATTGCACGTCGATACGAAAATTTCACAAAAAGGTCCGTTGGAACCAGGAGATCGCTATATTCAACGAAAAAAGTAAGAGAAAACCAAAATTATGCCCAAAAATCAAATTATTTAATAAAAAGATCCATATCTCTTAGAAAATATAGAAAATAGGCTCGAAGTCAAAAAAATCCGCAAAAATGTTCGTTGGAAACAGGAGATCGCAATCTTCAACTGAAAAATAAGAGAAGAGGCTATAAAATTATACCATTTAATAAAAAGATCCATATTTTCCATAAAATATAGAAAATAGCCCCTACTCAGAAAAATAAAAGGAGACATATGTTCCATAAAATGTAGAAAATAGCTCGAAGCTCAGAAAAATGCGCAAAAATATCTGTTGGAACCGGGAGATTGCCATCTTGAACTGAAAAATAAGAGAAGACAAAATCAGGCCAAAAAGTCATATCATTTAATAAAAATATCTATCTTACAGAAATGTAGAAAATATTCCCAAGGAAAGAAAAGTCCGCAAACATTTCCGTTGGAACCGGTAGATCGACATCTTCACCATAAAAAATAAGAGAAAAAATATAGGCTATAAAAATCATTTCAGTAAATAGAAAGATACATATCTTCCATAAAATGTAGAAAATAGCACTGAGCTTAGAAAATTCCGCAAAAATATCAGTTGGAACCGAAAGATTGCCATATTCTGTTGAAAAATAAGAGAAGGCAAAATTAGGCCAAAAATCAAATCATTTAATAAAAAGATTCATCATATCCCTAAAAAGTAAAAAAAAATAGCTCTAAGCTCAGAAAAATCTGCAAAAATATCCATTGAAACCAGGAAATCGCTATATTCAACTGAAAAATAAGATTAGACAAATTAAGCTATAAAATTCATAAAATAAGATTAGACAAATTAAGTATAAAATTCATATCATTTAATATAAAAATCCATATCTTACAAAAATGTAGAAAATAGACCTGAGCTCAGAAAAATCCGCACAAATTTTCATTGGAA
>CM061134.1:102024716-102066650 GCA_030789695.1 Scilla litardierei | reverse complement strand
AAAAGTGATATCATTTAATTAAAATGATCTATATCTTACAGAAATAGCAGAAAATAGCACCGAGCTCAGAAAAATCGGCAAAAATGTATGTGGAACAGAGAGATCGCCATCTTCAACAGAAAAATACGAGAAGATAAAATTATGCCAAAATTATATCATTTAATAAAATGATCCTTATCTTCCAGAAAATACAGAAAAATAGCTCCTAGCTAAGTAAAATCTGTAAAAAGTCCGTTTGAACCGGGATATCACCATCTTAAATTGAAATAGACAAAATTAGGCTATAATAATCACATCATTTAATAAAAAGATCCATATCTTACAGAAGATGTAGAAAATAACCTGTAGCTCAGAAAATTCCGCAAAAATGTCTGTTGGAACAGGGAGATCGCCATCTTAGACTGAAATAGACAAAATTAGGCTATAATAATCGCAACATTTAATTAAAACATCCATATCTTACAGAAAATGTAGAAAATAGCTCTGACCTCATAAATTCGCAAAAATATCCATTGGAACCAGGAAATCGCCATCTTCAACTAAAAAAAGAGAAGACACAAATAGGCCAAAAAATCATATCATTTAATAAAAAGTCCATTGGAACTGGGAGATCGCCATCTTCAACTGAAAAATGAGAGAAAACAAAATTAGGCCAAAAATCATATAATTTAATAAAAAGATCCATATCTTCCACAAAATGTAGAAAATAGCACTGAGCTCAGTAAAATATGGAAAAAATATCTGTTGGAACCGAAAGATAGCTATTTTCAACTGAAAAATAAGATAAGACAAAATTAGGCTATAAAAATTATATACTTTAATAAAAAGATACATATCTTTCATAAAATATAGAAAATAGGCCCAAGCTCAAAAAAATCCGTAAAAATGCACGTTGAAACCGGGAGATCGCCATCTTCACTGAAAAAATAAGAGATGAAAAAATTAGATAAATATTATATCATTTACTATAAAGATCCATATCTTCCAGAAACTGCAGAAAATAGCCCCGAGCTCAAAAAATCTGTAAAAATGTCCGTTGGAATCGGGAGATGCCATCTTAAACGAAAAAAAAAGAAGAGTAGACAAAATTCGGCCAAAAAATCATATCATTTAATAAATAGATATGGAAGATATAGAAAATAGCACCGAGCCCAGAAAAATCGGCAAAAATGTCCATTGGAATTGGGAGATTCAACTGAAAAATAAGAGAAGACCAAATTAGGATAAAAAAATCATATCATTTAATATAAAGATCCATATCTTACAGAAAATATATAAAATATCCCGGAGCTCAGAATATCCTCACAAATGTCCGTTGGAACCGGTAGATCGCCATCTTCAACTGAAAAAAGATAAGACAAAATTAGGCCATAAAAATCATATCATTTAATAAAAAGATTCATATATTTTATAACCTGTAGAAAATATAACCGAGCTCAGGAAAATCCGAATAAATGTCCGTTGGAACTGAGAGATTGCCAGCTTCAACTAAAAAATAAGAAAAGATAAAATTAGCTTATAAAAATCATACCATTTAATATAAAAGATTCATATCATATAGAAAATGTAGAAAATAGCTCGGAACACAGAAAAATCCGCAAAAATGTCCTTTGGAACTGGAAGATCGCCATCTTCAACTGAAAAATAAGAGACGGCAAAATTAAAACAAAAATCATATTATTTATTAAAAGATTCAAATTTTCCAGTAAATTTAGAAAATAGCACCGATGTCAAAAAAATCCACAAAAATGTCCGTTGGAACCGTGAGATCGCCATCTTCAACTGAAAAATAAGAGAAGACAAGTTTGGTCTATAAAAAATCATATAATTTAAAAAAGATCCATCTCTTCAATAAATTGTAGAAAATAGCACCGAGTCAATAAAATTCGTAAAAATGCATGTTGGGACCGTGAGATCGCCATCTTCAATTTAAAAATAAGAGAAGACAAAATTAAGCTATAAAAATCATATAATTCAAAAAAGATCCATATCTTCAATAAATTGTAGCAAATAGTTCCGAGCTCAAAAAAATACGCAAAAATGCACGTAAGAACCGGTAGATCGCCATCTTCAACTTAAAAATAAGAGAAGACAAATTAAGCTATAAAAATCGTAACATTTAATATAAAGATTCATATATAAAATGTAGAAAATAGTTTGGACCTCAGAAAAATCTGCAAAAATATCCATTGGAACCGGAAGATCGCCATCTTCAAAGAAAAATACGTGAAAACAAAATTAGGCTAAAACATATCATTTAATAAAAAGATCAATGGCATACATAAGATGTAGAAAAATAGCCCAGAGCTTAGAAAATTCTGCAAAAGTTTCCTTTGGAACCGCGAGATCGCAATCTTCAATGGAAAAAAAATAAGAAAATACAAAATTAGGCCAAAAATATCATTTAAAAAAAGATCCATCTCTTCAATAAAATGTAGAAAATAGCCCAAGAGCTCAAAAAATCTACAAAAATGTCTGTTGGACCCGAACGATCGCCATATTGAACGAAAAAAATAAGAGAAGACAAAACTGGGCTATAAAAATCATACCTTTTAATAAAAAGATCCATATCTTCAATAAAATATAGAAATAGCCCCAAGCTCAAAAAAATCCACAAAAATGTCTGTTGGAACCAGAAGTTCGCCATCTTCAACTAAAAATAAGAGAAGACAAACTTAGGATATAAAATTCATATCATTTAATAAAAAGATCCATTTATTGTATAAAATGTAGAAAATAGCCCCGAGCTCAGAAAAATCCAAAAACATGTCTGTTGAAACCAGGAGATCACCATATTAAACTTTAAAAAAAATAAGAGAATACAAAATTAGACCATAAAAATAATATCATTTAATAAAAGGAAACATATCTTCCAGAAAATGTAGAAAATATCCATGATCTCAGAAAAATACACAAAAATGTTTGTTGGAACCGGGAGTTTGCCATATTCAACTGAAAAATAATAAAAGTTAAAATTAGGCCAATAAATCATATCATTTAATAAAACGATCTATATCTTCCAGGAAATGAGGAAAACAGCCCGGAGCTCAAGAAAATCCATAAAAATGTCCGTTTGAACTAAGAGATCAATATATTAATCAGAAAAATAAGAGAAGAAGAAATCAGGCCAGAAATCATATCATTTAATATACATATCTTACAAAAAATATAGAAAATAGTTCGGAGCTCAGAAAAATCAGCAAAAATGTCCGTTGGAACCCGGAGATTGCCATCTTCAACTGAAAAATAAGTGTTAAAGCCAAAATTAACGTTAACAGTATTTGGGCTAATGCGAACTCCTCTATCGAAGTGGAGCCTCGTCAGTTGGTGGAGAGAGACCCTTGGATTGAATAACTAGGGTCGATGATTGGTGGTACGCGAGCACATCGTGGATGTACGATCGACCCTTCCGTTGAATGCGACGATCATTCGACACTCAGGCTAACTTGAACCCTGATTAATATTTGAAAAGAACGGTAGATTGACCCTCCCGTTGGGTCGAATCACGAGCTTCTGCACCATACAGAAATGTTTGGGGGTCGGATCTAGGTCCCGATCCAAACTCCCTCCAATGCTTAAGTAAGACATGAACTTAAGGAAATGATTGGGGATGTCAAAGATCGATCTACAGAGGTTCTTCTTGAGTCAGTCTCTTCAAGCCGTATGGAGGAAGAAATATAAACTATGTGGAAGAATAATAATAAAATGTGTTATGTTTTCTCGTACCTCCCCTCTTCTGTTCGTCCTTTCTGAATTTATAGATGGTGGTCTCTTCAGTGACATTGGGAGGATAACATTCACCAATTATGGGACCACAATCATCCCCCTCTTAATAGAGGTAACCGTCGTCCATGCCTCTTCTATTAATGAGCCCATTATCAATCGTACATTTGAGCAACAAAGGTTCAACGGGAAATGACATGTGGGCTTTGACTGGGTCAGTTTCTCGCTTCATTTGTGGGCCTCGTGGGCTTTGGTGTTAGTCAAGTGAGCCTCTTGAGTGCCGGCCCATGGGTTTAACTGTGGCCCCTGTCACTTGAGCTCAGACAGTTCGTCTGCTGGTGTCAAGTGACGTGACGTCGACAGTCAAAGCAAAAGTACTCGAGTTTAAGCGCCAAAACGCCCACCCTTCTGATTTAGACGATGCGTCATTTCGAAATTCAAGATAAGGGGGCACTTGGATCACCAACACGTGTCCCAATATGATGAGATCGTCTTGCCTTAATAATGTAGTTTTGGAGGGAGATCAAAAGTATCGTCTTTGGCATTCCTAGCTCAAATGTTTCTCATTTGATAATGGCTTCTTCCTCTCTGAATTGTGCCTTCGGTAAGGCCTCAACCTCCATCCCTCAAAGGGATAAGGGGTGGCAGTCGAGCCTAGTTTGATTTCCAATCAAGTCTCTCGAGTAGGGGCAGATCAAATTCTTGGCTATCAAAATGAATATGTCTGATGCGACTATCAGATTTGATTACCTTAAATGGGAAGAGGGTTCATCCCCCTGGCGATCGAGAGGTTGGAGTTTATGTCAGAGCTTTCCATCAGGGGCTTCGATTTCCCATGCACCCCTTCATGCTCTGCTTGTTGAAGACATTGGGTCTTTTACTTTGTCAACTGATGTCGAATGTCGTTGGTGTCTTGGTCAGTTTCATCGCACTATGCGTGCTGAATGGAATTGAACCATCTATGGGATTGTTCAATTTCTTTTTTACAATGCCGCCTCGCAAGACTCTGGGTTGGAATTTGATAATCGCTTGACATGGTAGAAAATTTTTTAGTGATCTTCCTAAATCCAACCTCGGATTGAAAGACCAATTTGTGTTTGTGGTATTTCCGGGGGAGTCGAGTTTTGTCACTCAGTTGCAGAATCATGAACTCGAAATGAATGAATAGAAACCTCTCTCTGCGGAGGAGAAATAGGCTGCAGACTCTTTGATGAAGTTGACTGAGGAAAAGAAATCGACAAAATGGCTTTTGTCTGAAACTATATTTCTCAGGATAGTGTGGACGAAAGGTCAGTTTCCTCTCCTATCCCTTCCGTGTCTTTCTACTTCTTAAATTGTGCCTCTTTTTATAGGTATGGTTACATTGGAATACCAAGCCGATCCAGAAATACGAGAAGCACTCAAAACTTCAATTACTGAAGCAGAGGAAAATTTGCCTCCTCCTCAGTTGGATCATCAAGAGGGTGGAGTTGTTGGGGATATCGAAGTTTTACCTATGGTGATCCCGAGGCTCCCCAAACGACTCGACCTCAGAAGAGGAAGGAGAAGCATCCCTTGGCTGGAGTTAAGATGGCCAAGGACAAGAAGAAAAAGTCGAGGCGAATGCTTATCACTGACGAATCAGATTTGCTTGATTCGAAGGACGCCATTATCCCTACTGTGGCTCAGAACAAACTCAAGCCTCCAAACATGATCTGGATCTCAAGTGAGGGCCATGATCATGTATCAGAGGGAACTCCAGTGGAGCCATTCTCTGCTCAAGAACCATCTGTACGCCAAGATTCCTGGCCTTAGGGAGGTTTACTTCCTCCAGAGATTCTGGCCGAGGACATTCCTCCCAAGTTCAGGTCGATCTTATTGGAAGATGGACCCCCTCAAAACCCGGTCAGGTATACCGAAGAAGATCTTCTTTAGCTAGCTTACCCAATGGGGGTGGACGAGTCAGCCTTATTGAGCCTCGGGTATGGCTCTAGACTTGTCAAGAATATGGCCCTCCTCAAGATAGGGAGGTCCTGGAGAAAGTCAATCATGAGAGGTTAGCCACAATGTCTATCCGTAGAGGCCTTCATGTAAAACATTGTATTCATTCTTTACCTGAATTCGACCATTGGGGCTGAATCTTATACTTCTTTGCAGTCTATTTTGGCCATGCTTGAGATACGTTGCCGATCATTGGCGATGGCTAATCATGAAGCACTCTGGCCAAGGAGGCGAAGTGGTCGGACTCGGCAAGGAAGGTATTCAACAAAACGAATGCATCAATGCTGATATGGAAGCAGCACAATGATATGCTCAAGGATCGGGTGAAACATCTTGAGAAAGAGTTAAATGAAAACCGTAAACTGGGGGTTGCCCTTGATATACGAGTCCAAGAAGAAATTGCCGAGAGAGAGAGAGAGAGAGAGAGAGAGAGAGAGAGAGAGAGATATATATATATATATATATATATATATATAAGAAGAACAACTGCTTAAAGAGATAAAGTTGTGGGAGTCAGAAAGACTTGAGTTTCAAACTTGACCTCTTGTTGGTTCTCAAGAACTCACCACGAAAGAGATCGCGAAAAAGGTTGTCCAATAATATCGGGACAATTTGCCCAATTTGGATGAGCTTTATATACAAGGATACGAACGGTGCCGTCAAGAGATTAAGGTTCGATTTTCTGATCTTGCAAATGAAATCGACCAAGTTCCCCTTATTTTGGATGATGACGAACCTGATAGCCCTCTGGACGAGGTTATTCAAGCTACAACGTGGAAGCTGTCATCTCGGTTGACAAGGCTGTCATTGAGTCAGACGATGTTGCATATGTAGCCGCTTCAGAGGAGCAGGCACATGCCACTTCGGTCGAGGGGGACCACGGACATGTTGCTTTGGTTGAGGAACCTAAGGAATTCCTCTCTACCCTAGTTTTTTTGAACCCTTGTTCTTTGTATTGGGGATGTAAATTTTTGTAAAAAGGAGATTTTGTAAAAGAAATATGACAAAATTGTCATGTAACTCGTTGAGTGAAGGAAAAATTGTTTGAATAGAGAATGAGCGTTTGTATCGTCAGACGGTCCCTTTCAACAGGTTAAGCGTTGGCTCCTGAGGGTGATGATTGAATTGTTGAACCATGCCTCTTGGACCACTAGAATAAGACACGTGCTCTTCAAACAGTGAAACGAGTCATCTCTCAATTTATGATGTTAGTCATTTAGTAGTACGAGAATGACTTTTTGGGTCATAATAGATAACAAGAGATGTCGTCCTGTAGAAGGATACGGTCCCCTTGACTTACGACCGACAACGATAGTCATTCGGTGGCGAAGATGTGACCCCTCGACTTACGACTTACGATGAAAGTAGGTCGTTTAGTCGCGAGGGGATAGCCCCTTCGCCTTATGGCTAATGACAGTCATCGTCATTTGGTTGCAAAGGACTTGGTCCCTTTAAATTACGTTCAACGACAAAAGTGGGTCGTTTGGTTGCAAGGGGATGGCCCCTTCGACTTACGGCCGACGACGATAGGGTCGTTCAGTGGCGAGATGTTGGCCCCTTGGCTTACGGTTGACGATGATAGTTTGTCTTTCGGTTACGAAGAGGTGGCCACTTCAAATTACGGCCGACGATGATAGTTGTTCAGTGGCGAGGGTGTAACCCCACGAATTAAGGCAGACGACGATAATGTGTCGTTCGATTACAAGTGTGACCCCTTCGACTAATGGCGGACAACAATAGGGTCGTTTGGTTGCGAGGGGGTGGCCCTTTCGACTTACGGCTGTCGAAAATGGTCTTTCAGTGGCAAGAGATTAGCCCCTCGGCTTACGGCTGACGACAACAGTGTGTCGTTCGGTTGCAAATGGGTGGTCCCTTCGACTTATAGCTGACAACACGTTCAGTGGCAAGGGTTTGACCCCTCGACTTACGGCTGACGACAATACTGTATCGTTCGGTTACGAGGGGGTGGCCCCTTCGATAAATGGCCAACGACGATAGTCTTTTAGTGGTGTGGGTGTGATCCCTCGACTTATGGCTGACGACGATAGTGGGTCGTTTGGTTGCAAGGGGGTGGCCCCTTTGATTTTGGCCAACGATGATAGTGTGTCGTTCTGTTGCAAGGTGGTGGCCCCTTTGACTTACGGCTGAAGACGATAGTGGGTCATTCGATTGTGAGGGGTGTCCCCTTTGACTTACGACCGACGATGATAGGGTCGTTCAGTGGCGAGAGGTTGGCCCCTCGGCTTACTGCTGACAACGGTGCCATAAACTTGATGCGTCCGGAATCAACTCCGAAACGATGTCATTTACCGCAAGCGCACAGTATAGTGGCAAGAGGGTATCGAACACGGGGAGGCGGTGCTATACTACCTATCTACTCCTAGGTCGAGTTAGACTTGCGGGTTTATTGGTGGATGTGGAATATGGATGGTCGTAATGGTGATGGATGCGAAGGTTGTGTCACTCAACGTCGCAAGCAAGTGGTTCCACACAAAGAAAGAAAGAAATAAAATACAAAAGTTTAGGGCTTAGGGCTCACCACTAGGATCGTCGAACGTCAATGCTTGGTTAAGAATTCTATGTTGCGTTGGTTTAATTGGGGGATCGTAGCATCTAGAATGTAGAATTCATGGTTCTAAGCACCATGAATCTAACGTATCACATTAGCCCGTAGGGCATACAATACGTGCATTAAGGATCTACGATAATCTCACCACTCTCGTGGTTCGAATGCTCTCAACTCGTACCACTCTCGTGGGTTAGAGCTTCGAGGTATTTTGGTGGCTCTTATTGACGCAATAGCGGTAGCCGTCAATTAGTTATATAGTTCATCGGTGGATCCCCTCAAGGCACGAGCCGGGCATGGTCACGTGCCTCGGTTGAATCCACTAACTCGCTAATTAAATCCGTAGGATATTCCTTAAGCTAATCGATTCCACCGACCGTGGGCACGATCTCAGTACGAATTCTCTTAGGGATCTTGATAGTTCAACCAAAATACAACCCCATTTATACCAACGCACCATAAAAATCCCAACTTTGCAACTAAGTCCTAAGATCCATGGGCTAATCCCTTAGCCCTAGAAAATACTACTCATGCATCATAGGAAGAACAATAGAAGATTCAATAATAGCAAGAGAATTCATCCTAGCATGCATCAACGAGATATTCAACAAATAATCACAAAGAAATAACAAATAAATAGAATTAAAGAGACAAAAGTACTTATCTTGATACAAAGGAGGGGCCTAGGGCATGGCCAAACTCCCCAAAAGATCGTCTCCACAAAAGTCTAAGAAAGATCTAAAAATTCCATTTTGAAAAGCATCCAAAAATCTCCTCCAAAACTAATCTAAAAATCTCCCTACCTAAGTCTCCAGCCATCTCCCTGGCGGCTCCCAAAAAATCACCCCAAAAACCCTCCAAAAATTTCCAAAAAATTCGGCGCAGGGCAAAAATTGGGCACACAGCGACTCGGCCCGAGCACAAAGCTGCTCGGTCGAGTCATTCGGCAGCTCGGGCCAAGTAGAAGGCTGCTCGGTCCGAGTTTTACAGAGAATCAAAGCACCAAAATTCGTCGCTCTGCCAACCCGGGCACTGCTCGGTCGAGTAGGAGGTTACTCGGGCCGAGTAGGAGGCTGCTCTGTCGAGTCAGACACCAAAAACAGCATTCTGAACGTGTAGTGCATGACTCGGGCCGAGTAGGAGGCTGCTCGGTTGAGTCAGACTGCTGAGAACAATTTCAGCACTGCACCATCAACTTGCAGAAATTACCCAGGGCTCATCTGAACTCCGATTGGTGCATTCTTAGTGGAGTTGGAATCTTCTTGAAGTCTACTACCTGGGAAAAATATCAGAAAAATAGTGAAAAATCTCAGGTGATATCAGATTTAGAAATAGTGCACAGCTGTCCTATTTTCAGCACTTCGGGTCACTCGATTCCTTCGTCGCATCATAGCTCGATCGCGCGACTTTCTCTCTTGCCCCTTCCTTACTCCAGTATTATTCTTTGGCACCTCAAACATGTCATCATGAGTCTCATTAGTGCTCTCACGTCACCGACCGTCTTATTGGCTCCAAATTGCTCCAATATCGCCCAAATCCCTGAAATGGACATAAACGCTCCGAAAGTCATATTATTCCAAATAATAGCGCAAAAGCATATAAAATATGTAATTGAGCAATCATTTTGACGTGTAATCTTATCGATAAAATATGGAATATAATGACACATCAGGGGTGACCCCTTCAACTTATGGCTGACAATAATAGGGTCATTCAGTGGCGAGAGGTTAACCCTCTCAGCTTACGACAGACGATGATAGTGTGTCGTTCGATTGCGAGGGGTGGCCCCTTCGAATTACGGTCGACGACGATAGTCGTTCAGTGGTGAGGGTGTGACCCCTCGACCTAAGGCTGACGACAGTAGTGGGTCGTTTGGTTATGAGGGGGTGGCCACTTCAACTTACGACTGACAACGATAGTCGTTCAGTGGCAATCGTGTGACCCCTTGACTTACGGCTGACGAGGATGGTGGGTTGTTTGGTTGTGGGGGGGTGGCCCATTCGACTTAAGGCCGACGACTATTGTGAGGTTCGGTTGCAAGGGGGTGCCCCCTTCGACTTACGACCGACGACGATAGTGGGTAGTTCGATTACGAGGGGGTGTCCCCTTTGACTTATGACCGACGACATTATGGTCGTTCAGTGGCGAGAGATTGGCCTCTCGGCTAATGGCTTATGAAGACGTGTGTCGTTCGGTTGCAAGAAGGCGGCCATTTTGACCTACGGCTGACGACAATAGGGACGTTCAGTAGCAAGAGGTTAGCCCCTCGGCTTACAGATGACAACGATAGTGTGTCGTTCCATTACGAGGGGGTGACCCCTTCGACTTATAGCTAACAACGATAGTCGTTCAGTAGCATGGGTGTGGCCCCTCGACTTACGGCTGACGATGATAGTGGGTTGTTTGGTTACGAGGGGATGCCCCCTTTGACTTACGGTCGACGACGATAGTGGGTCGTTCGGTTGTGAGGGGGTGTCTCCTTCGACTTACGGCCGATGATGATAGTCATTTAGTGGCATGGGTGTGACCCCTCGACTTACGGATGGTTACGATAGTGGGTCGTTTAGTTACGATGGGGTGGCCCCTTCGACTTACGGTCGATGAAGATAGTGGGTCGTTAGTTTGCAAGGGGATGGCCCCTTCGACTTACGACCGACGACGATAGGATCGTTCAGTGGCAATAGGTTGGCCCCTCGGATAAAAACTGACAATGATCGTGTGTCATTTGGTTGCAAGGGGGTGGCCACTTTGACTTTCATTCGACGATAATAAGGTTGTTTAGTGGCAAGAGGTTGGCCCCTCAGCTTACAACTGACGATGATAGTGTGTTGTTCGGTTGCGAGGGGATGGCCCCTTCGACTTACGGCCTACAACGATACCCCCTCTGACTTACGGCCGATGATGATAGGGTCGTTCAGTGGCAGGAGGTTGGCCCCTCGGCTTACGGCTGACGACGATAGTGTGTTATTCGGTTGTGAGGGGGTGGCCCCTTCGACATATGTTCAACGACAATAGGGTCGGTCAGTGGCGAGATGTTGGCCCCTCGGCTTACGGTTGACAACGACAGTGTCTCGTTCGGTTTTGAGGGGGTGGCCCCTTCTACCTACGGCTGACAACGATAGGGTCATTCAGTTGCTAGAGGTTGGCCCCTCGGCTTACGGCTGACGACGACAATGTGTCGTTCAGTTGCAAGGGGGTGGCCCCTTCGACTTACGGCTGACGACGATATTGGGTCACTCTCATCAAGACAATATGAGTATGGAGGAGCTTGGCTCTTCTAAACTTTTCCCTAAGGAAAGGATCATCAAGAGAAGAAACGTTTTTGATGGATTAGTTGAGCATTAGATGGGGAAATCCTCTTGAGACACAAGAATCATAAATGTCTTACTGAGAAAGTGTTTTTTTGAAGAAAAACAAACTTTATTCATTTAGAAAGTTTGAAAATTTTGAAACAAAGGGAAAGCGTATATGCATTTTTATTCTGCTTGGAGTTGTCTTCGTCCGACGCTATTTGCTAAAGAGCTTTAATCAACCACCTTAGTGACTAGCGAACCTATCATTGGCCCCTTTCCTTTCTGCTTCGAGGTTCATTCTTTGTTTTGTGGTTTGTCACCAGGCTTCTTTGGATGACCATGCTTGGCCAGGGCATCAATCTCCTTCTTGAGGGTCCATCAATCATCGATATCATGCCCGTGATCATTGTGATACCTGCAGAATTTGAGGTCTTCTCTTTTTTCATAGTTGTTCTTTTTAACAGGCTTATTGACAAGTCCTTCTCGTTGGGCATATGCCAAGACTTCTGCCTTAGGGACATTGGTCTTCATATATGCGTCTTTAGCAGGGCGCTCCTTATTCCAAGGACTCTTGTCTCTTTGTCTCTGATCTCGCAGCTTTTGTCAGGGGCTTCCTTAGGGTTGTGCATCTCACTTTGTTTCCTCTCGACACTTAGGAGTGTCATTCTTTGCAACTACGAGTGCTTCTTATGAAGCCATGAAACGATTCGTCATATTAAACAGCTTAACGAGATCGCTTGGTGGGAATTGATGCAAGGACTTCAACAGATCTTTATTCCGAACCACTTGGGTGAGGGCTCCAATGAGAGTAGCCTCAGGGGTGTCCTCAACTTCTAGCCTTTCATCGTTCCAATGCTTAATGAAGTCATGATTTGATTCTCTTTCACCATGCTTTAAAGTAAAGAGATGATAGGACTTTCGCTTAGGGCATCTTCCAGCAACAAATTGACTGCAAAAAGGTCAAACAAATCATCAAATGACTCAATGATATCATCGGGCAGTCTATTATACCATCCATCTGCTGCTTTTGTAAGCATGGTTTGGAAGGCCTGACAGAGGTATGGCTCGTCGGCTCCGTAGATTTCCATCACACATTGGTATTTACGGACGTGTTCCTATGGGTCCCTGATGCTGTCGTATATCTGAGCGATGTCATCTTGAATTTGGAAAGTAGTGGGGTGGACATGATGTTCTCCTTCAGAGGAGTCTGCCGGTTAGTAGGAAGAGTGAGTGTGGCTCGCTCCTTCCCGCGTTGTTGGTGAGTGACTCTAAAAGAACGGACATGGCTTTCTTCAATCTCCTTTCTCTTTATGCCAGCTACAAATCCATGTGGACCGCGACCTTGAGTGAATTGATATATTACCTTGTCTAAAAAGCTGCGAGTGGATCGCTCTTTGGTGGAGGGCCCAGGACCTCCATTGTGCCCCGAGGCACAGTTGTTATTCCACATCTCTCCATTCAGTTGAGATGTAGGAGTCACATTGAGCTGCAAGATCTCTTGTCGCTCAGGCCTTTGCTCGCCCACCTTAGGTCTCTGGGAGTGGTTCGTTCCCTTACGTGCGTTTGAGTTGGATTAGGAGGCTGATGCAACTCGTCAGCCTGTTGTGGGTGCCACATGCTCTGTTGCACAGCAGCGGCTAAAACAGTCAGGCTTTTTTCAATCGACTCAGCGAACTTGTTAAATTGCTCCTGAGTTACCATAAGTACTCTGTCTACTTTGATGATGACCTAGAATCTTCAACATCTTCGATGAAAACGTCATCTTTGTTTTCGAGTGTTCTCAGCCAAAACAAGAATTGGTTCAGTGTTCTTGGGTCCAGTGGACATAGGGTTGTAGTTGCCTTGGGATGTTGACTGAGCTTTCCCACAAACGGTGCTAACTATTAAAGCCAAATTGGCGTCAACAGTATTTGTGCTGACGCAGACTCCTCTATCGAGGTCCAACCTCGTCAGCTGGTGGAGTGTGACCCTTGGATTAAAGAACCAGGGTCGATGATAGGTGGGACGAGAGCACAACATGGATGTATGATCGATCCTTCTGTTGAATGCGACGATCGTTTGACCCTCGGGCTAAATCGAACCTCGATTAATAAATGAAAAGAACGGTAGATCTACTCTCCTACTGGGTCGAATCACGAGCTTCCTATTATTTAATAAAAAGATCCTAACTTTGCAAAAATGTAGAAAAATAGCCCCGAGCTCAGAAAAATCCGCAAAAATCCGTTTGGAACCTGGAGATCGCCATCTTGAACTAAAAAAATTATAAGAGAAGACTAAATTAGGTTATAAAACTCATATCATTTAATATAAATATGCATATCATACAAAAAAATGTAGAAAACAACCACTAGCTCAAAAAAATCCGCACAAATTTCTGTTGGAACCAGGAGATCTCCGTCTTCAAATTAAAAAAAGAGAAGACAAAATTAGGCCAAAAAATCATATCATGTCATAAAAAGATTCATATCTTCCAGAAAATGTAGAAAAATAGTCTCAAGCTAAGAAAAATCTGCAAAAATGGCCGTTGGAACCGGGAGATCATTATCTTCAAGTGAAAAAAATAAGAGAAGACAAACAAAGGCCCTAAAAATCTTATTATTTAATAAAAAGTTATATATCTTCCATAAAACATAGAAAATAGCACCGAACTCAAAAAATACGTAAAAATATCCATTGGAACCGGGAGATGGCCATCTTCAACTAAAAAATAAATAAAAGAATGACAAAATTAGGCGACAAAAATTATCATTTAATAAAAAAATTCATAACTTTTTGAAAATGTAGAAAATAGCTCGGAGTTAAGAAAAACCCGCAAATCGTTGGAACCGAGAGATCGCCATCTTCGTCTGAAAAATAAGTGAAAACAAAATGAGGCCCAAAAATCATATTATTTAATAAAAAGATCTATATCTTCCAGAAAATGTAGAAAATAGGCTTGAGGTAAGAAAAATCCGCAAAAATGTCCGTTGGAACCGGGAGATCGCCATTTTCAACTAAAAAAATTAAGAGAGGACAAACTTAGGCTATAAAAATGATCATTTAATAAAAAGATCCTTATCTTTGTTGTGAAGGGAAAAAGTAGAGAAATAGGTGTAAGGGGTTAAGAGCCCCCCTACCCTTATATATATATACTAGTCATAACCCGTGCCCGTAGGGCACGGCGTAGGTCGTCGTCTGGGTGCGAAACCGAGGAGGACAGGCTGTTAACGGGTGAAATGAAGACATGGTATTCGTCTACCGTGTGCGAGAATGACGTGGAAGTCGTCTCCCGGGGGCAATATTGACTCCGAAAAGAAAACTTAGGTTAGTTGTTTCCCGGGTGCAAAACCGAGGAGGAAAGTCAGTAAATGGGGGAAATGACGACATGGTAGTTGTATCCCGGGTGGAGGAATGACGTGGATGTCGTCTCTTGGGGGCAACATTGGGTAAGTCGTCGCGAGGGCACAACAGTAGGGACGAAAGCACAAAAACACATCGGTGCAGAGCGGAGAAAGAGCGATGTAAAACGTGTAAATAGGGGGAAGATGAGTGGTATTTTAGTTGCAGGAGAAAAGAATGGAGAATTTGCAAATAATGGTAATGTGGTGGCCTTTTTTGTTTGGGTTTCACCAAAACAATCAACTCCACACCCAACCACTCACCCACGCTTCATAGGGCTATCTACTCCCCCACATAATTTGATGCCACGTAGGACAATTCATCTATGATATAAATTAATTTACGATACAAAGAATTTTAATTCCTTACGAAATTTTCCTTACAACATTTTGTACCGTTCAAATTTAGTAAAAAATAGGGGAAATGTCTTAAAGAGAAGAAGAGTAAAAATTATGAAAAGGCACAATTTGAATTAAAGAAGTTTCCATTTACCCTCTAGTCGATATTTTCGTAAGTAATGAATATTTCTGAAAGACGACCATTATAAGTTGCGATTAACTAGAAAATTAGTCAAAAGCATAACCATTGCAGACAAAGGGTAATTTTATTTGCAAATAGCCTCATTCAAATGTAGGATAATACTAAAAAATGTAGCAATTTAGGTTTTGAAACTTTTTTTGATGTTCCAATCTAACACAAAGGGTAAATAAAAATCGCCATTGCTATTAGTACAGAATCATGAAGTTAGTACAGTAATTTAGTATAGAAATAGCGTTGCTTGTGCAATATAGTTATGGGCAAAACATTCCAAGATATTGAGCACTACATTGGCAAGATATGAACCAAGGATACAAATCTCAAAAGATATGAAGTATCTTGCTGGAAGAGTAAATGCGATGATTTTCATTTGGATTGTAAAATACTCCCTTATGATGCAGTAGAAAACTTCCTCATGAAAACATTGTGAAGAAAAAAAGTATCAATCGTACGCCATAATGGAGTGTTATGTGGATGTGTAATAACTTGGGAAATTTAAGAACAAAAATTTGTTATAGAAATGAAGAGAAATATTTGCTAATATCTCTTATAATACAAAATTAAGAAGTTATTTACCGTATTCAGTTGGATGGTTGATGATCTAGGTTTGTGTAACCAATCAAGCTCCGCAAGGACCATCTTCCAATTCTGTAACAAAAATGTTATTATGATGTTCAATAAAAACAATGTATATGGGGAAAAAGTCTTCTTTTTTATATGTTACCTCAGAAAAACATGTTAATTTGCATCCATATTAGATGTAGCATTTGCTTCTACCGATCTTTTTGCAACTTGCTGAAGATTATAATAATAAATAGTTACTCATTTTAAATAATCTTAATATGAAAATGATTAATTCTGTAATGTCAAGCGTACCTTATCAAACCAAATTCTCTTATAATCACGTAGTGTGCCATCTATATTATTGTTTTGAAGCAAATTAACCTATATGTAAAACATGATTAATAAAAAATTGCAATCAAGTATATAGGAAAAAAGATTTATTAGTGCCTTACAGTCTTCTGCAAATAAGGGTCCTTAGCAGCATTCATCTGTATAAAAATACAAATCAATATTCTAAAAGAAAATATAAAAATCATAAAATGACATGTTATCATTTAATATTTTATTACATGTACGTAAATAGCAATGCTTGTCCACATTATGCAGCTCGGTATCGTACGCTCCACCTGTATGATATACACAAATTGATTTCAAAATTAATTATAAGAATTACTAAACGATTGAAATAAACAAACAGATATAAAGAAAAATTATAGAAAATTACATATAACAGAAATCAGAGATATTCATAGCAGGATTTCTGGATAAACAATGTTAACTGTGTTATTTGAACCAGACTGAAGAAGGACACTAACACGGTCAAAAGACGTGCATCTAGAAAGTGCCACATAAAGATGTCCATGACTGAATACTGGGTTACGCAAGTCTAATCCAACAAACTTCATAAATTGTCATTGAGATTTATTAATTGTCATGGCATAAGTTACACGAACAGGAAACTATCGTCTTGTCATATGAATAGGTAATTCTGTAGATGATGTGACAAAGATATTCTTGGAATAAAAACCAAACTACCAACTCTATCACCATTCAAAATTTGGGCTTCAATCACACGAGATGCGCATCTTACAACAATTAGCCGAGTGCCATTACATAGACCATCTTTTGGTGCAATATTTCGAAGCAAAATAATTGGACAACCAACCTTAAGATCAAGTTTAAATGGGGGCAATCCAGGAGGATCCAAAGATTTTATGTATTCAGTTGGATATCGGTTTATAATGGAAGGATCAAAATATTCAGATTCAGCCAGTTTGTCTGCAGCCAGATATGTTATCTGGTGACCAGGATAAATTTGCAATGCAGCAGAATTTATATAGTTAACATCATCATTACGCGCGGAAAGAATTATTCGTTCAATAAGAAATGCAGCAGTCACCGTTCCCTCAACATGTAGATGCGGATAAATTCTTAATAATAACTCATTTAAATCCTTGCACCTAAAAATGTGGGAGGGAAGCTCTACCACTTCTGTAGGGTTTGTCCCGACCTGATGCATAAGCACAAATTAATTAAGTCAATGGTAAGTTAGGAGAAAAATGTATTCTAAAAGCATAAAGTATTCAGACAAATACCTCCAAAATAAATTTTGCAAAATTATTATTTTCAACGGATGAGTCATGCAAACGCATATTCTGATCCAAGATCAAAACTTGTATAGCGCACCATAATGCTGATCGTCTTAATGAGTCTCCAACAATTTCTTCTCGAACCCCCGTTGGTATGACTGGCAAGATTTGTCGGAAGTCCCCACCAAGAACAACAGTAATATCACCAAATTCTTTCGTATTATCACAAATATCCTTCAACGATCGATCCACTGACTCAACACAATGCCGGTGTTGCATAGGAACTTCGTCCCATATTATTAATTTTGCTTTTCTGAATAATTGTGCATGTATGTATTGTTTACTAAAATTGCAAATTGAATTATCATGCACATCTAAAGGGATGCGAAATGTTGAATGTGCAGTCCGACCTTCGATTAGTAACAGTGATGCAATACCAGATGATGCAACAGTGATAACTATATTTCCTAGACCGCGCAACATTGTTGCTACAGCATTGTACATCAATGTTTTTCCAGTTCCAGCACCGTCGCTTAAGAAAAATGTAGTACCTTTATCCTCAAAAACGCTGAATAAGCATTACGTTGTGCATCATTAAGGCAGTCAACATTTTTCACTGCATCCAATTGTTTCGCCGTATTTATAAGTTCCTGATGTTCATGCAACAATCGATTGCCAACTATCGCATTCCAATTTCCAGTAGGAAGTGGCAGCGGTGGAAATTCAGATAGACACTTTCCATACTCCTCGAGCAATTCATTGATCAGAAATAAGCCGTAATCTTCAAGTTGGCATGGAGATGGTGTAGAAATTGAAAACAAGATATTAATTTTATGTTGAAGATCGTTACAAATTTGCATTGAGAATTGATTCCATAATGCAAGTGGGTCGATCGGTGAACATTCAATAAGAATAATACTAAACAGTCGTCGTAATTGATATCCTGTTTTCATAATTGAAGCTTCGTGTAGACATTGTTTCCATTCTGAATCATCTTCGAGAAGACCTCTTGCAACATATGTTGCTTTGAATGTAGAGTACTCAACATTATTGACAGTGCGTAAATTTTCCCACGATGTTGGTCCTCTAATAACTGTTAGTAACAACCGTAAATAGAAGCGTTCACCAGAGTTTGGAGATGCAAAATACATTCTACCAATTGAATATCCAGATTTTCTTGGAGTCCAGACATTTGTGGATTTATTCCAAACAAACTTTTGAGGAAATTCTTGGTAAGTAAGATCACGTGCTGACTCATGTAAAGCACAACATGTAAAAAATTCAGTCAAAGTTGTCTTCTCATTTTCAGCCCTAGACCTTATTGTAGCATGGTCTTCATCTGGATCAAAAATAACACGGTGTTGCCCTTGCAAATGAAGCATCAATCGTTGTACTGATGGTATCTCCTGATGTAAAGGATGTTCAAATAATCGCCAAGCTGCCTCTGGGGGTCCAGTATATCTTGCATCAAGGTATTGCTGGATCTCATCTACTGCACCCAACACCATTGTGGTTCGATCATGACCTTTATAAATGTACTTATGAATGTATTTGACACATCTTATTCCGGCACAAACTTCAACATTAATATCGCAATTAAATCGTCTAGAAAGATACATATTGTATGGAACAACATCTCGGTTATCAAACTGATGACCCCTTACAGTATAGATATGTCCATTATTACGACGATGATATATAGGATAGCCATCACGATCCATTGTTGTTGAATCTACATAAGTTCTCGGGTACTTCTTAGTACATTTACCATTATCCATACAAGAAGAACTTGGATTTCGAGCACCACAAGGACCGTGCACCATACATTTTATAACGGTATCGAATAATTCCGGATCTTGAGTAGGATCAGGAAATTCAGCACAGTCAATCTTGTCAACTTGATCACATGTATGGATCTTATCTGGACCATGAAGGAAGAAAAGAGCATGCATGTGTGGAAGCCCACGTTTTTGAAATTCAATGGTGAAGACATGTGCTACCTTCCTTTCGAATACATTTTTAGCATCAATCTCCTTCAGTAAAGCCTTTCTTTTTAACTCAAAAACACGGGCAACTAAATCGGGGCGATCGATAGACTTTTGGTAAGGTAGAAGAGCATTAGATATTTCAGGCCAATTTGGATTTACAGTCATGGTTAGAAATATATCTGGGTGCTGATTATATCGTGTGATAGCCATCGAGTCTTGAAAATTTTCAAACATGTGGCGTGCACTTCCAGTGAAAGATGAAGGAAGTATCATCCTTTGGCCAATTTGGTCACAACTGACATATGCATCAATATCTGCTAAACCCTGATAGAGTTCAGAACGGAGTTTTTGCTGATTTAGTTTGATGAACGTCAAAGGATTTTGTTCAGTTGCTGCCCAAGCATCAACTATGAACTCTTCGAACAATTTGCCAGCTCGAAAAATTGACGAATACTCAGTATGTCTTTCGAACAGACGGTAGCTATAAAACTCACACATGGTAAGGCGTCTATGTGAGGACTGATTGAGCACGGGATCCCATTGCTTCAACTCTGGTTCCCATCCAAGCTGACCATGAGGAAATAAAAAGACATAATGCAATGGCAAATAAGCAGGATGAGCCTCATTGATTTGCATGAGTTGATTATTTCCTCGTAGATGTAAAACAATATCTCGCAGCCCGGTGGGTCGATAGCCATCTCCAGGTAAAATAACTGCAATCTCATCTATAGTTGGAAGGTTAAAGTGGCGTCGATCTTTTGTTGAATTATAATGCAGATATACAGGGAGATCACGATCAGATACATTTGCTTGAATTAAGACAGAATAAGCTTGATGATATAGATGGATGAATGGGTTTATGCCTGATAGACAAATTTGAATTAGAAGTAAGACATCTGTTCTCAAGTGCGGATTTCTATTACTTCGTAACTCAATAGCAGAAGCAGGATCATATATGTAAAGTTGACAATAACGTACTGTTTGATTCAGTTGTGGTAGGAGTGATCCTATTCCATGACGTAATTCTCCATGAATAGTAAAAGATGTAGGACCTCTTCCTGGAATCAATCTTTGATCCAATGTAGCACCAAGACAGGTAAATGCGTTAGCTACGTTATATTCCCGAGCATATTTTCGAAATGATTTTGATTGCTCGTTGTTACCATCATATAATTCGCGAATTGATGTAGGGGGATCAATAAGAGTATCTAATTTTACTTTTCCTTGCAAACAGCATGTTGCAAATAGATGACTTGTCAAAGTTGACCTTGACAATTGTTCATCCAACCAATGTAAAGCTGAGCAATGATGGCATGAAATGTTCATTAAGCCAAGAGAATGTTGAACAGACTCCACAATTGTTGGGGGACAAAGTATATTTGGAATTAACCTACAGATTCTAGTTTAATGTCAAATTACAGTAGTATAGATTAAGTAGTATGTATGATCAACAGGATAATAACCTGGGATGAGGTACATCATCTTGTGCAAAAATAAAACCAGTTATGTTTATTTGTTCTTTTTCTTGTTCTCTCCTTCTGCGTTGAGCAAAGGACCTATCCGTAGTAATACCAAATTAAGTACAATTAGAATAAAGTAGAGTAGAAATGATTTCATGTTCATGGAAGCAGAGACTAAGGTAGATAACCTGGCAGAATATCCATCATCTTGTTCAAAAACATTGTCAGTGCGGGAGGCTGAGCCCTCATGAAACTCGTCAAGCAGGGAAGTTGATAATAAAGGTGTTAATTGAGGTATATCGCGTATGCTGGTAGGATGCATAAATCGAGAAATGCCTCTTTGGTCTTTATTTTGTTCTCCCCGTCTGCGTTGAGCTAACGAACTACCCAAACTAAACCCGAAAATAAGTAAAATTACAGTACAGTATCTCAAGAATAGTTCATTTTATGTACAGGCAAGTGGATAATAACATAGATAACCTGGCAGAAGGTTCAGCATCTTGTTCAGAAATTGATGATGAAGGTGGTAATTGAGGTATAGCGAGAAGGTTGTTAGGAGCGGTAAATCGGGAAATGTTTAATTGGTCTTTCTCTCTTTCTCTCCTTCTACGTTGAGCTAAGGAACTGCCCAAAGTAAAACCACAAATGAAAACAATTAAATTAAAATATCTCAAGAAACATAGATTTTATGTACATGCAATGGGATAATAACGTAGAAAACCTGGCAGAAGGTGGAGCAGCTTGTTCAGAAATAATATCATTTCGCGAGTTTGATGCCTCATGCACCTCTTCAAGTAGGGAAGTTGATGATGAAGGTGTTATTTGATGTATATCTAGTATGTTTTTATGAGTGATAAATCGATTAATGTTCCGTTGTTCTTTCTCTCGTTCTCTCCTTCTACGTTGAGCTAGGGATCTGTCCAAAGTAAAAACAAAAAAGGAATACAATTAAATTACAGTATCTCAAGAATAGTAAATTTTATGTATAGGCAGGTTGATAATAACATAGATAACCTGGCAGAAGGTGGAGCAACTTGTTTAGGAATCATTTCGCGAGGCTGAGCCCTCATGCACATCTTTCAATTAGGGAAGGCGATGGTGAAGCTGGTAATATCGGTATATCGAGTGAGATGTTAGCATAAATCGAGAAACCTTTCTTTGTTCTGTCTCTTGAGCTCTCCTTCGGCGTTGAGCTAAGGAACTACCCAAAGTACAACCAAAACTAAATACAATTAAATTACAGTAGGGCAGAATAGAATTTATGTACATGTAAGTGGATATAAACCTGGCAAATGGTTCAACATCGTGTTCATAAATCATAGCAGTGTGTGAGGCCGAGCCTTTGGAACCTTGAGATATGTTTCTATGTTCATGTTCACGATGTCTCCTTTTGCGTTGAGCTAATATGTTTTTTGCTACAAAACTATCAACATATGCCTAAAGTGAGTGTACATGGTTAGGTTGAGTAATAATAGTAAGTGAAGTATGTAAGACAATGATTTATATTAGCAAATGACATACCGGACGCATGTCGGTGTGAAGCAAGTGGGAATGATAAAGTCTTGCGAATGTTGAAATTACGACAACGTCCAACTGATTCAGCTAAAATAAACAGTAAAATAAAATAACAAAACAAATGGTAAATAGTAATCTTAAAACTATGTATGAAAGGAAAAATGTTAAACAACTATATAAAACATGTTTAATGTTGAAAATCAGGTGTAATTTCAACATTGCAAAGTTAATCAATAAAATCTATTATAGACTCGTTAAACAGGATGCTCACGTATATGATGGTTGTCTTCTGGACATAAGTTTGGAGGACGGAAATCATTACGTGCGTAATAAGGGTCAGGTTGATATTTAAAATGGCAATGTATCAGGGTAGGTGTATGAATTATATTGTGGGGTGGTCACATATAGACAATGATATCAGTAGTAAAGTGGGTGTTGAAATTGAACGGTAAGCAGCTGGGGTTTTTTTTGGTTTGCTGGTTGAGGCAAATTGGTCATGTGTGTGAAGTAAAAGATATAATTAAGCAGTGTTTAGTTCATGTATAGCATATGTGTATAACATGTGGTATTTAGCATTACTCAGATTCTGCTTGATAGATTTAAGGGGGAAAACATGAGAAGAATATGAGTACAAACCCAATATATGAGAACAACATGAGTACATGCTAAATATATGAGAAGAAGCTGAGTAACAAATAATATATGAGAAGTCAAATAATATATGGGAAGAGTATGAGTACAGAACTAATAATATGGTAAAATTCTTAAGTTTAATTTGGATGATACTCAATTGTACTCATCCAAAATATTTCAACATATGTGGAGGAGTCCACATCGTGCCGGTAGGGCACAGTGAAGGTCGATTCCAGGGTGCAAAACCAAGGAGGACAGTCAGTTAACGGGTGTAACCCGTGCCCGTAGGGCACGGTGAAGGTCGATTCCAGGGTGCAAACTCGAGGAGGACAGTCAGTTAATGGGTGAAATGACGACATGGTAGTCATCGCCTAGGCGATAGAATGGCGTGGAAGTCGTCTCCCGGGGGGGCAATATTGATATGCGAAAAGAAAACCTGGGTCGGTCGTCGCATGGGAACAATAGTAGGGACTAAAGCACTAAAAATGTCGTTGCAGACCGGAAAAGGTGCGATGAAAAACTCGTAAGTAGGGGATGATGAGTGGTCTTTTAGTTGTAGGAAAAAATAAAGGCGAACTTGTAAATAAGGGGAAATTTTGAAATTCTGAACCAGACCAGACTCTTGGCAGTGTTTTGATTAGAGATAGACCCTTGTATCTGGTCTTGGCAGTGTTTTCAAATTTTGAAATTTTGAAAATTTGAAAATTGAAAATTTGAAGGAAAAACAGGAAATTCAGGACCTATTTTGAAATTTTACGGGCAAGGTCCGTGTATTCAGGACCTATTTAAATTATAAAGCTAATAAGACAACCCATATCCCATTCGTCCAATTTTTTTAATTATATGGACTATAATAGTAGTGACACTATAGCTCCTACCAAAAAATTTTGAGTAGATGTTTTGCCCATGCATAATTACAGATTAGGGATTAGGGATTAAGAAAGGAACGTATGTCATGAGGAGAGGGAGATTTAAAAGCAGGAGCAAGAAACAGTAAATTTAAATGCTGTCATAATACCCATGTTCTATTGTCGCAACTCATCCTTTTGACGACATTAACGAACGTGGCCCGTGTGTTAGTCATTTAATTAATTTCGAATGATGCAGATTAATTAAAATAGACACAAATACTTACGGGCAAGTTTTTGGAAAGAAGCTGGGGATCAGAAACTGGTGCTAATTCTGTCCAATTTTTCAAATAAAGACAGAGCAAAGAGATAATCCCTGGAACACAAATAGAAAGAATAAACATTAGAAAAGAGACAGAGCACAGTTTAGCATTAGAGACAGGGCATGGGGTATGTAGTATAGAATGAAGCAAACAGTAGAAGTAGACCGAATCAAACTGGGGATCAGAAATATTAAAAACCCGGTTTATAATGGTTTACCAACAGAAAGACTGCTTCAATTTTACGTGAATGTTTCAAACTGAGTACAGAAGTCTGCTGAACAATCTACTTAGAAATCCCCAAAGCTCCTATTTTTACATGCAGATAGAAATTGAAGAGCGTAAAAGTTCAAACGCACATAAAATTGAAGCAGATTATTAGTTTCACAACAAATTTGCACTGAATTTGCTAACTTGTTTAATTGTTAAAAAGTTAAGATTGGAATGGTCAGGATAGAGGTTAGCAAGCTCATTAGTGATCACTCTTAGCAAGCATCTTGTAATATTGAATCGAGAATATGGTTGATACAAATTAAGAGGTTTTTTTGGCATTTTGATTAAAATCTTCTTGTACGTTTGAACTTGTCCAAAGTACAGAAAGTTTCAAAATGCCTGAACAGAAGTGAGGTATTTTTTTCCATTGGTTGCGTCCTGCAAGCTTTATTTGGTTTGAAATTCTTTATTTCCTCTATGCCTCACTCGAATTGGTCAATGGGGTTTTGGTTTCAAAATTTGAGAAAGAAGCAAAAAGAGACAGATCAGAAAAGAGACAGATCACAGTTTAGAATTAGAAAAGAGGTAAAAATTAGCAAAGAGACAGAACCAGTTTCTGATCATAGTTTTATTACGTTAGACAGTGATTATCTCTTTGCTCTATTGCAAAATTTTAGTTTCCATGCAAAGAGACATAGAAATTAAAATTGGGTCAATTAGCCCCAAGGGGTATGTGGTCATTGTTTTTAAAACTTGCTTAATGGACTGTAAATAAAAATTCTCCTCCATAGAATTGAACCAATTTCTTAAAAAAATAAAACTTGCTCTGGCTGTGATAATAAAATTGGTTCAGTCCTCCATAGAATTGAACCAGTTTTTATTGAACCAATTTCTAACGAAATAAAAATTCTCCTCTAATTTTTATAAAATGCTATGTGGTATTGAACCATAATAAAAACAGTGGCCACCACATTCAAAACTGATGTGAAAATAAAAATTGCTATGGGGGTCTGTCTAAACCACATACCGTTGTATGGAGGTCTGTCTATATTCTCCTCCAATTTTTATTATAATGCTTATACAGACCCCTTGGTGCATTTGCAATTCTATGGAGGAGAATTTTTATGGAGGAGAATAAAAATTGTGTGTTCTAGTCATCGCAGGCATATGTGATGTTAAACCAATTGAGGTATTGAACCTGGGCACGGGTTAAAATTTCTATGGGGTATTGAACCATAATAAAGTTGCTTCTTTCTATGGAGGTCTGTCTAACGAAATAAAAATTGGTTCACTACTCCATAGAATTGAACCACCAACAAAACCTGTCAATTCGCATGCCCAGGTTCAATACCTACAAACAAAAAAAACATAAAATTTCAATCTTTAGAGAACGCAGTAGAAAAAAAGTAAATACTATAATGATTAAGGTAGACATTGATTAAGGGAAACATTGATTAAGGGAAACATTGAGGACGTCCAAATATTATAATGCATAAAGTAGTAGCAAAAAAACATTGATTCCAGAACGTGGATTAAGGGAAGAAAATTGAGTGCCCGTAGGGAAGAAATTAAGGGAAATTAAGATAGCAGTTATTAAGGAAAAAGACAATTCAATTCCGGGTTATTAAGATAGCAAATTAAGGAAAGTTAAGGAAATTAAGGAAAGAAAGCCCATACCGTAAGAAATTAAGGAAAGTTATTAATATAGCAGTTATTAAGGAAAATTAAGATAGAAAAAATTAAGGAAATTAAGAGCAAATTTTAATTTTTGTAGCAAATTCTGGGTTATTAAGGAAAATTAAGATAGCAGTTAGTTTTGGATCCATTGCATAAATTTTCTCTTGCATAAAGACCAAACCGAGAAAAAGGTAATACAGTCACAAATACGTAAGAGGAATGAAATAAATATGCAACGCGATTTTTGACCCAAATTAAAAGAAGAAGGCGTTCAATTCAATTCCTCCGCCTCTTTATATCGGAAAGTTCCTTCCTCCTGTGTCTTCAATTAAGATATAGTGGACGGAGAAATTAAGGAAAGTTACGACAAACAAAAATTAAAATTAAGATAGCAGTTATTACCGGAGAAATTAATGAAAGAAATTGAGAGAGAAAGGGAGAGATCCAAAACTACATGGATCCAAAATTAAGGAAAGAAATTATTTCCTTAGTCTCTTCGCTATGATTCCACGCAATAGCAGTTATTACCGCCTACTGGAGAGCAAATTATTTACTACATGGACCAAAATTAAGGAAAGAAATAGCAGTTATTACCGCCTCTTCGCTATGATTCCACGCAATTTGTCTAAATGGATCCAAAACTACATGGACCAAAAACAGTAGAGACACACGATTTGTCTAAATGTAAACAGAAGAAGTTTATTTAAAAAAATTACATGAGGACATTAGAAGCACAATAGAGCACAGTAGAGCATATTGATCGAAACAGAGAGGAGAATACCTGTTGTCTTACTCAATTACCCGTGAACTGCGAAATTGATTAGACCCGAGAACGCAGAACAGAAATTAAAAACCCAGAGAACAGAAACGAGAAGATTTTGGAACGTCGCGGAGGAGAACCCACAGAGGAAGAACGGGGAAGGATGAAGACAGAATTTTTTTAATAACTGAAAAGAGGAGGAGTTTTTATTGATTACGAAGGAAGTTGCTAGTGGTGAAATTTTGGAACGGTAGAATGTCCTAGTCATATTTTTTGTGAGACACATAGGACAAAATGGGACACTTAGGACAGAATCTGCCACGTAGGACAAAATTCAAAATAGGCCCTGAATTGTATAAGATATATATATATATATATATATATATATATATATATATATATATATATATATATATATAGGGCAATCTTCCATTGCGAAAAGGGGCTTTTCGCACCGTGCGAAAAGAATTTTATCTTTTTTTTGAATTTTTTTTTCAAAAATTTTTTTTTTGATGTTTAATCCATACAAATATATACCCCAGGGAAAATAATGGGTGAACCCGTTGGGCATTAGAGCACCCATCCACCCGTTACAAATTTAACGGTCTCAAAACGTGCGAATTTGATGAAATGCCTTGATCGAAGGCCAAATGACATTATTTCTCAACCATTATTTTTTGAGGGGGGTATAACAACATATAATAAGGGTGGAAAAAAGAATTTTTGAAAAAAAAAATTTCAAAAAAAACTAAAAACATTTTCGCACGGTGCAAAATGTTCTCATTTGAAAATTTTCCTATATATATATATATACGTATATATATATATATACATATACATATACATATACATATATATACATATACATATACATATATATATATATACACATATATATATATATACACACACACACACACATATATATTGAAAAGTTAGTAAATCTTTATTGATGGCCAGAAACTTTACACCACTATAGTATGTTGGAATGAGGAATCAATAAAAAGAGGAGAGGGCACAAGCGCCGTCACTCTTAATTAGAGACTCTCCACCCAAGGCAAACTATACAAAGAATACAAGAACAAAGAATAACTAATCAGAATTCCTGGCTTAGCCCAAATCTCTGAACTCCCAATTAGCAAATACCGCAGCCTCCGCGGTGGAAGAAGGATCCTGGCCTAGCATAGCCACTCTGATATCAGCAGCAATCACCTCAAAAATCTCTGTTTTGCCTCTGCTCTTCCCTTCGAACACTCTACAATTCCTCTCATGCCAAATGTGCTAAACCATGGATGAGAGTACAGTATTAGCTAATCTGCTCAAGGCATCTTTCCCCCCAAAATTCACCAAGTAATATTCCCCAATCTCCGCCAGTGAAGTGCCAATCCGGCATTGGACATTTAATTTCAGCAGAGATCTTTTAAGCAGGTAACTAGTGTAGGAACAAGAGAAGAATAAGTGGTTTATATCTTCCATGATATCATCGCCGCAAAGAACATAGTTAACTGGTGTGTTTAAGCCCCATCTACTAATAATATCTCTAGTTAGAAGCTTACCCCTGAAAGCGCGAAGGAGGGTGAGTGCCCATTTCGGAATATGACCTGGGAACCAAACCAACTTATGGAACCGGAAAATCTCCCCCCGCACCCGAACTCCTTCACACGCCTCTTTAAACTTGAATTGAATGCCCTCATCAGCCCGGCCTGGGGGTTGGATACTGCTAGTAGAAGGCCGCACCCCTGTAGTGAATCCACGGCCTGTAGCATTGGCCATGCCTGGAGAACGGCAGGGAGGCGCCCAGGCCCAGGTATCTGAACCAAGTGTGAGGCCAACGTGGCCTAGGTGATGCCGAATGTTGTAAATGGCAGGATCATTAGACCATGCACCTTGGACCCAATAATCACTTACTCGTTTCATAGTGCAATCCGGAGGAATATTCACTAAATTTTTGAGAGGACCACAATCTAGCCAAAAGTCGTGCCAGAATAGGGTAGAACGACCATCTTTCACCACACGCCTGATGAGTTTACTGGAAGCCGTTCTGCAGTTTAGCATATGTTTCCAAGTGCCTGAATGTGTGAGTAATCCATTAGCTGCATAGAACCCATCAGCCCCATCATAACGGACTCTCATTTGCTTCGCCCATAAACTCTTAGAGGTAAGAAATCTCCACGTAAGCCTTACCCCAGAAGCCACATTAAGATCCTCCAATGATCGAATGCCCACTCCACCTTCAGACTTTGGGGTACAGATATCCTTCCAAGACCATGCCTGCGAGGGTCCCATAATGAAACGCCTGCAAAGAGATGAAATTTCTCGAACAACAGTGTAAGGCATATGATAGGCTTGCATTCAGAAAGCCACCATACCGTAGATAACAGATTTAACCAGCTCAATCCGCCCAGCGGTGGATAACATAGTAGACGACCAACCCCTAAGCCTCTTCTTGCACTTATCTACCAATCTGTTGTACATTGGCGCCTTGGGATATTTGGAAGACAAAGGGAGGCCCATGTAAGTTGTAATAGTAGAGGAGATCTTGATACCCAAGCAATCAGCAAGAATAGTTTTGTCCTTGGTACCCTTACTGAATATAGCCGAACTCTTGTCCCAATTTACTTGCAACCCAGTGAAGTTCATAAACTCTAGGAGCAATGACTTAATGGTCCTGAAAGATTTTAGATTAGCTCTGCAAAACACCAGAAGATCGTCAGCAAATAGGAGATGGGAAATGGAGCCCGAACGTCTCATAGGCTGAAGAGCACCATAGCCCAGAGCTTTAGACATTAGGATTGAGAAAGCTTCCATAGCAATGACAAATAGGTAAGGAGAAAGAGGATCCCCTTGCCTAATACCCCTGTTGCCTTCAAAATACCCCACGGGGGAGCCCCTAACCATCACAGAGAAAGTAGGGGACGTAATACATTCACTGATCCACCTTATAAAAACTTCAGGGAATCCCATCTGACCCATAAAATGTAGAATAAACTCCTAATTTACCGAATCAAAAGCTTTCCGCAAGTCCAACTTTAGGCAGGCTCTTCCCCCCATTGGGTTACTGAAATCCCTAATCTGCTCGTGAGCAATAAGGGAGCTATCCGATAATAGCCTCCCTTTAAGAAAGGCTGCCTGATTAGGAGAGATTAGCTCATGAATCACCACCCTGAGTCTATTGCAAATAATCTTGCCAATAATTTTATATAAGACATTGCAGCAGGCGATTGGTCTGTAGTCACCTAGAGTGGTGGCATTAGAATTCTTAGGGACAAGCGTAAGATGGGTATGATTTACTTGCCTTAGAAGGGAGCCCGAAGCAAAGAAGGATTTGACCGCCAAAGATACATCCTCTCCAATCCTGTACCAATAGTGTTGATAGAAATGCGCATTATATCCATCAGGCCCAGGAGCCTTATCGGGGTTCATCTGAAATATAACATTCTTGATTTCCTCATCAGAAATTCTCCTGATAAGCCATGCAGAAGCTTCCTCAGTAAGAATACATTTAGGGGTAATAGGATGGAACGTACTTTCGTAATGATTTTGGTTGTATAAACCCACATAGAAGTCAATAGCTTCCTTCTTCAGCACATCAAAGGAGCTAGTAGGCTTCCCCTGAGCATTTACCAAATGAGTCAAACTGTTGTGGCTTTCTCTAGACTTCATAGCATTATAAAAGAACTTAGTATTACGGTCCCCCAAGGAGATCCAATCCTGTCTACTCTTTTGGCGGAGCATTTCCTCCTCCAGTCTCATAGCACTGGCTAACTCATTCAACGCCTCCTGCTCAAGAGATTGTATAGAAGCCTCAGTGCCCAATTGCGAATTTTTCCTTATTGCTTCTAGGTTGGCACAGCCCATATTCACCAGCTTAGTGGCATTAAAATTAATAGCCCACTTGCGGATTAAAGGCCTCAGCCTCTTTAGTTTTTGGGAAACACAAAACATTGGTGTACCCGCCACATAGCCACCCCAGCTCTCATCAACAATATCAGAAATCCCAGGGCATTTGCTCCAATAACATATATATATATATATATATATATATATATATATATATATATATATATATATATATATATATATATATATATATATATATATATATACATACATATACATACATATATACATTTACATATATATATATACATACATACATATATGTATACATACATATATATATACCAGCTTAGTGGCATTAAAATTAATAGCCCACTTGCGGATTAAAGGCCTCAGCCTCTTTAGTTTTTGGGAAACACAAAACATTGGTGTACCAGCCACATAGCCACCCCAGCTCTCATCAACAATATCAGAAATCCCAGGGCATTTGCTCCAATAACATATATATATATCTGTGTGTGTGTGTGTGTGTATGTGTGTGTGTGTGTGTGTGTGTGTGTGTGTGTGTGTGTGTGTGTGTGTGTGTGGTGGGCTGGATACCCAATGGGCCTCATGGGCCTATTCATAACACTTCCCCTTATCCAACCAACATTGAATAAGAGGTGGATTCTTTACGATCTGTTTTAGGATAACTGCCTTGTTAAATAAAGAACAGTTTATCCATAACTTCCCCTATTTTAGGGATGTGTCTAGGGGTGGATACTTCAGGATCCAGAGTCAACGATGTTGCCTCGTCAAAACCTTGACTATGGAAAACCATGTGGGAAAAACCAATAGCCAAGGGAAAAGAGTACATCTCTGCAGTTGACTCCCCCTCCTCTGACCAAGCTTCAGGCTTGCAGATTTCCTATGAATCTATACATCAGTCTCCTATGTATCTATACATTCATAGTCCTCTCATCCTGCAGTTTACATTTTCTCACTCTCCTCATCCCAATCTCATATACAAGTTTCTCAACGATACTAGTAGGCAGGGATTTGGTAAGCAAATCCGCCAAGTTATTACATGATTGGATCTTCTGTCCCTCAATCTGCTTTTGCTTCTAAAGGTCGTGCGTACAGAAGAACTTGGGAGAGATATGATTCGTCTTGTAGCCTTTGATGTAGCTGTCCTGTAGCTGGGCTATACATGATGCATTGTCTTCATGGAGTGGTGTAGGTGCAAGAACGCCGGTCATCAGGCCGGTGGAGGTGAGAATGTGCTGGATCACAGAACATAACCAGAAGCTCTCTTTACTTGCTTCATGGATTGCTAGAAGTTCTGAGTGAGTGGATGCGACGGTCGTCATGGTTTGCTTCACAGATCTCTAGGATATGTCAGTGCCGCCATAGGTAAACATGTATCCGGTCTGAGACTTCTTTGTATGAGGATCAGACCTGTAACCTGCATCAGCATAACCAACTAAACCTATTATTGCCCCTTTCCTGTAGAATAGACCTAAGTTTATGGACCCTTGGAGGTAGCGCAGAAGATGCTTAACTCCGGCCCAGTGCCGCTTTGTAGGTGCAGCACTATACCTGGCTAGTAGGTTGACTGCAAATGCCAGTTAGCCAGGTAAAGGAGTGCACCGATAGCAGTTAGATAAGGCACTTCAGGGCCTAGTACTTCCTCTCCCTCTTCCAACGGCCGAAAGGGGTCTTTTATGCACATCCAATGATCTGACGACCATTGGGATACTGAGGGGGTGGCACTTATCCATTTAGAAATTTTTCAACAAGTTCGATGTGTAAGTTGACTGATGTAACATGATCCCATCATTAAAATGCTCTATTTGAAGATCTAAACAGAATTTTGACTTTTCAAGGTCTTTCATCTCGAAAGTTTCTGTCAAGCTTCTAGAAATCTCAATGATCTCTTCAGGAGATCCGATGAGATTCAAGTCGTCCACATAGACGGCTATAATGACAAATCCGGTTGCCTTTTCTCTTATAAAGATGCAAGGATAGACTGGGTCATTATAAATCCTTGTTTTGTAAGGAAGTCACTCAGTCTGTTATACAACATCCTTCCAGATTGTTTTAGACCATATAATGCTCTTTGCAGTTTCACTGAGTAGATGTCACGTTGTCTCTCTTTTAGTGCTGCAGGCAAGGAATAACCGTCAGGCAATCTTATATAGATGTCTCGGTCTAAGTTGCCATATAGGCATGCAGTCACAACGTCCATAAGCTGCATATCTAAACCCTCTTGAGCTGTCAAGCCAATGAGGAATCGGAAGGTGATCGCGTCCATGACCAGGTAATATGTGGCTTCAAAATTCACCCCTGGAGGTTGGGTAAAACCCTGCGCTACAAGCCTTGCTTTGTAGTGAACGATCTCATTTTGTTAATTTCTTTTTCTAACAAATAACCATTTATAACCCACGGGCTTTACACCTTTTGGTGTCTGGACAATAGGTCCGAAGACCTTGCGTTTTGTGAGTGAATCCAACTCCACTCCTATTGCCGCTTTCCACTTTGGCCAATCATTTCTGCTTTGACATTCTGTCAGAAAGCATGGTTCAATATCATCGTCGCAGTATGTGATTTTGATGGCAATATTACACGCAAATGTGTCATCAAAAATTGTGCTTTTTCTGTCCCAATACTCCCCAGTTCGTGCATAATGTATCGAAACTTCATTTTCACCTGGGTTTTCCTCTGTTTGAGAGTTTGGGAGAGACAGGGGAGCAGGGCTTGCAATAGCATCCTGTGGTGGTATTGTTTTACCATTGCCAAGGGTCCTACTCTTTCGAGGGACTTGGTCCTTGGATCCCGGTGGTCGTCCTCTCTTTTTAAGAGGTCCAACCATCTCTGCTGCAGGCGGATTGCATCCATTTTGCGGTATATCAATTCTAGCTAGAGTGTTAGCAACAGGGACGTGTCATCTGACAATCTTCTGGTTGTCAGTGAATTTGTCCGGCAAGAGATGGACAGTGTTTTGGATATGGAGAATCTTCAATACCTCCTCCTTACACTGGCTTGTGGGCAGATCAAAGTGACTTAGTGTCTTTGTATTCCAAGTGATACTCTCTAAAGATTCAGGCTTCTTGGTTTGTAAGCCTAGTTTTGAAAATAATGTTTCATCAAATTCATAGTCTTCTAGACGTGTTTTAAAAATTTTTCCCGTAAGGGTTTCTAGGAATCTTATTATGGAGGGCGTGTCAAACCCAACATAAATGTCTAGACGACGTTGTGGACCCATCTTTATCCTTTGTGGTGGTGCTATGGGGACGTATACTGCACAACCAGATATTCTCAAGTGTGAGACAATTGGTGGAGCTCCAAGTGCTAATTGCATAGGAGAAGATGACTGACCTCCAGAAGGTCTTAATTTTATTAAGGATGCATCATGCAATATTTCATGACCCCATGCATTCACTGGCAACTGGGATTGAAGTAATAATGGACGAGCAATCCATTGCAGTCTCTTAAGTAGAGACTCTGGTTTTGGGTGTGAACATGTGCTACAGGATGTTTGACTTCAATGCCCCATGTGCTTGGCAATAGTCTAGAAAGACTTGTGATGTAAACTCCCCCACATTATCCAGAAGAAGCTTCTTTATCTGGTAGTCGGGGAAGTGGGCCCGCAACCTGATTATCTGAGCTAAATGCTTTGACAGTGCTAAATTACGGGTGTACAGTAGACACACATGTGACCACTATCATGACCATAAAGTACCTGAAGGGACCACTTGATGGGTGTATAGGCCCACAAATGTCTTCATGGATTCTCTCCAGAAAGCTTGGAGACTCCAAGTCCACTTTAAGTGGAGATGGCCTCGTAATAAGTTTACCCTTGTAGCAAGGTGGACAAGAAAATTTACCTTTTTGAAGAATCTTCAGGTTCTTCAAATTTATACCCCTTGATCTTTTAATGATGCGGTACATCATAACAGATCCAGGGTGCCCCAGTCTACTATGCCAGAGTTGGAATTCTGTGTTTGGGGACACTGCAGGTGCTCCGTTAATAATGCTTCTGGAGAGTGAATACTTGTTTGGTAGAGTCCTATGGGGAGTCCCTTGAAACGTTCCACAATGGTTTTTCTACCATTTGTAAGATACGTTACGTTCAAGTATTCCTTTTTATTATCCTCGACCGTCTCTAAGTGATACCCGTTTAAATGGATATCTTTAAAGCTTAGGAGGTTTCGGATTGATTTTGGTGAGTATAACACATCTCTAATTTTGATGAGTGTGTTATTGGGGATCAATATGATTGCTTCTCCTGATCCTTCTATTATATCAGCTGGTCCTGAGATTGTTCTCAATGGACTAGAATAGCTACTAATGCTCGTAAAGTAGTCTGTATTTAAAGGATTGAGTGCGTTAATGCACTGTCCACTAGGCATATGGATTCCCTATCTATATAAAAAAATTCAAGCAATAAATAATACGAAAAGAAATGGGAGATACTTTCATTTATATTAAGATGCTGAATAACAGAGTAGTTTGACATAAAGCAAGATACATTGAAGGAAAGGAAGATACATTACTAGAAAATAAAATTGTTTATAGTCTATGACTAAAGAGTGTCGTCTCCCATGAAATCTTCTGGATTCCATGTAGTCTCTGGTAACGATGCGCTTTCTATCAGGTTTGTCTTAGCGTGAGGCTTAAGACTTGCCTGGTAGAGATCCTGTGGGTGTTTGGGAGTGCGGCAGATTCTGGACCAATGTCCAGTCATTCCGCATTTAGAGCACTTATCCTCCCAGTCTTTCTTGGCAGTACCACCTTTGTTGGGCGTCCACTTTTGTTTCTTGGCCGCGAACTTCTGGTTCTGGGGAGGATCTTGAGGAGTGGCCTTTTTTGCTGCTTCTATTCTTTCCATTTCTGGAACTTAGCCTTCTTATCCATCTTCTTCTTCTAGGAAGACTGGAAATGTGCCTCTGCAAGAGGTGGAGGTGGAGCGGAGCCAGGAGGGCACAGGTTGTGGGTGGCATCCAACAAATCTCTGTTCTATTCAGTCATTAGGAGGCATGAGAGCAGATCAGAGACTTAGTGAACTTCCTCTCACGGTACTATTGTATGAGGATCATGTCCTTGTCGTGAAAAGACGTGAATGTCTTCTTTAGCAACATTTTCTCAGTCACATTCTCACCACACAACTTCAGGCGTAAGGTGATTCGGAATAGTGCTGAGTTGTATTCCGTTACGGATTTGTAATCCTGTATGCGGAGGTGAGTCCACCGTACTATGCACGAGGGGGTATGACATCCCTTTGATGTCTGTACCTCTCCTCAAGTGCGTCCCACAGTTCATAAGAATCCTCTACAATAAGATACTCGTCCTTCATGGTCGATCTAAATGTTTCCTGATATAAATAATGGCTTTCGCCTTAAGTATATCGGAAACTTCTTCTGCATTAGGGGCTTCTTTAGAAGCACCATTTTCAGTTGCGGCAGTACTTGTCGTTGCCTTTTCAGTGGGTGTTAGGCTGAACCCATAAGAACGCAGGTCGAACTTCAGGTCCAACTGCCAACTCAAGTAGTTCGACCCATCGGCCTTCAGGACCGAAAAATCGACATTCGCAAGTCTGGCCATTTAAACAATCTAGCAACATAACAAAAGATAGCATGAATTATTTAGCTATTGAAAGTAATCATCTACGCATGCAATCTTGCAACATTTTAAATAGCATGAATTATTTAAAAATAAACATCCACGCATGCATTTTCATTTTAACATTAAAATAGCATGAGTTATTTAACTATTTAAGGTAAACATCCACGCATTTAATGTATAGGCAATGAAAATAAATTAGAACTATGGGGATCAGCCAGCCGACACCAACAGAAAAAGAAAGTCCGAAATTACATCCCATTAATCAAAAAGTGCATAAAAATAAAGACAACTCGGAAAGTTCTGAGAGAAGCCCCTTTTTCTTTATCCTAGCGCATTCAGATCCTAGGGGCGGTCCTTCAGCTTCTTTTTACATATATAACCTCGCTTACAAATTTCTCTCAAAAAGAAAAATTGCAAAAAAGTAAAAATGTCAGAAACCTGGCTGATCCCTAAAATCATGGTCTAATAGCACATCCACACAGATTTGATATAAAATATACAACCACGCAGAGAATTATATCACATTCATATAAAGATTAATAAATAGTCTAAAAAGAAAGTGACGTGCTAAAAATGATTTTGAAAACTTTTAATCTTGATCCATTTTATTTATATTTATCTTTCCGCTTAACCCTATCACAAAATTAAAATTTCTTTAATTATTGGGCTTTTGAGGCCAAAATAAAAAGAAAAATTATGTGTAAGTGGGCTAATTTTCAGGCTTTTGGGCCATGAAAACAACCCAATATGGTTAATTGGGCCTTCCCTAAAAATTTGGCCTATTAATGGCTAGGGTTTCGAAAAACCCTAGGGGTCCCGCGGCGGCGGCTGCTGCAGGCCGCGGCTTCTGGCCGCGGCTTGTTTGCCGCGGGTAGCGCTGGAAAAGCGTCGTCGTCGTGCCCTTCGGGCGTGCGGTATAGGATCAAGGGGGTAAAAAGGATTTTTCAGACATTCAGATATTTAAAAAGACGATTTTTATTGTTTATAGACATGCAGATCTGAATAAAAATGCGATTTTTACCGTGTTTTCAAACTATTGATCTTAAAACATGCAGATCTATTGGAAAAGCAAGTTTAGATCTAAAATTTTTGAGGATTTACCTCTAGATCGACAAGGGAATCTAGACGAAGGTTGATGACGGATGCCCTTTTCGCTCCGCGTTGAGAAGAATACGATCTTCTTAAAACTGAGCATTTGATGGATCTCCTTCCTTGAGCGTCGTTGCTTTTTCTTACGAGCGTAATCGTGCTGATAACGTGTTGTGAAGAGAAAAGTAGAGTAATAGGTGTAAGTGGTTAAGAGCCCCCTACCCTTATTTATAGCTTTTAATGGTGGGCCGGATACCCAATGGGTCTCATGGGCCGGCCTATTATTCATAACAATCTTCAATTAACCGTATAAAACAACGCTGAGCTCAGAAAAATCTGCAAAAATGTATGTTGGAACCAGGAGATCGCCAGTTTCAACTGAAAAATAAGAGAAGACAAAAATTAGGCTATAAAATCATATCATTTAATAAAAAGATGCATATCTTTCATAAAATGTAATAAATAACCCCGAGCTCATAAGAATCCGTAAAAATGTCCATTAGAACTGGAGATCGTCATCTTCAAATGAAAATAAGACAAGAGAAACTTAGGCTATAAAAATCACATCATTAAATAAAAAGAGCCATATCTTCCATAAAAAGTAGAAAATAGCTCGAATCTCAGAAAAATCGGCAAAAATACCTGTTGGAACCGGGAGATCTACATCTTCAACTGAAAAAAGAGAAGACAAAATTAGTCCAAAAATAAAATCATTTACTAAAAAGATGCATATCTTTCATCAAATGAAGAAAATAGTCCGGAGCTCTGAAAATCCCTAAAAATGTCCGTTAAAACCGGGAGATCGTCATATTCTATTGAAAAAGAGAAGACAAATTAGGCCAAAAAATCATATAATTTAACAAATTAGACAAATTAGGACAAATAAGACAAATTACCCTAAAAATGTCCTTTGGAACCGGGAGATCGACATCTTTAACAAAAAGTAAGAGAGACAAAATTAGGCCAAAAAATCGTATCATTTAATAAAATGATGCATATATTTTAGAAAATATAGAACATAGCCCAGATCTCAAAAAAAATATGCAAAAATGTCTGTTGGAACTGAGAGATCACAACCTTTAGCTGAAAAGTAAGAGAAGACAAAATTAGGCTATAAAAATCATATCATTTAATATAAAGATTCATATCTTATAGAAAATGTAGAAAATAGCCCATAGCTATTAAAAATGTGCAAAAATGTCTGTTGCAACCGGGATTTTGCCATCTTCAACGAAAAATAAGAGAAGACAAAATTAGGCCATAAAAATCTTATCATTAAATATAAAGATTCATATCTTATAAAAATTGTAGAAAATAGCCTGGAGTTCAGAAAAATCTGAAATTTTCTATTGGAATCGGGAGATCAACATTTTCAACTAAAAATAATTAGTTGATAAAAATCATATCATTTATTAAAAAGATACATATATTCAATAAACTGTATAAAATAGTCCCGAGTTCAGAAAATCTGCAAAAATTTCTGTTGGAACTAGGAGATCGCCATCTTCAACAGAAAAATTAGAGAAGCCAAAATAAGACCAAAAAATCATATCATTTAATAAAATGATGCATATCTTTTAGAAAATGTAGAAAATAGACCAGATCTTAGAAAAATCCGCAAAACTTTCTGTTGGAACCGGAAGATCGCCATCTTTAACTAAAAAATTAGAGAAGAAAAAATTATGCTATAAAAATTATATCATTTAATATAAAGATCCATGTCTTACAGAAAATGTAGAAAATTGCACGTCGCTACGAAAATTTCGCAAAGAGGTCCGTTGGAACCAAGAGATCGCTATATTCAACGAAAAAAGTAAGAGAAACCAAAATTATGCCCAAAAATCATATTATTTAATAAAAACATCCATATCTCTTATAAAATATACAAAATAGGCTCAAGGTCAGAAAAATCCGCAAAAATGTTCGTTGGAAACGGGAGATCGCAATCTTCAATTGAAAAATAAGAGAAGATGCTATAAAATTATATCATTTAATAAAAAGATCCATATTTTCCATAAAATACAGAAAATAGCACCCGCTCAGAAAAATAAAAGGAGACATATGTTCCATAAAATGTAAAAAATAGCTCGAAGCTCAGAAAAATCCGCAAAAATATCTGTTGGAACCGGGAGATCGACATCTTCAACTGAAAAAAAAGAAGACAAAATTCGGCCAAAAAATCATATTATTTATTGAAAAGGTTCATATCTTTCAGAAAATGTAGAAAAATAGCCCCAAGTTAAGAAAAATCAGCAAAAATGTCCATTGAAACTGGTAGATCGCCATCTTCAACTGAAAAAGTAAGAGAAGACAAACGTAGGATTAAAAAAGCAAATCATTTAACAAATATCCATATATTACATAAAATGTAGAAAATAGCACCGAGCTCAAAAAATCTGCAAAAATGTCTGGTGCAATGGAGAAATCACAATATTCTACTAAAAATAAGAGAAGATAAAATTAAGCCAAAAATCATATCATTTAAACAATAATCCATATCTTCCAGAAAATTTAGAAAATAGACCCAAGGTCAGAATAATCCGCAAAAATTTCTTTTGAAACCGGGAGATCACCATGTTCAAATGAAAAATAAGAGAAGACAAAATTAGGCTTAAAAGTCATATCATTTAATAAAAAGATCCATAACTTCCTGAAAATGTAGAAAATAGTCCCGAGCTAAGAAAAATCAACAAAAATGTCTGTTGCTAGCAGAAGATCGATATCTTCAACCGAAAATTAAGAGAAAAGAAAATCAGGCTACAAAAATCATTTCATTAAATAAAAAGTTTAATAAAATGTAGAAAATAACCCCAAGCTCAAAAAATACACAAAATATCCGTTGGAACCGGGAGATCGTCATCTTCAACTGAAAAATAAGAGAAGTCAAAATTAGGTTATAAAAATCATATCATTTAATTAAAAGATCCATATCTTGCAAAATGTAGAAAATAGCCCAGAACTAAGAAAAATCTGTAAAAATATCCGTTTGAACCTGGTGATCGCCTTCTTCATCTGAAAAATATGAGAAGACAAAATTAGATAAAAAAATCATATTATTTAATAAAAATATTTATATCTTCCAGAAAATGTAAAAAAATAGTATCTTGTTTAAAAAATCTGCAAAAATCTCCGTTGGGACCGGGAGAATGCCATCTTCAACTGAAAAATAACACAAGATGACATTAGGCCATAAAATCATATCATTTAATAAAATAATCTGTATCTTCCATAAAATGAAGAAAATTGGCCCCAAGCTAACAAAAATCAGAAAAAATGTCTGCTAAAATCTGTAGATCGCAATATCCTACTGAAAAAATATAGAAGAAAAACGTACGATATAAAAATCATTTCATTTATTTAAAAAAATCCATATCTTCCATAAATGTAGAAAATAGAACCGAGCTTCAAAAAATCTGCAAAATTTTCGTTGGAACCGAAACTCACCAACTTCAACTGAAAAAATTAGAGAAGACAAAATTATGCCAAAAAAATTTTCATTTAATAAAATGATTCATATCTTCTATAAAATGTAGAAAAATAGCATCGAACTCAGAAAAATCTGCAAAAATATCAGTTGGAACCAGGAGATAGCCATATTCATCTGAAAAATATGAGAATACAAAATTAGTCCAAAAAAATCATATTATTTATTAAAAAGATCCATATCTTCAAGAAAATGTAGAAAAATCCGAAAAAATGTCCGTTGGAACCGGGAGAACGCCATCTTAAATAGAAAAATAAGAGAAGACAAAATTAGGCGAAAAAAATAATATCATTAATAAAATGATCCATATCTTCCATAAAATGTAGAAAATAGACCCAGGCTAGGAAAAATCAGTAAACATGTCCGTTGGAACCGGTAGATAGACATATTCAATAAAAAATAAGAGAAGACAAACGTATGATATAAAATCATAGAATTAGTAAAAAGATCCATATCTTACATAAAATATAGAAAATAGCAGGGAGCTGCAAAAAATCCGCAAAAATATCTGTTGGAACTTGCAAATCGCCATCTTCAAGTGAAAAATAAGTGAAGACAAAATTAGGCCAAAAATCATATAATTTAATAAAAAGAATCATTTCTTTCAGAAAATTTAGAAAATAAACCCGAGATTAGAATAATCTGCAAAATGTCTGTTGTAATCGGTAGATCGCCATCTTCAATTGAAAAAAATAAGAAGACAAAATTAGGTCAAAAAGCATATTAATTAATAAAAAGATGCATATCTTTCAGAAAATTTAGAATATAGCCCCGATGTCAGATAAATCTTTAAAAATATCCATTGGAACCGAAAAATCGCCATCTTCAACAAAGAAAAGAGAACACAAAATTGGGCCAAAAATCATATCATTT
>CM061134.1:101966634-102024216 GCA_030789695.1 Scilla litardierei | reverse complement strand
ATATCCATATCTTACAGAAAAAGCAGAAAATAGCCCCAAGCTCAGAAAAATCGGCAAAAATGTATGTTGGAACAGAGAGATCGCCATCTTCAAAAGAAAAATACGATAAAACAAATTATGCCAAAATTATATCATTTAATAAAATGATCCATATCTTCCAGAAAATACAGAAAGTCCGTTTGAACTGGGAAATAAGAGAAGACAAACTTAGTCTATAAAATCATATTATTTAATAAAAAGATCCATATCTTCAATGAACTTTTGAAAATAGTTCCGCGCTGAGTAAAATTCGCAAAAATGCCCGTTGGAACCAGGAGATCGACATCTTCTATTGAAAAAAATAAGAGAAGACAAAATTAGGCTAAAAATCATATCATTTAATATAAAGATTCATATTGTACAGAAAATTTAGAAAATAGCCCGGAGCTTAGAAAAATCCCTAAAATGTCAGTGGGAACCGGAGATCGCCATCTTCAATGAAAAAAATAAGAGAGGACAAATTAAGGCCAAAAATATATCTTTTAATAAAAAGATCCATAACTTCTCGAAAATATATAAAAATAGTCATAACCCGTGCCCGCGGGCACGGTTCATTTACAAAGTAGCAAAATATTATTTCTGCAGCCAAAATTTAAAAGAACAAATTAGCTTAAAAACGGCGCGGGTGCCTGATAACTATTATTTCCCCCAGTAGGACTGGCACCTTTGGGGATCATGAAAGGCCTTTGGTTTTTCCCCTAACAGTTATCCCCCCAAGACCCCAGGCGTCGTCATTTTCCCCAAAGACTTCCCACTCAAAAGAGAGCCCCAGTTGAGTGTATAGACTATAGAGAGCACAGAAATGATGGTTTAATAAAATTAAGGTTTAATTAATCATTTATTGCTTTGTTCCACTTAACTACTGTTTAACTTATCTTTTAATTGCGTCCAGAGAGAGCCCACACGCAACTCCACAGCATTATGGTCCCCACGTACGACCATCTCATTTTGTAGGCCCCCCCGAGTCCAGGGAGCAGACGTGTGAGGGTGGAGCTTGGGTTTAATTAAATGAAGAGTTAATTAGACGAATGGATATTGGTTCTCTTCTTAAAAAAAGTTTTCCCCATAATTCAAGTTTTCCCCCAGAACTTTCCACAAAATCTCATCTCAACTATTCATTCCTCAAGATTAAATCCAAGTCGTCTTTCTATCAACCTGCTTGTCCTAGTCAACTTGTCCTAGTCAGCCCTAGAATTCAAAGACAGTTGGGTTTTAATATATAGATAGCCCCGAGCTCTGAAAAATCGGCAAAAATGTCCTTTGGACCCGGGAGATCACCATTTTCAACTGAAAAATAAGAGAAATCAAAAATTACACTATAACAATCATATCAATCAATATAAAGATTATTATCTTACAGAAAATATAGAAAATAGTCGGGACCTCAGAAAAATCCAAAAAAATGTCCGTTGGAACCGGGAGATCGCCATTTTCAACTGAAAAATAAGAGAAGACAAAATTTGGTCAAAATATCATTTCATTTAATAAAAAGATCCATAACTTCAGAAAATGTAGAAAAATAATACCAAGCTTAGAAAAACCCGCATCTTGAATTTGGAAAGCAGTGTGGCAAACAGGATGTTATCCTTCAGAGGAGTCTGCTGGTTAGTAGGAAGAGTGAGTGGGGCTCGCTCCTCCGCGTGTTGTGGGTGAGTGACGCTAGAAGAACGGATGTGGCTTTCTTCCCTCTCCTTTCTCTTTGTGCCAGCTGCAAATCCATGTGGACTACGACCTTGAGTGAATTGATCTATTACCTGGTCTAAAATTTTGTGAATGGATCGACCCATTGGTGGAGGGCCCAGGACCTCAATTGTGCCCAGAGGCGCAGTTGTTATTCCACATCTCTTGATTCCGTTGAGATGTAGGAGTCTCATTGAGCTGCAAGTTAGTTATCTTACCGCTCAGGCCTTTGCTTGCCCAACCTCGGGTCTCTGGGAGTGGTTTGCTTCCTTACGGGTGTTTGAGTTGGATTAGGAGGCTAATGCTCCTCGTCAGCCTGTTGTGGGTGCCCTATGCCTTTTTGCACAGCAGCGGCTAAAATGGTCAGGCTTTTTTCGATCTGCTCAGCGAACTTGTTGAATTGCTCTTAAGTCACCGAAGTACTCTTAGCTCCATTGATGATGACCCAGAATCTGCAGCATCTTCGATGAGAACGTCATCCTCGTTTCGAGTGTTCTCAGCCAAACCAAGAATTGGTTCAGTGTTCTTAGGTCCAGTCGACATAGGGCTGTAGTTGCCTTGGGATGTTGACTGAGCTTTCCCACAGACGGTGCTAACTGTTAAAGCCAAAATTGGCATCAACAGTATTTGTGCTGACGCAAACTCCTCTTTCGAGGTGGAGCCTCGTCCGCTGGTGGAGTGTGACCCTTGGATTGAAGAACCAGGGTCGATGATAGGTGGGACAAGACAGCACATCATGGATGTATGATCGACCCTTCCATTGAATGCGGCAATCGTTCAACCCTTGGGCTAACGTGAACCTTGATTAATAGTTGAAAAGAACGGTAGATCGACTCTCCTATTGATTCGAATCACGAGCTTCCTGTACCACAAAGAAACGTCAAGGGGGATCGGATCTGGGTCCCGACCCAAATCTCATCCGATGCTTAGGTTAGACGAGAACTTAAGGAAAGTCTTGGGGCTATCAAGATCGGCCTGTAGAGGTTCCTCTTGAGTCAGTCTCCTCAGGCTGTATAAGGAAGAAATATAAAGTATGTAGAAAAAGAATAATAAAGTGTGTTAAGTTTTCTCGTACCACCCCTCTTCTGTTTGTCCTTTCTAAATATATAGACTACGGTGGTCTCTCCAGTGACGTTGGGAGAATAATGGTCACCAATTATGGTGACACGATTTTCCCCCTCTTAATAGGGATAACAGTTGTCTACACCTCTTTTATTTTTGAGCCCATTATCAATCGTACGTTTGAGCAACGGAGGTTCAACAGGCAAATGACACGTGGGCTTTGACTGGGTCAGTTTCCGGCTTCCTTCGTGGTCCTCTTGGGCTTTGGTGTTAATCAAGTGAGCCTCTTCAGTGCCAGCCCAAGGGTTTAACAATAAGATAAGCCAAAATTACGCTATAAAAATCATATTCATTAAATATAAACATGCACATTTTTCAGAAAATGTAGAAAATTTAATAGCATCAGGTTAAGAAAAATACACAAAAATGTCTGTTGAAACCAAGAGATCTTCAAATTCAAAAGAAAAATAAGAGAAGAAAATATTAGGCCAAAAATCATATCTTTTAATAAAATGATCCATATCTTCCAAAAAATGTGGACAATAGCCTGGAGCTCAGTAAAATCCAAAAAAAAGTCTGTTGAAACTGGTAGATATCCATCTTCAACGAAAGATTAGAGAAGACAACATATCATTTAAAAAAGATGCATACCTTGCAAAAATTTAGAAAATAGCTCTGAGCTCAGAAAAATCTACAAAATATCTGTTGGAACTGGAAGATCGCCTGCTTCAACAGGAAAATAAAAGAAAACAAAATTAGGCTTAAAAATCATATCATATAATAAAACGATCCATATCTTCCAAAAAATGTGAAAAATAGACAGGAGCTCAAAAAATATCCGCATAAATGTCTGTTGGAACCAGGAGATCGCCATCTTCAATGGAAAAATAAGAGAAGACAAAATTAGGCCAAAAAATCATATCATTTAATAAAACGATTCATATCTTCCAAAAAATGTGGAAAATAGCTCCAAGCTTAGAAAAATCTGCAAAATGTCCATTGGAACCGGGAGATCGCCATCTTCAACTGGAAAAAAAAGAGAAGACAAAATTAGTCTACTAAAATCATGTCATTTAATCGAAAGATACATGTCTTCAATAAAATGTAGAAAATAGCCCCAAGAATTAGGCCTAAAAATCATATTATTTAATAAAAAGATCCATATCTTTTAGAAAATGTAGAAAATAGGCTCAAGGTCGGAAAAATCAGCAAAAATGTCTGTTGGAACCGGGAGATCGCCATCTTCAACTGAAAAATAAGAGTTGACAAACTTAGCCTATAAAAATCACATCATTTAATTAAAAGATCCATATCTTCAATTAACAGTAGAAAATAGCCCCGATCTCAGAAAAATCTGCAAAAATATCTCTTGGAACCAGGAGATCGCCATCTTCAACAGAAAAAATAAGAGAAGACAAAATTAAGCCAAAAATCATATCATTTAATAAAAAGATCCATATATTCTAGAAAATTTAGAAAATAGCCCCGAGGTCAGAATAATACGCATAAATGTCCATTGGAACTAGGGGATCGCCATATTCAACTAACAAATAAGCGAAGACAAAATTAGACCAAATAGTCATTATCACTTAATAAAAAATCCTAACTTCCAGAAAAATGTAGAAAAATAGACCCGAGCTCAGAAAAATCCGCAAAAATCCGATTGAACCCTGGAGATCGCCATCTTTAACTGAAAGATAAGAGATACTAAATTAGGTTATAAGAATCATATCATTTAATTTAAATATTCATATCATACAGAAACTGTAGAAAATAGCCATGAGCTTAAAAAATCCGTAAAAATGTCCACTGGAACTGAGAGACCTCTATCTTCAAATTAAAAAAAGAGAAGACAAAATTAGGCCAAAAAATCATATCATGTCATAAAAAGATTAATATCTTTCAGAAAATGTAGAAAATAGTCTCAAACTAAGAAAAATATGCACAAATGTCTGTTGGAACCGGGAGATCATCATCTTCAACTAAAAAATAAAAGAAGAAAAACGAAGGCTATAAAAATCTTATTATTTAATAAAAAGTTCAATATCTTCCATAAAATGTAGAAAATAGCACCGAACTCAAAAACAATACGCAAAAATGTCCATTGAAACCGAGAGATCACCATCTTCAACTGCAAAAATATATAAGAGAATGACAAAATTATGCTATAAAAATCATATCATTTAATAAAAAGATTCATAACTTTCCAAAAACGTAGAAAATAGCTCGGAGCTAAGAAAAATCCGGAAAAATGTTCATTGGAACCAGGAGATCGTCGTCTTCGTCTGAAAAATAAGTGAAAACAAAATTAAGCCCAAAATCATATTATTTAATAAAAAAATCTATACCTTCCAGAAAATGTAGAAAATAGGCTTGAGGTAATAAAAATCTGCAAAAATGTCCGTTGGAACCGGAAGATCGCCATTTTCAACTAAAAAAATAGGAGAAGACAAATAAGAGAAATGAACTCAGCAAAAGTAGAAACCTTAAAAATGTTTAGAAAAAATTAATAAAAAGATCCTTATCTTCCAGAAAATCTAGAAAATAGCACCGAGGTCAGAGTAATCTTCAAAAATGTACGTTGAAACCGTAAGATCGCCATCTTAAACAGAAAAATAAGAGAAGACAAAACTAGGACAAAAAATCATATCATTTAATAAAAAGAACCATAACTTCCCAAAAATGTAGAAATATTGTCCCGAACTTAGAAAAATCCGCAAAATGTCCATTGAAACCGGGAGATCGCCATCTTAAACTGAAAAATATGAGCAGATAAAATTAGGTTATAAAATAATATCATTTAATATAAAGATTCATACCCTATAGAAAATGTAGAAAATAGCCCTGAGCTCAAAAAATCCGCACAAATGTAAATTGGAAGCGGGAAATCATCATCTTCAACTGAAAAAAGAAAAGATAAAATTTGGCTAAAATCATATCATTCAATTAAAATATCCATATCTTCCTGAAAAGGTAGAAAATAGCCCCAAGTTAAGAAAAATCCGTAAAAATGTCTGTTAGAACAGAAAGATCTCCATCTTCAACTGAAAAATAAGAGAAGACAAATGTAGGCTATAAAAATCATATCATTTAGTAAAAAGATCCTTATCTTTCATAAAATTTACAAAATAGCATCGAGCTCATAAAAATCCGCAAAAATATCTATTGGAACCGAGAGATCGTCATCTTCAACTGAAAAATAAGAGTAGACGAAATTAGGCCAAAAAATCATATCATTTAATAAAAAGATCCGTAAATTACCGAAAATATAGAAAAATAGCCATAAAGTCAGAAAAATCCGCTGAAATGTCCATTGGAACCGGAAGATCGCTATCTTCAACTGAAAAGTAAGAGAAGACAAAATTAGGCTATAAAAATCATATCATTTAATATAAAGATTCATATCTTACATAAAATATAGAAAATAGCCCGTAGCTTTTAAAAATGTGCAAAAATGTCTGTTGGAACCGGGATTTTGCCATCTTCAATGAAAAAAAAATAAGAGAAGAAAAAATTAAGCCATAAAAATCTTATCATTTAATATAAAGATTCTTATCTTATAGAAATTGTAGAAAATAACCTGGAGTTCAAAAAATCTGAAAATTTCTATTGGAACTGAGAGATCGACATTTTCAACTAAAAAAAATAAGAGAATACAAAATTAGTTGATAAAAATCATATCATTTATTAAAAAGATACATAACTTTAATAAACTGTATAAAATAGTCCCAAGTTCAAAAAAATCCGCAAAAATTTCTGTTCGAACTGGGTGATCGCCATCTTCAACAGAAAAAAAGAGAAGCCAAAATAAGGTAAAAAAATCATATCATTTAATAAAACGATACATATATTTTAGAAAATGTAGAAAATAGCCCAGATCTTAGAAAAATCCGCAAAAATTTCTGTTGGAACCGGAAGATCGCCATCTTTAACTAAAAGATAAGAGAAGACAAAATTTTGTTATAAAAATTATATCATTTAATATAAAGATCCATGTCTTACAGAAAATGTAGAAAATTGCACGTCACTACGAAAATTTCGCAAAAAGGTCCGTTGGAACCAGGAGATCGTCGTCTTCGTCTAAAAAAATAAGTGAAAACAAAATTAAGCCCAAAAATCATATTATTTAGTAAAAAACTATACCTTCCAGAAAATGTAGAAATAGGCATGAGGTAATAAAAATCCGCAAAAATGTCTGTTGGAACCGGAAGATCTCCATTTTCAACTTAAAAAAATAGGAGAAGACAAATAAGAGAAATGAACTCAGCAAAAGTAGAAACCTTAAAAATGTTTCGAAAAAATTAATAAAAAGATCCTTATCTTCCAGAAAATCTTGAAAATAGCACCGAGGTCAGAGTAATCTTCAAAAATGTACGTTGAAACCGTAAGATCGCCATCTTCAACAGAAAAATAAGAGAAGACAAAACTAGGACAAAAATCATATCATTTAATAAAAAGAACCATAATTTCCCGAAAATGTAGAAATATTGCCCCGAGCTTAGAAAAATCCGCAAAAATGTCCGTTGAAACCGGGAGATCGCCATCTTCAACTGAAAAATATGAGCAGATAAAATTAGGTTATAAAATAATATCATTTAATATAAAGATTCATACCCTATAAAAATGTAGAAAATAGCCCTGAGCTCAAAAAATCCGCACAGATGTAAATTGGAACCGAGAAATAGTCATCTTCAACTAAAAAAGAAAAGATAAAATTTGGCTAAAATCATATCATTTAATTAAAATATCCATATCTTCCTGAAAAGGTAGAAAAATAGCCCCAAGTTAAGAAAAATTCGTAAAAATGTCTGTTAGAACAGAAAGATCTCCATCTTCAACTGAAAAATAAGAGAAGACAAATGTAGGCTATAAAAATCATATCATTTAGTAAAAAGATCCTTTTCTTTCATAAAATTTACAAAATAACACCGAGCTCATAAAAATTCGCAAAAATATCTATTGGAACCGAGAGATCGCCATCTTCAACTGAAAAATAAGCGTAGACGAAATTAGGCCAAAAAAATATATCATTTAATAAAAAGATCCATAAATTACCGAAAATATAGAAAAATAGCCCTAAAGTCAGAAAAATCCGCTGAAATGTCCATTGGAACCGGGAGATCGCCATCTTCAACTGAAAAGTAAGAGAAGACAAATTAGGCTATAAAAATCATATCATTTAATATAAAGATTCATATCTTATAGAAAATGTAGAAATAGCCCGTAGCTTTTAAAAATGTGCAAAAATGTCTGTTGGAACCGGGATTTTGCCATCTTCAATGAAAAAAAATAAGAGAAGACAAAATTAAGCCATAAAAATCTTATCATTTAATATAAAGATTCATATCTTATAGAAATTGTAGAAAATAACCTGGAGTTCAAAAAATCTGAAAATTTCTATTGGAACAGGGAGATCGACATTTTCAACTAAAAAAATTATTGAAGACAAAATTAGTTGATAAAAATCATATCATTTATTAAAAACATACATAACTTCAATAAACTGTATAAAATAGTCTCGAGTTCAAAAAAAATCCACAAAAATTTCTGTTGGAACTGGGCGATCACCATCTTCAATAGAAAAATAAGAGAAGCCAAAATAAGGCCAAAAAATCATATCATTTAATAAAATGATACATATATTTTAGAAAATATAGAAATAGCCCAGATCTTAGAAAAATCTGCAAAAATTTCTGTTGGAACCGGAAGATCGCCATCTTTAACTAAAAGATAAGAGAAGACAAAATTATGCCATAAAAATTATATCATTTAATATAAAGATCCATGTCTTACAGAAAATGTAGAAAATTGCACGTCACTACGAAAATTTCTCAAAAAGTCCGTTGGAACCAGGAGATCGCCATATTCAACGAAAAAAGTAAGAGAAACCAAAATTATGCCCAAAAATCTTATTATTTAAAAAAATCCATATCTCTCAGAAAATATAGAAAATAGGTTCGAGGTCAGAAAAGTCCGCAAAAATGTCCGTTGGAAACGGAAGATGGCAATCTTCAACTGTAAAATAAGAGAAGAGGCTATATAATTATATCATTTAATAAAAAGATCCATATTTTCCATAAAATATAGAAATAGCCCCCAGCTCAGAAAAATAAAAGGAGACATATGCTCCATAAAATGTAAATAATAGCTCGAAGCTCAGAAAAATCCTCAAAAATAACTGTTGGAACCGAGAGATCGCCATCTTGAACAGAAAAATAAGAGAAGACAAAATTAGGCCAAAAATCATATCCTTTAATAAAAAGATTCATATCTTTCATAAACTATAGAAAATAGACCGGAGCTCTGAAAAATCCGTAAAAATGTTTGTTGGAACCGAGAGATCACCATCTTCAACTTAACAAAAGAGAAGACAAAATTAGGCCAAAAAGTCATATCATTTAATAAAAATATATATGTTACAGAAAATGTAGAAAATATTCCCAAGGAAAGAAAAGTCTGCAAAAATTTCCTTGGAATTGGTAGATCGACATCTTCACCAAAAAAATAAGAGAAAAAATATATGCTATAAAAATCATCTCAGTTAATAAAAAGATACATATCTTCCTTAAAATGTAGAAAATAGCACCGAGCTTAGAAAAATCCGCAAAACTATCAGTTGGAACTGAAAGATTGCCATGTTCAGTTGAAAAAAAAATAAGAGAAAGCAAAATTAGGCCAAAAATCAAATCATTTAATAAAAAGATTCATATCATCCCGAAAATGTAGAAAAAATAGCCCCAAGCTCAGAAAAATCTTCAAAAAAATCCGTTGAAACAGGAAATCGCCATATTCAACTGAAAAATAAGATTAGACAAATTACGCTATAAAACTCATATCATTTAATATAAAAATCCATATCTTACAAAAATGTAGAAAATAGACCTGAGCTCAGGAAAATCCGCACAAATGTCCATTGGAAATGGGAGATCGCCATCTTCAACTAAAAAAAGAGAAGACAAAATTCGGCTAAAAAATCAAATTATTTAATGAAAAGGTTCATATCTTTCAGAAAAAGTAGAAAAATAGCCCCAAGTTAAGAAAAATCAGCAAAAATGTCCATCGAAACCGGTAGATCGCCATCTTCAATTGAAAAACGAAGAGAAGACAAACGTAGGATATAAAAACCAAATCATTTAAAACATATCCATATATTCCATAAAATGTTGAAAATAGCACCGAGCTCAAAAAATCTGCAAAAATGTCTGGTGCAATGGAGGCTCACCATCTTCTACTAAAAAAATAAGAGAAGATGAAATTAGGCCAAAAATCATATCATTTGAACAATAATCCATATCTTCCAGAAAATTTAGAAAATAGACCCGAGGTCAGAATAATCCGTAAAAATGTCCGTTGAAACCGGGAGATCACCATGTTCAAATGAAAAATAAAAGAAGACAAAATTAGGCTTACAAGTCATATCATTTAATAAAAAGATCCATAACTTCCCGAAAATGTAGAAAATAGTCCCGAGGTTAGAAAATTCAGCAAAAATGTCTGTTGCAAGCAGGAGATCGCTATCTTCAACCGAAAATAAGAGAAGACAAAATTAGGCTACAAAAATCATTTAAGTAAATAAAAAGTTTGACAAAATGTAGAAAATAGCCCCGAGCTCAGAAAAATCTGTAAAAATGTCCGTTGGAACTGGAAAATCGCTATCTTCAACTGAAAAATAAGAGAAGAAAAAATTAGGATATAAAAATCATATCATTTAATTCAAAGATCCATATCTTGCAGAAAATGTAGAAAATAGCCCAGAACTCAGAAAAATCCACAAAAATGTCCGTTGGAACAGGTAGATCGCCTTCTTCATCTGAAAAAAATATGAGAAGACAAAATTAGGTCAAAAATCATATTATTTAATAAAAATATTTATATCTTCCAGAAAATGTAAAAAATAGACTCTTGTTTAAAAAATCCGCAAAACTCGGTTAGGACCGGGAGAATGCCATCTTCAACTGAAAAATAAGACAAGACAACATTAGGCCAAAAAATCATAACATTTAATAAAATGATCTGTATCTTCCATAAAATGAAGAAAATGGCCCCAAGCTAACAAAAATCAGAAAAAATGTCTGCTAAAATCGGTAGATCGCAATATCCTACTGAAGAAATAAGTGAAGAAAAACGTACGATATAAAATCATATCATTTATTTAAAAAATTCATATCTTCCGTAAAATATAGAAAATAGCATCGAGCTTCGAAAAATCTGCAAAAATTTCCGTTGGAACCGAAAAAAAGCCAGCTTCAACTGAAAAAAATTAGAGAAGACAAAATTAGGCCAAAAAACTTTTCATTTAATAAAATGATTCATATCTTCCAAAAATATAGGAAAAAAGCACCAAACTTAGAAAAAGCTGCAAAAATATCAGTTGGAACCAGGAGATTGCAATCTTCATCTGAAAAATATGAGAATACAAAATTAGACCAAAAATCATATTATTTATTAAAAAGATCCATATCTTCCAAAAAATGTAGAAAATAGATTCTAGGTCAAAAAAATCCTAAAAAATGTCCGTTGGTACCGGGAGAACACCATCTTAAAAAGAAAAAAGAGAAGACAAAATTAGGCGAAAAAATTAATATCATTTAATAAAAATATCCATTGGAATCGAAAATTTAGAATATAGCCCCGATGTCAGAATAATCTTTACAAATATCCATTGGAATCGAAAAATCGCCATCTTCAACAAAAAAATTTAAGAAGACAAAATTTGGCCAAAATTATATTATTTAATAAAAAGATCCATAACTAACAGAAAATGTAAAAAATAGTCGTGAGCTCAGAAAAATATGCAAAAAGGTCCTTTGGAACCGGGAGATCGCCATCTTCAACTGAAAAATAAGAGAAGACAACAATAGGTTAAAAATCATTTCATTTAATAAAAATATCCATATCTTCAATAAAATATAGAAAATAGCTCCGTGCACAGAAAAATCTACAAAAATTTTCGTTGCAACAGAGAGATCGCCATCTTCAACTGAAAAATAAGAGCACAAATTAGGCCAAAAGTGATATCATTTTATTTAAAAGATCCATATCTTACAGAAAAAGTAGAAAATAGCCCCGAGCTCTGAAAAATCAGTAAAAATGTATGTTGGAACAGAGGGATCGCCACTTCAACAGAAAAATATGAGAAGACAAAATTATGCCAAAAATTATATCATTTAATAACATATCCATATCTTCCAGAAAATACAGAAAATGGCTCCGAGCTAAGTAAAATGTGCAAAAACGTTCGTTTGAACCGGGAGATCACCATCTTAAACTGAAATAGGCAAAATTAGGCTATAATAATCACACCATTTAATAAAAACATCCATATCTTACAGAAAATATAGAAAATAGCCTGTAGCTCAGAAAATTCCGCAAAAATGTCCGTTGAAACAGGGAGATCGCCATCTTCATCTGAGACATAAGAAAAGAAAAAATAAGGCCAAAATCAAATGATTTAATAAAAAGATCCATATCTTCCAGAAAATGTAAAAAATAGCCTCGAGGTCAAAAAATCCGCTAAACTGTCCGTTGGAATTGGGAGATTTTCATCATCAACTAAAAAATAAGAGAAGACAAAATTAGTCCAAAAAATCATATCATTTAATAAAATGATGCATATCTTGCATAAAATGTAGAAAAATAGCTCTGAGCTCAGAATAATCTGCAAAAATGTTCGTTTGAACCAGGACATGGCCATCATCAATTAAAAAAAGAGAAGACAAAAATTAGGCTATAAAACCCATAATATTTAATAAAAAAGTCCATATCTTATAGAAAATGTAGAAAATAGACCGGAGCTCAAAAAAATCCGCTCAAATGTCCGTTGGAACCCCGAGATCACCATCTTCAACTAAAACAACGGTAAGACAAAATTAGGCCAAATAATCATAATGTTTAATAAAAAGGTCTATATCTTCCAGAAAATGTAGAAAAAGTGTCCTAAGCTAATAAAAATCAGCAAAAATGTCCTTTCAAACCGGTAGATCGACATCTCTGAAAAAATAACAGAAGGCAAACATAGGCTATAACAATCATATCTTTTAATAAAAACATACGTATCTTCCATAAAATTTATAAAATATCACCGAGCTCATAAAAATAAGCAAAAATGTCTATTGGAACAGGGAGATCACCATTTTTAACTGAAAAAATAAGAGAAGACAAAATTAAGCAAAAAGTCATGTCATTTAATAAGAATATCAATATTTTCCAAAAATTTTAGAAAATTTCAACGAGGTCAAATAAATCCACAAAAATGTTCGTTAGAACCGGTAGAACACCATCTTCGATGGAAAAATAAGAGAAGACAAAATTATGTTTAAAATCATATCATTTAATAAAAAGATACATAACACAGATTGTTGAAAAATAGTCCTGAGCACAGAAAAATCCGCAAAAAATGTCTGTTGGAACAGGGAGTTCACTATTTTCAACTTAAAAAATAAGAGAACAAAATTAGGATATAAAATCATATCATTAAATATAAAAATCCATATCTTACAGAAAATGTAGAAAATAGCCAGTAGATCAAAAAATTGCACATAAATGTCTGTTGGGAATGAGAGATCGCCATCGTCAACTGAAAGAAAGAGAAGACAAACTTTGGCCAAAAAAAATCATAAAGATCCATACTTTCCTAGAAAATATAGAAAAATAGCCAAAGTTACGTAAAATCCGCAAAAATATGCTTTGGAACCGGTAAATCGTCGTCGTCAACTTAAAAAGAGAGAAGAGAAACGTAGGCAATAAAATCCAATTCATTTAATAAAAAATCCAAATCTTTTAGAAAATATTGAAAATAGCCCGGAGGTCAGAATAATCCGGAAAAAATGTCCATTGGAACTGGGATATCGCCATCTTCAACTGAAAAATAAGAGAAGACAAAATTAGGCCAAAAAGCTTATCATTTAATAAAAAGATTCATACTTTCTAGAAAATTTAGAAAATAGCATCGAGTTCAGAAAAATCCGCAAAAATTTGCATTGGAACCGGAAGATCGCCATCTTCAATTGAAAAATAAAAGAAGACAAACTTAGTCTATAAAAATCCTATCATTTAATAAAAAGATACATATCTTCATTGAAATTTTTAACATAGTTTGAACTGAGAAAAATCTGGAAAAATATCTGTTGGAACCGGGAGATCTACATCTTCAACTGAAAAAAATAAGAGAAGAGAAAATTTCGCTAAAAATCGTACCATTTAATATAATGATTCATATCTTACAGAAAATTTAGAAAATAGCCCGAAGCACACAAAAATCCTAAAAATGTCCGGTGGAACCAGGAGATCGCTACAACGGAAAAAAAATAAGAGACGACAAAATTAGGTTAAAAATCATATCATTTAATAAAAGATCAACAACTTCCCGAAAATGTATAAAAATATCCTAGGGCTCTGAAAAATCTGCAACAATGTCTGTTGGACCCGGGAGATCGCCATATTCAACGTAAAAAATAAGAGAAGACAAAAATTAGGATATAAAAAATCATATCAATTAATATAATGATTTATATCTTACAGAAAATGAAGAAAATAGCATGGAGATTAGAAAAATCTACAAAAATGTTTGTTGCAACAGAGATATCGCCAATTTCAACTAAAAATAATAATAAAATACAAAATTAGGCCAAAAATCGTATCATTTAATAAAAAGATCCATAACTTCCAAAAATTAGAAAAAAGTACCGAGCTCAGTAAAATCAACACACATGTCAGTTAGAACCAGAAGATTGCCATTTTCAACTGAAAAATAAGAGGACAGAATTAGGTGAAAAAATCATATCATTTAATAAAAAGATCCATATCTTCAATAAAATGTAGAAAATAGCTCCGAGCTCAGAAAAATCCGCAAAAATGTCCGTTGGAACAGCGAGATCCCCGTCATCGATGGAAAAATAATAGAAAACAAAATTAGGCTAAAAATGATATCATTTAATAAAAGATCCATATCTTCCAGAAAAATGCAGAAAATAGCTCCGAGCTAAGTAAATACGTAAATATGTCCGTTGGAACAGAAAGATGGACATCTTCAATTGAGAAATAAGAGAAGATAAAATTATACCAAAAATCGTAGCATTTAATAAAAAGATCCACATCTTCCAAAAATATAGAAAATATATTCGAGCTAAGTAAAATCTGCAAAAATTTCCATTTGAACCGGGAGATCACCATCTTCAACTGAAAAATAATAGAAGACAAAATTAGGCTATAAAATCATATCATTTAATATAAAGATTCATATCTTATGGAAAATTTAGAAAATAGCCTAGAGCTCAGAAACATCCGCAAAAATGTCCGTTAGAAACGGGATATCGCCATCTTCATCTGAAATGTAAAAGAAGACAAAATTAGGCTTAAAATGAAATGGTTTAATAAAAATGTCCAGATCTTCCAGAGCTGTAAAAAATAGCCTCCAGGTAAAAAAAATCCGCAAAATGTCCTTGGAACTGGGAGATTGCCATCTTCTGCTAAACATAGGAGAAGACAAAATTAGGCCAAAAAATCATATCAGTTAATAAAATGATGCATATCTTCCATAAAATGTAGAAAAATAGCTCCTAGCTTAGGAAAATCTGCAAAAATTTGTGTTTGAACCGAGAGATGGCCATCTTCAACTGAAAAAAGAGAAGACAAAATTAGGCAAAAAAATTCATATCATTTAATAAAAAGGTCCGTATCCTACAAAAAAGGTAGAAAATAGTTCGGAGCTCACAAAAATCAGCTCAAATGTCCGTTGCAAATGGGAGATCGCCATCTTCAACAGAAAAAAGAAGACAAAATTAGGCCAAATAACATATCATTTAATAAAAAGGTCCATATCTTCCAAAAAAATATAGAAAAATTGCCCCAAGCTAAGAAAAATCTGTAAAAATGTCCATTGGAATTGGTAGATCGCCATATTTAACTAATAAAATAAGAGAAGTGTTATGAATGAGGGAGGCCTTTGGCCTCCCCTCCTTCATTACCCATTCATTAGGCCCCCATTACTTAGAGTAATGGGGACCCTTGGTCTCCTAGAGGCTTTTGGCCTCCCCACTATGAGATATATAAATAGAGCACCATGGCTCTTAGCATGGTGACTCATTCTTAGCAATGAAATTCTCTCTCTCTCTCTCTCTCTCTCTTGAGTTCTATTGCCTTTTAACACGTTATCAACACGTGTCTTCTCCAAATTTTGAGCCACTAAAATTATTCCAAATCCCCTCTAAATCAAACTCCTACGCGAATGAATCTAATTGTTGTTGCGGCGATCCGTTGCGGTTTTTCGTTGCTGCATTTCCTAGGCGTTCTGAAGCGGGGAATTCTATCTACGGATTTTATACCACGATCGTCCCTAGATCTTTGATCTAGAGGTAAATCTTATCGATCCCGTAGATAATTACAAACAAATAATTTAATATGACACGATTGAATTTTACAAAAATAGAGTGTCCTGGTAACACTGGCCCCTCCTGTCATCTACAAATATTTTACGAATCCAAGACAAAAATAAAAGACATGCTTTGCTTCAGTTGGTCTCGAAATTTCATTTGTTCATTTCCTGATCATGACTAACCCGCAGCCACTTGAAATAATGAAATTAAATAGTTCCAACATAATCATATTTACTTTCATGTCAACACCCAGTTGGCACATAGCTGTGAAACATTAGTCAAATGACTTGTGTTTTCTAAAGATTTTGGCCATCATATATAACATAACAGTGTTCATGAGAGATGGCTTTGATTCTGCTGATAGTGGCAAGCAAAAGGTGCTTAATTTGCATTGTACTTTGTGGAGTTCTATGGTAAATATGATATTGCTTTAAGCTCAGATATTGGGTCTACCTAAAATAAAAAACAATGTCATACTGGAAAATTAAGCAACTTCAAGACATCATTGGTTCTTTTGTGGTTGTTTGCGTGCTTCTATATTCTGAAATTTTCAAATTATGCAACCAGAGGAATCCCATTTTTCACAAAGATCAACATCACTACCGCTGGTTTACCATAATAGATTGGAAATATTTCTAATGATGGTTGAACTTCTCAGTACATCAACAAAACATTAGCCAACAGTCACTCCCCATGAAATGCTCACTCCCCATGAAATGCTGGAAAGCCATATAATAATGTAAAATTCCACTGGGATTCATGCCAAAAACAACCATTTAACATTGATAGTTTTGTTATTGGGCATGCAGCCCACTTGTGCCTATCAATAACTAAATAAATTAATTGGGCCTGCAGCCCCAATTACTTATCGGTTATTATTTTTGCCCACTAAATAATGGCCTGAAGCCAATTACTTAAAGGGACTATCCTCTATGTTAAATCACAAATAATTTATATATTCCATGTTGACAAATTGTTTTAAACATCCCTCTTGCATATTATAATCTATGGTTTACTAGGACTCTATTTTTCAAAATATAATTATCTTAAAATCCTGAGACCGCTCTGCCGTTAGTCAACTAACCTAACGGTGTATGACGTTTCCACGTGGTCTACAAGATATTTATATTTTCTAGTTTCCCTTACCATATGTTTTGCTTGAGATATATGCGTGGTTGTTTACTTTTATGCCCGTAGCATATTTAGAACTGCGTGGATGTTTAAATCAGTAAAAATGTGTTTTTCGGGATCGGCCATTGTATACCTATTTACTTTCCTTGCACTTTTATTTTCTTTTGAGAGAATTTGTAAGTGAGGAAATTTGTATTTTAAAGCCAAAGCTCGATGCAACAGCACATAGAATTGATGAAAACTCCTTCAATGGATCATGATGTCGGTCAATGTGCTTGGCTAAGTTTGCTGGACCAACCTAGCTTGACTGGGTAACAAGTGGTCCTGGCTTAGTCAATTCCCTGGCCGCGTCTGCTGGACCGCAAGGAGTCGATTCATGACTGTGTAAGCCAAAGCTCGATGCAACAGCATATGAAGACGAAGATATATGGACCCAGTTCAGTTTGGGTTTCCAAAGTTGTATTATTTTTTTTCCTATTATGGACTTTAAACGAACTTTGGACTGTGTACTATTTTGGGTATCTGGCAGATCCCCGCATTTTTACTTGTTTATTTCTTTATGCATGAATTTTTGAATTTTAATTAATTCATGCTCATTTTAAAATACGTAGATAAATGGCAAAATTGGCAAGCGTCGATTTCGAGGTCCTCGATTCTGCAGGGACAAATTACCTGAGTTGGCGAGTGGACCTGAAGTTCCACTTGCGTTCAATGGCCCTCCTTGGGTCCATTTTGGCTCCTTCCTCGGCCCCAGCAGCGGCCGAAGCTTCTGCTACAGCTAGCAGCAGCCCCACAACCACTGTATCCGATGTAGATAAGGCGAAAGCCATAATCTACACTAGGAAGCATATAGATCGGACCTTAAAGGCCGAATACTTAACGGTTGAGGACCCAAAGGACCTTTGGACAGCGCTGGAAGCACGGTATAAACATCAAATTGATGTTATATTACCCCGTGCCAGTTATGAGTGGGAAAACCTCAGACTTCAGGACTATAAGTCCGTCGCTGAGTACAATTCTGCACTTCATAACATCACCTCACGCCTGAAGTTGTGCGGTGAAGAAGTGACAGAATAGCGCATGTTGGAAAAGACATTTACCTCGTTTCACGAGAAAGATGCAATCCTCATGCAGCAGTATCGTGAACGAAATTTCACGAAATTCTCCGATCTGATCTCATGCCTACTTAGGGCAGAGCAGAATCGAGACTTACTGCTTGCAACTCATAACTTGCGTCCAGCTGGCACTGACCCTATCCCTGAAGCCCACCACGTTTCTCCCCAGAAGTGGAAAAATAAGAGGAAGGCTAAAAACACTAAAGGGAAAGCTATAATGAAGCAACCAAGAGGTGCAGCTCCACAGACAAACAAAAACAACAAGGGAAAAGAAATTTCACTTGGAAGCGAAAGAACACCGAGCAAGTGTCACTTCCAAAGAAGAACTGGGAGGACAAATGCCATAGATGCGGCATGACTGGCCATTGGTCCAGAAACTGTCGCACTCCTCGCCACCTCCAGGATTTATACCAGGCGAGCCAGAAGTCTCTACCTGAAACAAACTTGGCGGCTGTTCAGCCACCAACAATGTTTACTGCAAAAGACTTCGAGATCGACGACCTTCTCGATTGAGCACCATCATTTATCTATGCTTTTTAGAATTCAATGTATCTTCATCTTTATTTGCTTAAGTACGATCTTTTATTTTCGAATGAATGTTTACATTTTCGCTCAAATAAATTTTCGTTTTTGCTTATATAGATGATGTCTGAGTGCCTAGTGGACAGTGCCTCAACGCACACAATCCTTCGTGATCATTGCTATTTTAATAGCTTAAATAAATATGACGGTCCTGTTATTACAATTTCAGGACTGTCCCAAATAATCGAAGGATCTGGTGAAGCAATTATATTGCTCCCAAATAACACAAGACTTCAAATAAAAATGCATTATTCTCTCCTAAATCAAATAGGAATCTCGTAAGTTTCAAGGATTTCCGTTTAAACGGATATCACTTAGAAACCAGAGATGAAAATATGGTAGAATATCTGTATGTAACTCGTCAGAAAGATGACCGGAAGATCATCTGCGAACGATTCAAGGGACTCCCGTCGGGTCCCTACCAAACATACATTCAACCAATAGAAGCCAATATGACTGAGCACCAGACGTGCCAATCACTGCCAGAGTTCAAACTCTGGCACAATAGACTTGGTCACCCTGAAACAGCAATGATGCGACGCATCATCTCTGAATCCCGTGGAAACAAATTGAAGAACCTGAAGATTCTTCAAAAGGGTGAATTTCCATGTCTCCCTTGTTTCAAGGGAAAACTTATAACGAGACCATCCCTCCTGAAAGTGGGATTAGAGTCTCCTGGCTTCCTTGAGAGAATTCATGGTGATATTTGCGGGCCTATTCACCCCGCAAGTGGCCCATTTTGGTACTTCATGGTACTGATTGATGCATCGACCAAATGGTCTTATGTGTGCCTCTTGTCCACCCGCAACCTAGCTTTTCCAAAGCTATTGGCACAAATAATAAGGTTGCGTGCTCATTTCCCCGATAACCAAATCAAGAAACTACGTCTTGATAATGCAGGAGAATTTACTTCACAAGTCTTTGAAGACTATTGCCGGGCAACGGGTATTGAAGTTGAACATCCGGTAGCACATGTTCACACCCAAAACGGATTAGCTGAGGCTCTTATAAAGAGACTCCAATGGATTGCACGTCCATTGCTTATGCAATCCCAGTTGCCTGTGGATGCTTAGGGGCATGCTATTTTACATGCCTCATCACTTATTAGGATAAGACCCTCTGGAGGTCATACTTTATCCCCGATGCAACTAGCATATGGCGCAACTCCGGATATCTCTCATTTGAGAGTGTTTGGTTGTGCGGTATATGTCCCAATAGCACCACCTCAGAGGACCAAAATGGGTCCTCAGCGTCGTCTAGGTATATATATTGGGTTTGATTCGCCCTCTATTATAAGATACCTTGAACCCCTGACGGGTGACGCATTCAAGGCACGTTTTGCTGACTGTGAATTTAATGAGAAAATTTTTCCTAAACTGGGCACACAGTCTAAGAAGCCAGAAGCTTCTGAGACCATTAGTTGGGACCAGAAGTCTTTGTCCCTATATGATCCGCGTACTAATCTGTGTGAAGATGAGATCCTGAAGATCCTTCACATCCAGAATACAGTACATCTTTTACCGGATAAATTCACGGACAACCAGCAGATTGTCCGTTCACACGTCCCTGCTGCCAATACGCCAGCTAGGATTGACATCCCCATAGATGGATGCAGCCCACCGGTAGCAGAATTGGTTGTACCTCAAATGAAAAGAGGACGCCCACCAGGTTCAAAAGATAAAGTTCCTCGAAAGAGGAAGACTCCTGGCGATACTAAGATTATCCCTCCACAGGATGCTGAGCTCAGACCAGCTACTTCTCCCCTCCTGATTTCCCCAGCAGAGGAAACAATAGGAGAAACATCATTAAATTTTGTACGTACTGGAGAAGTACTGGACAGAAATAGCATAGTCGTCGACGACGATTTTGCGTTCGATATTACCGTTCACGTCACTGAATATGACGATGACGTCGAACCACGATCTCTAGCGGAATGTAAACGCAGAGATGATTGGCCAAAGTGGGACGAGACAATAAGAGTAGAGCTGGACTCACTCTTGAAACGTAAAGTCTTTGGACCAGTAGTCCAAACACCAGTAGGTGTAAAACCTGTGGGATATAAGTGGGTTTTCATAAGAAAAAGAGATGAAAATAATGTGATCGTTCGCTATAAGGCACGCCTTGTAGCCCAGGGATTTTCCCAAAGACCGGGGATTGATTACGAAGATATGTATTCCCCGGTCATGGATTCGATCACCTTCCGATTTTTAATCAGCCTAACTTCTCTGGAAAGCCTAGAAATGCAGCTCATGGACGTTGTGACTGCATATCTATATGGCGATATAGATAAAAATATCTATATGAGACTTCCTGATGGGTTTAATCTACCCCCAGAGATGAAAGAGATACCTCGGGACGTATTCTCTGTAAGGCTACATAGATCATTATATGGTCTAAAACAATCGGGCAAGATGTGGTATAACAGACTAAGTGATTTTCTTGCACAGCAAGGATTCACGAATAACGAAGTCTGCCCGTGTATCTTTATCAAAAGAACGGGAACAGGATTTGTCATCATAGCTGTATATGTAGATGACTTAAATCTCATAGGATCTCCTGCAGAGATCAAAGAGATATCTGAAAGCCTTAAACATACTTTTGAAATGAAAGACCTAGGCAAAACAAAGTATTGTCTTGGCTTACAGATAGAACACCTAAGAGGTGGAATCCTATTACACCAGTCTAATTATACAAAGAAACTTCTACGCAAGTTTCATATGGATAAATGTCATCCTTTAGGTACTCCTATGGTCGTAAGATCACTAGATGTACATAAGGACCCCTTCCGGCCACTGGAAGAGGGGGAGGAGATACTGGGTCCTGAAGTACCCTACCTCAGTGCCATTGGAGCACTTCTATATCTGGCTAACTGTACGCGTCCCGATATAGCGTTTACAGTTAATCTACTAGCCAGACACAGTGCTGCGCCCACAAAGCGCCACTGGAACGGAGTAAAGCATCTTCTGCGATACCTTCAGGGTTCCATTGATCTTGGACTTTACTACCAGAGAGGTGCCTCCCCCAAATTGTTTGGTTATGCTGATGCAGGTTATCTCTCTGATCCGCACACGGCAAAATCTCAAACAGGTTTTGTATTTACCTACGGAGGTACTGCTATCTCTTGAGATCGGTAAAACAAACCACTACTGCTACATCTTCCAACCATGCAGAGCTCATCGCGATCCATGAGGCGAGCAGAGAATGTTTTTGGCTACGCTCCGTCGTCCAACACATCCTCCAATCCACTGGCCTGAAGACCAGTGATCTGGAGCCTACTGCCCTATTCGAAGACAACGCCGCATGCATTGCTCAGCTTCAGAAGGGATACATCAAAGGCGACAGGACAAAACACATTTCTCCCAAGTTTTTCTGGACGCACGAGCAGAAGAACGACAAGCAGATTGAAGTTCGACAGATCCAGTCATGCAACAACTTAGCTGATCTTTTTACTAAGGCATTGCCTAAATGTACTTTTGTAAAGCTTGTAAAGAACATTGGTATGCGACAGTTGAAAGACCTGCAAGCCTGAAGCTTGTATGGATCAGGGGGAGTAACATGTGGGTTGCACTCTTTTTCCTTAAGCTGTTGGGTTTTCCCACTGGGTTTTCCACAGCTAAGGTTTTAACGAGGCAAACACACTTACTCTGGATCCAGAAGTATCCACCCCTTGCCTCAGTAGCTGAGACCGAAGTGATGAATGTGTAAGGGGAGTGTTATGAATGAGGGAGGCCTTTGGCCTCCCCTCCTTCATTACCCATTCATTAGGCCCCCATTACTTAGAGTAATGGGGACCCTTGGTCTCCTAGAGGCTTTTGGCCTCCCCACTATGAGATATATAAATAGAGCACCATGGCTCTTAGCATGGTGACTCATTCTTAGCAATGAAATTCTCTCTCTCTCTCTCTCTCTTGAGTTCTATTGCCTTTTAACAAGAAGACAAATGTAGGCTATAAAAATCAAATCATTTAATAAACAGATATATATTTCCATAAAATGTAGAAAATAGCACTGAGCTTAGAAAAATCAGCAAAAATGTCCGTTGTAACTAGGAGATCGCCATTTTCAATTGAAAAATAAGAGAAGACAAAATTAGGCCAAAATCGTATCATTTAAAAAGAAGATCAATATCTTCAAAAAAATTAGAAAATATATGCGAGGTCAGATAAATATGCAATAATGTCCATTGGAACCAGTAGGTCGCCATATTAAATTAAAAAAAAATAAGAAAAGACAAAATTTGGACAAAAATCATATCATTTAATAAAAAGATACATAACTTTTCGAAAATGTAGAAAAATAGTCCCGAGCTCAGGATAATCGGCAAAAATGTCCGTTGGAACTGTGAGATCGCCATTTTCAATGAAAAAGAGAACACAAAATTAGGCTATAAAACTAATATCATTTAATATAAACATCCATATCTTACATAAAATATAGAAAATAGCCCAGAGCTCAAATTTTTTTAGCACAAATGTCCTTTGGAACTGAGAGACCGCTCTTCAACCGAAAAAAGAAAAGACAAAATTAGGCCGAAAAATCATAAGATTTTATAAAAAGATCCATATATTCCAGAAAATGTAAACAAATAGTTCCAAGCTAAGAAAAATCCACAAAAATGTGCATCGAAACCGGTAGATCGCCATCTTCAACTGAAAAAAAATAAGAGAAGAGAAATGTATGCTATATAAATCATATCATTTAATAAAAAGATCCATATCTTCCTTCAAATGTAGAAATAGCATCGAGCTCATATAATTCTGCAAAAATATCCGTTGGAACTAGGAGATCACCATCTTCAATTGAAAAATAAAAGAAGACAAACTTAGGCCAATAATCTAATAATTTGATAAAAAGATGCATATCTCTCAGAAAACTTAGAAAATAGTGCCTAGGTCAGAATAATCTGCAAAAATATATGTTAGGATCGAGAGATCGCCATCTGAAACTTAAAAATAAGGGAAGACAAAATTAGGCCAAAAAATAGTATCATTTAATAAAAAATCCATAACTTTTCGAAATTGTAGAAAAATAGCACCGATCTTAAAAAATCTGCAAAAATGTCCGTTGGAATCTATAGATCGCCATCTTCAACTTAAAAATAAGAACATACAAAATTAGGTAATAAAAATCATATCTTTTAATATAACGATTCATATCATACACAAAATGTAGAAAATAGTTCGAAGCTCAGAAATATCCGCAAAAATGTCAGTTGGAACTAGGAGATTGCCATCTTCAATTGAAAAATAAGAGAAGACAAAATTAGGCCAAAAATCATATCATTTAATAAAAAATCCATATCTTCCAAAAAATAGCCCCGAGGTCAGATAAATCCGAAAAAATGTCCGTTGGAACTGTGAGATCGCCATCTTCAACTGAAAAATAAGATAAGAAAAACTTAGTCTATAAAATCATATTATTTAATAAAAAGATCCATGTCTTCAAAGAACTTTTGAAAATAGTTCTGCCTGAGAAAAATCCGCAAAAATGTCTGTTGGAACCGGGAGATCGACATCTTCTACTGAAAAATAAGAGAAGACACAATCTGGCTAAAAATCATATCATTTAATATAAAGATTAATATCATACAGAAAATTTAGAAAATAGCCCAGCGCTTAGAAAAATCCCTAAAAATGTCAGTTGGAACCGGGAGATCGCCATCTTCAACGAAAAAAATAAGAGAGGACAAATTTAGGCCAAAATATATCATTTAATAAAAAGATCCATAACTTCTTGAAAATATATAAACATAATTATAACCCGTGTCCGCAGGCATGGTTCATTTACAAATTAGCAAAAAATTATTTCGACGACCAAAATTTAAAAGAACAAGCATTAAAAAATGGCGCGGGCGCTTGATAACTGTTATTTCACCCAGTAAGACTGGAACCCTCGAGGATTATGAAAGGCCTTTGGTTTTCCCCCCAACAGTTATCCCCCCAAGAGGCAGGACATCGTTCCCCCCAAGTCCCCTAGCGTCATCATTTTCCCCAAAGACCTCCCACTCAAGAGAGAACCCCAGTTAAGCATATAGACTCAGAGAGCACAATAAATGATGGTTTAATAAAATAAAGGTTTAATTAATCATTTATTGAAATTGTTCCACTTAACTACTGTTTAACTTATCTTTTAATTGCGTCCAAAGAGAGCCCGCACGCAAATCCATAGCATTGTGGTCCCCACGTACGACCATCTCATTTTGTAGGCCGCGAGTCAAGGGAGCAGACATGTGAGGGTGGAGCTTGGGTTTAATTAAATGAAGAATTAATTAGACGAATGGATATTGGTTCTCTTCTAAAAAGTTTCCCCCAAAATTCAAGCTTTTCCCCCAAAACTTTCCACAAAATCTCATCTCAACCATTCATTCCTCAAGATTAAATCCAAGCAGTCTTTCTATCAACCTGCTTGTCCTAGTCAGCCCTAGAATTCAAAAACAGTTGTATTTTAATATATAGATAGCCCCGAGCTCTAAAAAATCTGTAAAAATGTCCGTTGGACCTGGGAGATCACCATTTTCAACTGAAAAAATAAGATAAATCAAAATTTACACTATAACAATCATATCAATTAATATAAAGATTCATATCTTACAGAAAATGTAGAAAATAGCCGGGAACTCATAAAAATCCAAAAAAATATTGGTTGGAACTGGGAAATCGCTATTTTCAACTGAAAAAAATAAGAGAAGACAAAATTAGATCAAAAAATAATTTCATTTAATAAAAAGATCCATAACTTCAGAATATGTAGAAAAATAATACCAAGCTTAGAAAAACCCACATCTTGAATTTGAAAAGCAGTGTGGCGAACAGAATGTTATCCTTTAGAGGAGTCTACCGGTTAGTAGGAAGAGTGAGTGGGGCTCGCTCCTCCGCGCATTGTTGGTGAGTGACGCTAGAAGAACGGACGTGGCTTTCTTCCCTCTCATTTCTCTTTGTGCTAGTTGCAAATCCATGTGGACTGCGACCTTAAGTGAATTGATCTATTACCTGGTCTAAAATGTTGTGAATGGATCACCCACTGGTGGAGGGCCCAGGACCTCAATTGTGCCCAGAGGCACAGTTGTTATTCCACATCTCTTGATCCCAGTCAAATGTAGGAGTCTCATTGAGCTGCAAGTTCTCTTACCACTCAGGCCTTTGCTTGCCCAACCTCGGGTCTCTGGGAGTGGTACGCTTCCTTATGGGTGTTTGAGTTGGATTAGGCGACTGATGCTCCTCGTCAGCCTGTTGTGGGTGCCTCATGCTTTATTGCATAGCAGCTGCTAAAATGGTCAGGCTTTTTCTGATCTGCTCAGGGAACTTGTTGAATTGCTCCCGAGTCACCGAAGTACTCTTAGCTCCTTTGATGATGACCCAGAATCTGCAGCATCTTTGATGAGAACGTCATCCTTGTTTCGAGTGTTCTTAGCCAAACCAAGAATTGGTTCAGTGTTCTTGGGTCCAGTCGTCATAGGGCTGTAGTTGCCTTGGGATGTTGACTGAGCTTTCCCACAGACGGTGCTAATTGTTAAAGCCAAAATTGGCATCAACAGTATTTGTGCTGACGTAGACTCCTCTGTCGAGGTGGAGCCTCATCCGCTGGTGGAGTGTGACCCTTGGATTGAAGAACCAGTGTCGATGATTGGTGGGACAAGAGAGCACATTATGGATTTATGATCGACCCTTCCGTTGAATGCGACAATCGTTCGACCCTTGGGCTAACGTGAACCTTGATTAATAGTTAAAAAGAACGGTAGATCGACTCTCCTATTGAGTCGAAAAATGAGCTTCCTGTACCACAAAGAAATGTCAAGGGGGATCAGATCTGGGTCCCGACCCAACTCTCATCCGATGCTTAGGTTGGACGAGAACTTAAGGAAAGGCTTGGGTCTATCAAGATCGACCCGCAGAGGTTTGTCTTGAGTTAGTCTCCTCAAGCTGTATGGAGGAAGAAATATAAAGTATGTGACGAAGAATAATACAGTGTTTTAAGTTTTCTCGTACCACCCCTCTTCTGTGTGTCCTTTCTAAATTTATACACTTCAGTGGTCTCTTCAGTGACATTGGGAGAATAACAGTCACCAATTATGGTGCCACGATACTCCCCCTCTTAATAGGGATAACAGTTATGTACACCTATGCTATTTATGAGCCCATTATCAATCGCACGTATGAGCAACTGAGGTCAACAGGCAAATGACATGTGGGCTTTGACTGTGTCAGTTTTAAGCTTCCTTCGTAGACCTCGTGGGCTTTGGCGTCAATCAAGTGAGCCTCTTCAGTGCCAGCCCAAGGGTTTAACAATAAGAGAAGCCAAAAATTACGCTTTAAAAATCATATCATTAAATATAAACATGCACATCTTTCAGAAAATGTAGAAAATTTAATAGCACCAAGTTAAGAAAAATACACAAAAATGTCTGTTGGAACCGGGAGATCTTCAAATTGAAAAGAAAAATAAGAGAAGGCCCAAAATCATATCTTTTAATAAAACGATCCATATCTTCCAAAAATGTGGACAATAGCCCGGAGCTCAATAAAATCCAAAAAAAGTCCGTTGAAACTGGTAGATATCCATCTCCAACCAAAAATTAGAGAAGACAAAATTAGGCGAAAAAAATCATATCATTTAAAAAAGATGCATATCTTGCAAAATTTTAAAAAATAGCTCTGAGCTCAGGAAAATCCACAAAAATATCTGTTGGAACCGGAAGATTGCATGCTTCAAAAGGAAAATAAAAGAAAACAAAATTATGCCCAAAAATCATATCATTTAATAAAACGATTCATATCTCCCAAAAAATGTGGAAAATAGACCGAAGCTCAAAAATATCCGCAGAAATGTCCGTTGGAACCAGGAGATCACCATCTTCAATGGAAAAATAAGAGAAGACAAAATTAGGCCAAAAATCATATCATTTAATAAAACGATTCATATCTTCTAGAAAATGTGGAAAATAGATCCAAGTTTACAAAAATCCGCAAAATTTCCATTGGAACCGAGAGATCGCCATCTTCAACTGAAAAATAAGAGAAGACAAAAATAGTCTACTTAAATCATATCATTTAATAAAAAGATACAGTCTTCAATAAAATGTAGAAAAAATCCCCAAGAATTAGGCCTAAAATCATATTATTTAATAAAAAGATCCATAGCTTTCAGAACATGTAGAAAATAGGCTCAAGGTCAGAAAATTCAGCAAAAATGTCTGTTGGAACCAGAAGATCGTCATCTTCAACTGAAAAATAAGAGTTGACAAACTTAGCCTATAAAAATCACATCATTTAATTAAAAGATCCATATCTTTCAATTAACTGTAGAAAATAGCCCCGATCTCAGAAAAATCCGCAAAAATATCCTTTGGAATTGGGAGATCGCCATCTTCAACAAAAAAAATTAAGAGAAGACAAAATTAAGCGAAAATCATATCATTTAATAAAAGATCCATATATTCTAGAAAATTTCAAAAATAGCCCCGAGGTCAGAATAATATGCAAAACTGTCCATTGGAACTAGGGGATCACCATATTCAACTGACAAATAAGTGAAGACAAAATTAGACCAAATAATCATATCATTTAATAAAAAGATCCTAACTTCCAGAAAATGTAGAAAAATAGCCCCGAGCTCAGAAAAATCCGCAAAAATCCTCTTGGAACCTGGAGATTGCCATCTTCAACTGAAAGATAAGAGAAGACTAAATTAGGTTATAAAAATAATATCATTTAATTTAAATATTCATATCATATAGAAACTATAGAAAATAACCAAGAGCTTAAAAAAATTCGGAAATAAGTCCACTGGAACAGGGATATCTCTGTCTTCAAATTAAAAAAGAGAAGACAAAATTAGGCCAAAAAATCAAATCATAAAAAGATTCATATCTTCCAAAAAAGGTTGAAAATAGTCTCAAGCTAAGAAAAAACTGCAAAAATGTCCGTTGGAACTGGGAGATCGTCATCTTCAATTGAAAAAAAATAAGAGAAGAAAAACAAAGGCTATAAAAATCTTATTATTTAATAAAAAGTTCAATATCTTCTATAAAATGTAGAAAATAGCACCGAACTCAAAAACAATACGGAAAAAATGTCCATTGGAACTGAGAGATCACCATCTTCAACTGCAAAAATATATAAGAGAATGAAAAAATTAGGCGATAAAAATCATATCATTTAATAAAATGATTCATGACTTTCCAAGAATGTAGAAAATAGCTTGGAGCTAAGAAAAATCCGCAAAAATGTTCGTTGGAACCGGGAGATCGTCGTCTTCGTCTGAAAAAAAAGTGAAAACAAAATTAGCCCCAAAAATCATATTATTTAATAAAAAATCTATACCTTCCAGAAAATGTAGAAAATAGGCTGGAGGTAAGAAAAATCCGCAAAAATGTCAGTTGTAACCGGAAGATCGCCATTTTCAACTAAAAATAGGAGAAGACAAACAAGAGAAATGAACTCAGAAAAAGTAGAAACCGTAAAAATGTTTAGAAAAATTTAATAAAAAGATCCTTATCTTCCAGAAAATTTAGAAAATAGCACCGAGTTCAGAGTAATCTGCAAAAATGTACGTTGAAACCGTACGATTGCCATCTTCAACAGAAAAATAAGAGAAGTCAAAACTAGGCCAAAAAATCATATCATTTAACAATAAGAACCATAACTTCCCGAAAATGTAGAAATAAGGCCCAGAGCTCAGAAAAATCCGCAAAATGTCCGTTGAAACTGGGAGATCACCATCTTCAATTGAAAAATAAGAGCAGATAAAATTAGGTTATAAAATAATATCATTTAATATAAAGATTCATACCATATAGAAAATGTAGAAAATAGCCCTGAGCTCAAAAAATCCGCACAAATGTAATTGGAACCTGGAAATCGTCATCTTCAACTGAAAAAGGAATAGAAAAAATTAGGCTAAAAATCATATCATTAAATTAAAATATCCATATCTTCCCGAAAAGGTAGAAAAATAGCCCCAAGCTAAGAAAAATCCGTAAAAATGTCTGTTGGAAAGGGCAGATCGCCATCTTCAACTGAAAAATAAGAGAAGACAAATGTAGGCTATAAAAATCATATCATTTAGTAAAAAGATCCTTATCTTTCATAAATTTGGAAAATAGCGCCGAGCTCATAAAAATCCGCAGAAATGACTATTGGAACCAAGAGATCGCCATCTTCAACTGAAAAAATAAGAGAAGACAAAATTAGGCCAAAAATCATATCATTTAATAAAAAGATTTATATATTACAGAAAATTTAGAAAATAGCCCTGAGATCAGAATAAAACCCAAAAATGTCCGGTGGAACCGAGATATCGCCATCTTCAACTGAGAGAAGACGAAATTACGACAAAAAATCATATCATTTAATAAAAAGATCCATAAATTACCGAAAATGTAGGAAAATAGACCTAAAGTCAGAAAAATCCGCAAAAATATCCATTGGAAACGGAAGATCGCTATCTTTAACTTAAAAGTAAGAAAAGACAAAATTTTGGTTACAAAAATCATATCATTTAATATAAAGATTCATATCTTACAGTAAATGTATAAAATAGCCAGGAGCTCAAAAAAATCCGCACAAATGTCTGTTGAAACCGGGAGATCACCATCTACAGCTTAAAAAATAGAATACAAATTTAGGCCAAAAAATAATAGCATTTCATTAAAAGAAACATATCTTCCAGAAAATGTAGAAAAATAGCATCAAGCTAAGAAAATCTTCAAAAATGTCCGTTGGAACCGGGAGATTGCCATCTTCAACTGAAAAAATAAGAGAAGATAAACGTAGGTAATAAAAATCATATTATTTAATAAAAGGTTTTTTACCTTCCATAAAATGTAGAAAATAGCTCAAAAAATCAGCAAAAATGTTCGTTGGAACTGGGAGATCGTCATCTTTAACTGAAAAATAAGAGTAGACAAAATTAGGAAATAAAAATCATATCATTTAATATAAATATCCATGTCATATAGAAAATGTAGAAAATAGCTGGGAGCACAGAAAAATACGCAAAAATGTTCGGTGGAACGGGAGATCGACATCTTCATCTAAAAAAAATAAGAGAAGACAAAATTAGGCACAAAAATCATATTCTTTAATAAAAATGTAGAAAATAGGCTCGAGGTCAGAAAATTCCGAAAAATGACAGTTAGAACCGAGAGATTGCCATCTTCAACAGAAAAATAAGAGAAGACAAACTTAAGCTATGAAAATCATATCATTTAATAAAAAGATTCATATCTTCAATTATGTGTAGAAAATTACGCCGAGCTCAGAAAATTCCTCAAAAATGTCTGTTGTTACCGGGAGATCGCCATCTTCAACTGAAAAATATGAGAAGATAAACTTAGGCTATAAAAATCAGATCATTTAATAAAAAGAACCATATCTTTCATAAAATGTAGAAAATAGCTCGGAGCTCAGTAAAATCTGCAAAAATTTCCATTGGAACCGGGAGATCTCCATCTTCAATTGAAAAATAAGGAAAACAAAATTAGGCCAAAAAATCATATCATTTAATAAAAAGATCCATATCTTTCATAAAATATAGAAATTAGCAAGGGGCTCTGAAAAATCCGTACAAATGTTCGTTGGAACCGGGAGATCGGCATCTTAAACTAAAAAAAGAGAAGGCTTACTAGGCCAAAAAATCGTATTATTTAATAAAAAGATCTATATCATATAGAAAAGGTAGAAAATTCGATTCAAATTGGGAAAAGCCAGCAAAAATGTCCGTTGGAACTAGTAGATCGCCATTTTCAACTGAAAAAATAAGGGAAGGAAAACGTAGGATATAAAAATCATCTCACCAAATAAAAAGATACATATCTATTATACATTTGAGAGCATATTTTGAATTTTGTCCTACAAGGATAAGATGACTAGGACAAAAATTTAGAGGGAGGACTTTTGAATTTTGGGTTTAAATTTTGAAATGTGTGTAAACAAATTTTGAATTGTGTTTAAACCACACACTACACTGTTGGGGGAACCCATAGCCCACACAAATTTAAAAATTTAAACCTTGGGGAAATCAAAATTTGTGACGCGGGGGGTACAAAACAACTGCTCTCGCATCTTGCATCCCTTCCCCATGTTATCTGTAAATCCCATTAAACGTTTGGCTGGTGATGTGTTTTTTTCTTGTGGGCTGACGACGATGGATGGTGTTTTGTATTACAGTGCATCAGAGTGGAAGGTCCCTACTACATTCATCTATGGCCAGGACAGTGCTCGCTTCAAGAAGATGAAAGTACATTATGAGATTATCAGGGTTCCTCAGGTCTCCCCCCCCCCTCTCTCTCTTCCATCTTAACGCAATTCATGTTGCAAATGTTAACCTTATTTTGATTCATTTATTGGGAAAAATTTGCAGGCAGGGCACTTAATTTGCATTCATAGACAACCCATCGGGATTCCATGCGGCAGTGATCCATGGTTGCTGGTGATCCATCTTTGAGGGGTGCTCAAGCTCGATCCCAAGATTAGTACTCTCTATTCTTTGTGTGTTGTTTGTTTTATTTTTCTGTCCTTTTGATTTGTGCAACCAGAGCCTCAGGTTGTTGACAAGGAAACCCAGATGAAAAAACATGATAGGTAAATAAAATACAGCAAAATCTGAAGGGAATTTTGATTTTGTTGACTTTTTACAGGAAGAGAGAAGCAACATCTTCGTGTACCCATTTCCCCTTATTCAACCACCTAAATAATTTTTTAATTCACTGTTTTCTGATTAGTTCTCAAAATGGCATGGATGAATTCATGAAAACATGCAAAGAATCCCATATTGATTTAATTATTGCTTTCTACCAACTTATCTTTTGATGTCTAATTGCAAAATTCCGATGTATCAATGCATGAATGCTAATATATTTCAATTTGATATATGCACACAAGGTGTTTGATTATACTGCATGCTCTCTTTGCAATTAACAAAGATTTTGACATGGTAAAATGATTCCTCCAGCATTTGTCGAATCTGGCAATTCTTATGACGAACCAGTCAAGAAGCCGACGACGATCGAACCATGCCAAGCCTGTGCAGAGGATGCAAATATCAGATATATTGTTTTATGCCTACTTACATGATTTATTTTGTCATTATCTTTTGATGTCTAATTGCAAAATTCTTCTGTATCAATGCATGAATGCTAATATATTTTGTAATACACAGTATCCCTATATACGTATATATGTACGTATTTTTCGGCGTGGATGCATACGTATAATTTTTGAGAGTATGCCTATATTTTTATTTAATTATTTTGGTGAAGGAATTATTTTTAAAAGGTTTTAAACCCATTATGGATATTAGAAAATAAGGGTATTTGGAAGAAATACTATGTATTTAAGAAGTATGGTGTATTTCACCATGTATGGTTATTTTCCTAAAAATTTTATTTTTAAATTTTGTTGTCATGACAACTAACATGGCTATGTGTCATGTTGTTAGCTTTAATTAGGACACATGGCTCACATCTTGACTAAATGGAGGGATGAGAGGGGTTTGGGGGTTCAAAAGCTTATGCAAAAGAAAACAAAATACACAAAAAAATCAAGAAAACTCACTCTCCCTCTCTAATTTCAGCTTGGCTGAAAATTTGCTCCCCTTTTCTTCTTTTTTTGCTTCCTCCTTCCTCCTCTCATCACCACCATTGCTCCTCCTACTCCACACCAAGCACCCCCATTTTCCTTATCATCCTAACTCCAAAAATTAGCCCAAATTAGCCAAAAAAATCCAACATTTGGAGACCAAAAATTGGAGCTTGAAGAAGGAAAATAGGGAGCTCTCCATCAAGGACTAAGAAGGGCCAAAGATCATTTGGAGGACTTTTTGAGGTAGTAATTTCTATCAACCTAGTTAGGATTTAGTTTTAGGATTGGATTAGTAGGAATTTTGATGAAGGATAATTTGTACAGATTTACTGAAATTGAGTAATGAACTGCTCTTAATTGGCTTCATGAAATTGCCTGGAAAAAAAATTATGTTATGTATTTTGATGTCCTTAACAACTTTCGTGTTCACAACTTTTCCTAATTCCAACTGGAAGTTGGGTTAAAAATTCAGTCTTTAAAACTGGTCTGATTTTAGCTAATCTGTATATGTCTTAGTAAAATGGCTACAGTTTCCTGCACACTTAATGAAATGAGATGTTCTTTGTGCCGTTGAAAAGCTGACTTCAAGCTCTTCAAATTGTACTTTTCCTTGGTCATTTTTCGAAATTCTAATTCTGCCTGTAACTGGTAGAAAAATAGACCTGAATATGACTCAGTTTCTGGTTCTGTATGCTGAAACTATACATATCAGGATAAAATTCACCATAAATCACATATGTCAACTGAGTTTATGAAAATTGGTCAGTGAAAGGAAAACACCCATATCTACAACTTTCGTGAAGGGACCAGAGACCAATTCTGACTGTAGATAGGCTAAAAGTGATGTTCTTTCTGTTGTAACCGTTTAGACAGATTCAAATTTTACACTATTGTCATACCATGCATTACTCTTTTATGTTTTGTTCAAATTCAGTTATCATGCTATTATTTGTCATGATTTATGTGATTATTAGTAGCTATGTTCACATGCTTTCCAATTTGTTGTATTAAATGAAATTGTGTTCAAGTTAAAGTGCATACTAATATGTTTGCTATGTCCAAATAAAACTAGTATATTATGTTGTGTTTAAAGGACGTCTTATGTCATTTACTAACAAGCAACAAGGTAGTCTACATGGTTGTGTTATTACGTCATTACTTTCTATTATGCTAGCATGTAGCTTTATTTTGATTGAGTATGTTTACTTGAGACATTGTTAGTGTTGTAGTTTCATCTTGATTAGTGTATCATATCAGTGTTGTAACTTCATTAAGAAAGTGAATGGAATTGATGGAACTGTGCGATAATGAAATGAAAAGACGATGGTCGTTGCTGAATTACGACATCAGTGAAATTATGAAAGAGATGGAGAGATGAAAAAGCGGTAGTCGAGACTGCTAGATGATTTGTTGACAAACGAAGAAATACTTTAAAAACTGAGAGTGAGGATAAGAGTTTGACATCGGGAGCTCAGTCCATTCTAAAATGGGTGAGACTCTGGATGTGGGTTTGGGGGACACACGGGTAAACTTTAGGGGTTAAGGAGCGGACGAATGAATTATGATTTCGCGCCCGATGTGTTGCTCCCAGAAGGGGAGTTGTATAGGGCTAGAGAGGCCGCTGGTGTGCTCGTGTCGCATCATGACGGTAAATGATGGTTTGCTCCGTTTATCCGACAGAAAAACCGAGATGAGTCTCGCTCTAGTAAATTGCCCCGTTCGGGTACGGAGTTACGAGAGGCCCCTCCAGTGCTCGTGTCGCTGGTTGAGGTACCATTTTTCACCCACCTTGGGTGAAGTCCGACTCCTTAGCGTCCTGCGGTTTACACAAGTTTCCAAATACGTGAATCAACAACGTATGATAATTGTCTTTAAATTATAAATGTTGTTATCTTAAGTCTCCTTGCTTTTGTTTACTTTAATGCTGCTATTCCATGATAACATGTTCTTATGATTCCTTTTAATATCTGCTTTTCATGACATGAATTCATATGCATGTTTTATAAATTCTCACAACTAAGATGTCGCATGTTAGAATGTGATTACTTTAATGCCCCATAAACCTTATTTGTTAGACCACCCTCTTCTGCATAATCTGTAATGATGTGACACTTGTAGATAATTGGTTAATTAGGAAGACCATTTCTAAAACTGGGTTCTACTAGAGAGTTAGGAATTCTACTGGGTCATGTGTTGACGTGTCCCCGTTGACTTTCAGGTTATGTGAGTTGGAGGTTGGAGTTTACGGCTGGAGCTTGGAGTTGCTGGTCAGTTGTAGATTGGGTGGCGAGGGTTATGGTGAGAGACTTGTATTTTTGGGGTTTCTTTTCCTGGTAGACCTTTTGTACTTTTGGGTTAGAGTTTCTTTTATTGTTGTACCCCTTGTACAGACGGTGTTTGTAAAGATGTACCAATGTATTAAATAAATAAAATATTGCACTTTTTCTTATTTTTCTCAGTGTTTTATCTGTGATGGAGCTTTACTTGTACTTCCCAGTACGTGCGCAGTGACCTGCAGTGTTCTTTTACTTTCTTTCCTTCTCTCTTTCTGCGTAGCACTCGTTGATCTAGGAATACTTGGGACGGATTCGCACTTCCCGGGTATCCTGGAGTACGAGTCGTTACATATTTCAAATTAATGATGGTAATATAATTCGGTTGAGCCTGCAGCCGTGGATGATTTCTACGTCCCATGGCCGACTGAATCCCTCGTCGATCCTATGGAAGCAATTCTGTCGGTATGGCTGCCGTTGGATGGTGGTTGGATGGAGTCTGCCAGGTTATTGTAGTATCTTGCACCTATCAGTTTCTTGGGTGTAAAGCTTACGTCAAAAGGTTATGCTGATTACAGTTCTCTAATAAAACTTATGTTTCAAATACATATAATCATGTCATTTTGGAATAGCTCTAATTTTCAGTTAGAAATATTTACCAGAAGAAGTTAATGATGGGGGATTATAGAGTTACCTGTTACAATCTGATTTTTTGAAATCAGCCCCTTCCATACAGACCCCTTTCCATCTTGAAGGCATCACACCTATCCATGTATCTTTGAAACTCGGTGGCCAGATGCCTAATAGGAAAATACGATGAATTAGCAGAAAGAAACAAAAAGCTCGAAATAATAGAAACTTTCAATTAGATGATCAACGTATGCATAGGCTACATATAGTGCATCATATATACTACATATATGTGATAGTATTATTTGTAGCCTTATGTGTACAGTAATCATATTATTGGCATTTTCTAAACAATGGATGATCAGAAAGAGGGAGAGAGAGTGTGGGTGTGGGTGTGGGTGTGGGTGTGTGGGGAGAAGAACATGTATAGATAATTGCAAAATTCTGATGTATCAATGCATGAATGCTACTATATTTCAAATTAATGATGCTTTGGAGATGGGGAACGAGAGGGTTGTTAGATCCTTTTACTCGTTTGGTGGCGGTGGTTAGGGACATGCTAAACCATTGTGGAAGGTGGAAGTCCCAGCCAAGTTTAAACTTACAATGTCATTGACGGTACAAAAGGCATGCTGATGAACTTAGGTATCAACAGATTGACAACAAATTTTTTGTGATCTGTGCGATGTTACAATGGAATTCATCACTTATTCCTCTAATGCTTTGCTCTGTAACTATCATATACCATTTCTTCCCGCTGTATCATCTCCCATCGAAACCAGTCACCTCTTTGATGGTTGGACATAACGAAGGTAGTATCAACTGAATCGGATGCAAATGAAGTGTGAGATTATTTATTTATTTATGGCTTGTGTGTGGTTGGACAAGAGAGAAAGGAATGCAACAATTTTTTATTCTACGTGTATGAATAATGAGGAGCTTCAACATGCCAATGATTTCTACAATTTTCTATGGATAGGTGAAACCCCATGTTGTGCTACTTCACCACTGATGCACATGGCTATCTTCGGCTGTAACAATTTTCTGATGCAGGCCGCCTATACTTTTGATGTTACTAGCCTTCTTTGAACATCGTCCGCTTTTTGCTATGTACTTTTCCCTGTAATCATTTTGTTTTTTTTGCTCTCTACACTGCCGTTTTAAAGCTTATGAAATGAAATTATCCCTGGGATGATTCTCATCATTCTGTTCAATCTGATCAATCATGAGGTGTCACTCTTGGGTCCGATCACAGATCTGGTGCATGAATCTCGAGGAGTCACTCTCAGATCTTGGATGCGACTTTCAAATTCCGTCGCTGCATATGTTATATACTCCGATCAAGTGCCTTCGCTCTTGCAGGGGTTAAATCAGAGCTGCGTGATCCTAATGAGAGGGCGTGTATGCCAGAACCAGGTAAAATTTTGGATTCTTTTTGAAAAATTTCATTTTGTGGCTCTTTAAAAATTAATATTGGGGAAATTTTGTGGGTGCAATGTCTTGCGTTTCATGCTCGGAGATCCTACTCTTTTCTATTTTGATCCTTTGTTCTAATTTGATTAATCTCCCATATTTTCATTCAAATTTTCTGTTGCTTTTAGTGGTTTTTAGTTCTTTGAGATTATTTTTAGCTCATGTAAATGCTCTTTAGCTCATGATATGTCTTTATGTTTTTATGGTTGCTGTTTTCTAGCTCCATGTTGATTTCTGAAGTCTGATCGATCGTTGAAGATGATGGCACCACTTACCCCAAGGTAATTTTCATCTATTTTTTCATCATTTAGGTTAGTCCATCTCTCCTTTTTTATGTTTGCCAAAATGAGCATCAATCTTTCATGAATGGAATAAATCGGTTCCGTCTCCCATGTTTTCATTTGATTTTGCTGCTACTTTAGTGGGTTTTATTCCATTTAGATTATTTTTAGTTGAAAGATGAAATGAGATGCTGAGCAGCACTTATATGGCGTCAATTCTGTAGGAATTACTCAACAGCTTGCATATTCTTCCGAGTAGAAATAGGCAGACATCAATCCTCAATGATATCAATGGAGTCATCAAGCCCAGCAGGATGACCCTGCTTCTAGGAAATCTGGGCTCTGGAAAGACTTTTCTGCCAATGGCTCTAGCATGAAAACTTAATCCAGAACTGAAAGTAAGAATCGGCTTTTGATTTTAGAAGAAGACTTAGAAATTAGAATTTCGACAATAAACATAGTTTTGATTTATGCATTTGAATGCTCCCCAGGTTACATGAAGCATGACTTACACCAGCATGAGAGGAACATGTTCGTCCATCAGAGGACATCGGCTTATTTAAGCCATCATGATCTTCACATCACAGAGATGACGGTGAGAGAGACCTTGGCTTTCTCTGCAAAGCAAAGATATGGGCTCTTCCTGTCTAAGAAAGTATATGAACCTTGGCCTATAGATTTTTTTATTTTTTGTTTATGGATTTTTTTGTCAGAGATAAATGATAATCCTAACAGGGTTAGTTTTTGAATTGGCGTATACTGTTGTGTAGGATTTAATGTATACTTGGTACGAAGTTTTGAATAGGATAGAGCTTATACATGTAAAGTACTCATTTTGCTAGATTTTTAATTGCATTTGGTTTATAACATACTTCAACTTGATTTTCAAGTGCCATTGTTGTGAGGATTGTTCCTTTATCTTCCTTCATATGTAATTATTCTTTCATTCAACATTTATGAGAATTATGGGACTATGTTATAATTGGTTATCTCCTAGAAGGAAAGTTGTGATCTTGGGTGCTCTAGAAGTGTAAAGCTAACTAATTTGGATAATTTCGATACTCATTCAGATCTAATATTTATTGTGAATAAGAAATATTGGGATAATTTCTTATGGTTTGATCTCTTTGTTTAGTGTTTCGTTTGGTTTGAACCGAGATGCAATTTTTTTTGGAAGGACGTTTGAATTATTGCGTCATTTATTTAGGATGAATGTTAAAAGAGATTGGCGGCATTGTTGAATAGTACTTATGGTGGATGCGAGTGGATCTGAGGTAGGTTTCTTAGACACTTTTTAAATCATTTATGTTAATTTCTTTATGAGAGTTGTCATGGTTGTAGCAATAAAGTTATCATTTTGGGGGTCAGGACATGCTTAATTAAAGCTGACCGTGGATGCAAAGTTAAAGAATTGATTGATTTCTTATGAGTTGTGAATTCCATGATTGTTTATACATCATAAGATGCAATTGTTTAGTTAACTTATTTGTTTGTGCTGAGTGAAAAATAAACAAAAAAAATTCAGGAATATAGCCCATGTATTTGTGGTAAGCATATCCTCTAGCACTAATTGTACCCAGCATTTGTTGCCGTCAAAATCCTTCTTCCCAGATTTTTAGTAGCAAGAGACATTCTAGATACACATGTGCTACTCGCTTTTCTAATTATATTAACCAGTTGCTATATTAACCAATTGCTTCAATACGGGTGCGGCTATGATTCTTTTAGTTAATAACATAACAACTTTATATGTTGTTTGAAATTTACATCTAAAATATTTTTATGTAAAGTGAGAGCATGGACTTTTGACTAACGATTCTAGCAAAGGTAGACTTTATTTTATTTATCTCTTTTGTTTAGTTAGAGAAAATTAGTGATCTTTTTTACATTATTTGGTGCTATGTTGTTTTTAATACTAAGTTGGTTTACAAAGTTAGAGAAAATCCATCTCCCCCATTGTTGGACGATTGGAACCGTTCATTTTGTTCTTTATATTGTAAAATTTCAAAACATTAAATATTCGGTGAGCTCAAGTTTTACCCATTTATCCATTCGTTGCACAAAATTATATTCATGAACAAATATCAAGAGACATTCTAGAGACAATCAGATATAAGATTTTGCGGGAATGCAATATTTTAAATAAATTGTGTCCTTATAATATGTGTTAAATCTGTTGGGAATTGGCGGTCCCTTAGGGCAAAAAAAAAACTCTAGTCCCGTCCTAAGTCGGACGGAACATAGACATAAAATCATAGCAGCGGAAGAAAAACTATGTTAACTAAATTAACATGCAGTTAAAACATTTTTAACTTAGCCCTAAGGTCCAAGACCCTATGCCAAGATCTATGCCGACTTGGGATGGATCTGACCATCCCAAGAAGGATCTAGCCTACTGCGATTAAACTAAACTAATGCTAAAAATACTTTAACCACATACCCGGAATCTCAGCCCTGGAGCAGGTGAGATGTTCCGCGCCGTCTTCCGAGCTGCTCCCGTCCCACGCCGAGCCGCTCCTTGAATCGCTCCCCGAACCGCTCCTCGAACCGCTCCGCATCCCGAGGCGATCAATCCCTGTGCCGCCGAGCCAACCACGCGCCGAAGAAAGTTTCACGTGAGTGAAACCTCCGCCAAGATTTCAGATCCAGAATCTGAACTCCTTTGTGGCTTTGCTAGAGCCCGCAGGAGTAAGGCAGAAATTTAGGGAGAAGAGAAAATATTAATTTAAGCTTAGATCCGAGCGTGCTCCAACATTTACGAGAGCCGCTCAGATCTAGAGCTTGGGACGAGTTTTGAGAAAGGGGGAGACCCCTATTTATATAGGCGGCGGACTCTCCCCTTTTCTCAAAATCCGATGTGGGACTAAATAATGAGTTAATTGAAATCAAGTTAGTTTGCACTTCACAAAGTGCAAACTTCCGTGAATTTTAACTCACTCACCGTTGAGCTTCAGGATTGATACAACCTATCAATACGACAAGCGTTCAACGGTGAACGCATAGGAAAAAACCGTTCGTCAATCGGAGGTCGTTTGACCCTCCAATTGAGTGTCCAAAGATCAGCCCTATGCTAGTTTTTCGCAAAAACTGAGCCGTCAAAAACTGCCCATTAAACCTAGGGTTCCACACCCAAAGGTGGGACCCACAAAACCTGACAGGGCGTCCAAACCCAGACCTGGGCACGGGCGCCCAAGTCTGGGCGCGGGCGCCCAGGCGCCTGGCGCCTGGCGCGGGCACCCAGGCGCCAGCCCCAGGCGCCCAGGCGGGCGCCTGGGCCGGGCCAAGCGCCCGGCCCAGAACGCCTCGGCGCCCAGCGCCCAGGCGTCCTGGGCCTGCGCCCAGGCGCCCGGGCCTAGGCCTGGGCCGGGCGCCCAGGCCCAGGCGGGTCTGGGTGCCCAGGCCCAGGCCGGCCTAGGTTTTATTGGGTCTGGCCAGCAGGCCAGACCAGGTCTAGACTGGGCTGGTCTGCCTGGTCTGACCTGATCTGACCCTTTGGACTGTTTTGGGCATAACTTGATTATCTGGCGTCCGATTTGGACGCCGTTCGAACCTGGGTCTAGACCGGGACATTCCCGTCTTACCCGTGAACTTTTCCTTGCGTTTATATTATTAAATATTGTATTAAACAATTTAATACACATTTAATCGCTTTTGCATCAAATGCAAAATAGTCCCTATCTAAGCTTAAATTACCATATTGCATCAAATGCAATTATCTCTTCTTTTGCATCAAATGCAAATATTCTCCCTAACTAATTTCTACCTATTACTAGACGAAGCGTCGCACTCTGTGTGAGACCCTACAGCCTGACCCTTACAACAGGTTGGGCTCGAAGCCCTATACGGCAGTGACCACGAGCAGTGGTTGTCGTCCCTGCTTCAGGAATCATCATTATGTGGTTGACTCATTGACATGAGTATTGTCGGGACCACCTGACTGTTTTCGTGATGAGTTCCGCAGTTATAGTCTCTTCGTCTAAATTGTGTCGTGTAGATCAAGTCTGGGGTACGGTCAAACTGTCAACCCCAATAACTTGGCTCCGGTTAGTTTCTATCGATCTTTAGTCAATAAATGTTGGACTTCTTCCAACATACTCTGCGCAGAGTTTTTACTAAAGACCGAACTAACTCTACGACACTAACTCCCATTGACCGGGAGAGACGAATCCTTTCTTGGTCATTACTCGCCTCATACGTTTCAAGTGACACCCAATCAAAAGACCTTTCGACAGGCCTTGCCTCGAAGCTAGGTTAGTTGATATAAGTGGCACCGTTCACGCACAGGTTTGTCAAAATGACCTCAAGTCAAAAGACCAACTATCCTATCATCACTCAGAGTTATCACTGACAGATTGGTCAATATAACCATATGATAACTCTAGTGGATCGTTCAGTGAACTCATTCTAATGAGCACCTGTGTCTCATCTTCGACTTCGCCAAGTCAAACAATCATGAGATCATCGCCACCGCTAAACGGTGAAGACTAAGACACAATGGTCTATCCAATGTTTCGATATCCTTGTCTCGAAACATCTACGACCACGAACCATTTTAGACTTATGCTACAGACGGTCAAACGTTTCTCCATGATCGAGATACTCATCTCGATATCCGTTTGACCTTGCATAAAGTCTCAGGACTTTACCTAAGTTGATATCTAATGTTAACTACATTACAATATAACTTAGATAAATTATTACCAAACAGCTTACTGTTATTTCGAACAAGATGTTTGTGCTATTCACACAGGAATAAATGGCCTCGAGGGCATCATATTCCTACATCTCCCACTTGAACTCAGGCCCATTTATCTCGATATCTAATATCGTTTTTACACATAAGTTTTCCCGACTTCATGTGATAGAGCCTTCGTGAGTGGATCTGCTAAAACCGTCTACACTATAGACTTAAGGGGTTTCTATGTTTATGTTAGACCAACCTTTTGAATCTTATTCAAATAATTCACTTGGTCTATCGGAATCTATAATATTTTATTTCCCCGGATCTTATCCAGTTCATCGTACCTTACGATAATAATTTTAAATTAGTTATTGGTCATTTCAAATGGCTCATATCTATTTCTGATAAAGTATCAAGCCTTTTGATAACTTTGTCAAAATAAATGATCCATCCCTTTGATGTCTCGCATGTAATTTATACGCTCCCACTGACCTTGAAAACTATCTGGCTAATTCATACAAGTTGGTTTGTCTAAATCATATTTAGAAAAACGAACTTATAAGTGAATGCTCCAATTTTCGTGGTCAACTTGAGCGTTTACATCGAGCTTTGGTCCGAGTAGATCTGTATACATCTGTTGGCGAAACCGGTTTCATCATAATCCGTTTTAAAGAAATTTGGGATGAAAACCGTTCCCGTCCAACATTATTGTACTTCACTATTTCCTTTTCTGCACCAATCTTTCAACTTAAAGATTTACTTACAGAAAGTGAGGAAACATTTTCCTTGGGCACGTAAACTAAATTCTCAAATTTATTTACGCACACGGACCTTCATCAAGTTTTAAATCGGAGTTACTACTCCGAATTTCATCCTAGAAGTTGACTAAGTCATCATCAGTTATGGTGTCTAACTCGACAATCCGTCTCACGAGATTCGAGTAATAATACAACTTTCTTACGATTGATTTATTGAATATATTATTGATAATGTCTTTATAGAACATTATCAAAACCTAGGCAATACTATCTGGGACTTAACCCAGAGGGAGGAGTTAACTCAGAGTCACTTATTTATGGATCGCACCAAGTCTAACTAAGTGTGATTCATACCTTTTAACACACCGATGTGTTAACAGACTTGATCTGAGAGAAAATCACATTTTCTTTTAATTACACAAGATTTTATTTAGCTAAGTATTTGACCATTCGATCTAATCGAATCAGTTTAAATACTTTAGTCATTTCGTTCTTTATTTTATCAGACTTGTGTTTCATCAAGAACACGTGTCTTAATAAAATATACGAATAACTTATTTTTGGTTAATCTAGACTCGTGTACATCAGTATGTACTAGACTGAGTTCGACAACTCATTCTCCCACTGTCTCACAGATGGGTTTCGACCATTGTATCTAAGAGGCTAAGACTCACAAGTGTCCGTAGACAATACGAGAGGTCAGACCCCTCTTTATGTGACTTGTGAAGCTTAATCTCTTGATACGGCCTAGTCTAATTTTACCATATAAGTTTGCTACTATCTTGTGTATTTATATATTAACATTTAATATATATATATAGTTATTTACAAATTACTTAACACAAAACATTACTTCAGAAGCAATGTGACAACATTCGTCAAAATGTGTTAAACGTCTTTTGTACAACAATTGATTCCGAAATGTGATATCAAAATATGTCACGTTTTCATTTCCTCCTACTTATGCCTCTACTAATGATAAATTAAACTAACTTTCTCAATTGACTTTCCGAAGTGCCTTCTTCCTTTTCTAAATCACATTTAGATATCAACATAAATAAATAGCTATGCAAGCAACTTATGTATCCAAACGCTTGAGCTTTGCAATCTTGAGTGTAGCTCAAGAAGTTGCTTGTCTCAAGATCCGGTTGGGATACATAGTCTTGCATCGCTCATGCACTCGTATTCGACTCAAACGGTTTGATCGAATTTTCGAACTTTGCGGATCAAAATTGTTTGTCCATACAACCTTGAGGGTAGCTCGACAAGTTGTAGGGAGAAACATACTTTGAATGTCCTATATGTTCAAGCTGCCTCATATAGAGACGAGTGACATGTAGCTTTAATTTATTTGTTGGACCCAGAACTTAATGAAATCATATTTCTTAAGTCTGTTCTTTTAGAAGGTCATTTAATGTCAATGAGAATATAGTTTAATTACATCAATTAGAATTTAACTTGATATTCAATTAATCAACTTTTGACCAATTAACTTATTAAAATATTATATTTTAATTCCTACGGTAAACATAGTCTTGCCCTAATTTTAGCATATGTTCAATATTAAATATAGGTAGATTGGCTTTTACCTATCTATATCCTCCCACTATTTTTACGAACGTTTTAAAGCTTAATAACGAACGATTTAATCGAATTAAAATTAATGGGTAAGAGTTCCAATCACCTTGAGTCTAAACAACCTTGAGTGTAGCTCAACAAGTTGATTGACTCTGCGATCGGAAGATGACTCTTCATCGATCATATCGGATATGACTCTCTTAATCGGTTTTTGCCCCTAGCCATTCGTGATCATGAGTGTGCTCATCCAAATCACCATGTCTAGTCTAGTCGGACCTTTGTTTTCGTGTCTAGCCTGACTTGCCCCTCAGCTCGGTGTATGCACGACACGTTGGTTAGGGTCAGGTCTTAGACTTACATCAAGTCAGACTACATCGTTTGACTTAACTTACGCCGGCGCTCGGGGTACGAGACGACGGTTAGGGTTAGTCAAGATTTCATCTTATGTATTTAAGGAGTTGGTTTCTACAGGGTTGCCATGTCACAGCTTGAGTGTATCTCAACAACTATAACACGGGCCCTATAGTTGCTAACCCCTAAAACAAGGAGGGCTACGGCTAATCTTGAAAAAGACCATTAACGTATTTGACTTAGATATAGTCCAGGGTGTCATACAATCATGATTCGCGACATTGCGGTCCAGCGGAACTCAGCCAGGGAATTGACTAAGCCAGGATCACTACCCCTTGGACTAGCAAGGGTTGACCCAGAACTCTTAGCCAAGCACATTGACTGGATCATGGTCCATTGAATGAAGCTTGCCATTTTTGTATGTATGCCATAGACTAAACAACTTTTATTAACAACTAATTAATCCTATCAACTAGTTGAACCCTTAAATTCAAAATTTTTAGGATTTGTTTAATAACTTTTATTAAGTCCTTATCAACTATAAGGTTCACGTGCTACCCTAATCGTTATTAGGATTTTAATAAATTATTAACAACGCTAGAAGCGAAGTCCTTTAATGAAAATTAATTATAACAATTAGAATTGAAAATTCATTTAAAGGACTACCCTAATCAGGAATTAGGTCTTAATATTGTTGTTAATGATTTATTAAAACATAGCATGTCATTAAAATTCAAGTAATAAATTTTAATCCTTTTTAATGGCTAACCTAAAGGGTTGTCTTGTGTTATCAAATAAGGGACAAGATTAACAAGCCATTAAAATAAAGCTACACTAATTTTATCAACATAAAATGAAAGTGTATATCTATTTAACAATTAAATAAACTAAGTTTATCGCATAAACAATTTTTAGACTTTTAAAATCAGTTTTAAAAATATCTTATAAATTTAAAACATTACTATTTAAAAAAATTTTCATGTTCAAAAATTTATCATATACAATTTTTAACCATTTTAAACATTTTAAACTTATCGCATAAATTTAAAGCCTTAAAATCAATTTTAAAATTTATCACATAAATTTAAAATCATCATTTTAAAATTTTCATGCTTAAAAAATTTATCATATTAAAAATTTAAGGCATCCAAAATAATTTTAAACTTTTAAAGATTTAAAATTATTACATAAATTTTAAAACGTCATTTTAAAAAAAATTCCATGTTCAAAAAATATCAAAAAGAATTTTTGAACATCTAAAACATTTTTAAAATTTTATCTCATAATTTTAAAAAACATTTGAAAAGCATTTAAAAGCATTAACAGGTTTAATGAAATCGCAGTACCTAGATCGACTACGCAAACCTAGGCTCTGATACCACTGTTGGGAATTGGCGGTCCCTTAGGGCAAAAAAAAAAAAACTAGTCCCGTCCTAAGTCGGACGGAACATAGACATAAAATCATAGCAGCGGAAGAAAAACTATGTTAACTAAATTAACATGCAGTTAAAACATTTTTAACTTAGCCCTAAGGTCCAAGACCCTATGCCAAGATTTATGCCGACTTGGGATGGATCTGACCATCCCAAGAAGGATCTAGCCTACTGCGATTAAACTAAACTAATGCTAAAAATACTTTAACCACATACCCGGAATCTCAGCCCTGGAGCAGGCGAGATGTTCCGCGCCGTCTTCCGAGCTGCTCCCGTCCCACGCCGAGCCACTGTAGGGGAATTGGCGGTCCCTTAGGGCACAAAAACTCTATGCCCGTCCTAAGTCGGACAGAACATAGACACAAAAATCATTTGCAGCGGAAGAGAAACTAGTTAATCTAAATTAACATGCAGTTAAAACAATTTTAACTTAGCCCTAAGGTCCAAGATCCTATGCCAAGATCTATGCCGACTTGGGATGGATCTGACCATCCCAAGAAGGATCTAGCCTACTGCGATTAAACTAAACTAATGCTAATAAAATACTTTAACCACATACCCGGAATCTCAGCCCTGGAGCAGGCGAGATGTTCCGCGTCGTCTTCCGAGCTGCTCCCATCCCACGCCGAGCCGCTCCTTGATCCGCTCCCCGAACCGCTCCTCGATCCGCTCCGCATCCCGAGGCGATCAATCCCCGTGCCGCCGAGCCAACCACGCGCCGAAGAAAGTTTCACGCGAGTGAAACCTCCGTCAAGATTTCAGATTCAGAATCCGAACTCCTTCGTGGCTTTGCTAGAGCCCTCAGGAGTAAGGCAGAAATTTAGGGAGATAGAGAAATATTAATTTAAGCCTAGATCCGAGCGTGCTCCAACATTTACGAGAGCCGCTCAGATCTAGAGCTTGGGACGAGTTTTGAGAAAGGGGGGAGACCCCTATTTATATAGGCGGCGGACTCTCCCCTTTTCTCAAAATCCGATGTGGGACTAAATATTTGGGTTAGTTAAAATCAAGTTAGTTTGTACTTCACAAAGTGCAAACTTCCGTGAATTTTAACTCACTCACCGTTGAGCTTCAAGATCGATACAACCTATCAATACGACAAGCGTTCAACGGTGAACGCATAGGAAAAAACCGTTCGTCAATCGGAGGTCGTTTGACCCTCCAATTGAGTGTCCAAAGATCAGCCAAAACCCACAAAACCGCAAACAGCCAGCCGCCAAAATACACGCTGCCCTAGGCAGCGTGTGGCCTCAGGCCGCGTGCAGTGTACGCGCCTCGAGGCGCGTGCACTGCACGCGCCTCAGCGTGTGCACAGTGCACGCGCTGGGCGCGTGCAAGGCACGCGGCGCATGCCTTGCACGCGCCCAGCGGGCGCGTGCACAGCACGCGCCACGCGGGCGCGTGCTGTGCACGCGTCCTGCGTGCACTGTGGGGCGGGGCGGGGCCCCGCCTGCATGATTGCGGGCGGGCCCCGCCCGTGAAGACTGCGGGTGCAAATGCGCCCGCTTTATTTGCTGTCCGGCCCATCTGCCTCTTGGGCTGATGTCTACATGGGCTTTTACTGTTTTGGCCATAACTTTTGCGTTTGGTGTCCGATTTGGACGCCGTTCGAACCTGGGTCTAGACCGGGACATTCCCGTCTTACACGTGAACTTTTCCTTGTGTTTATTTCATTAAATATTGTATTAAACAATTTAATACACATTTAATCACTTTTGCATCAAATGCAAAATAGTCCCTATCTAAGCTTAAATTACCATATTGCATCAAATGCAATTATTTCATCCCTTGCATCAAAATGCAAAATATTCTCCCTAACTAATTTCTACCTATTACTAGACGAAGCGTTACACTCTGTGTGAGACCCTACAGCCTGACCCTTACAACAGGTTGGGCTCGAAGCCCTATACACGGCAGTGACCACGAGCAGTGGTTGCCGTCCCTGCTTCAGGAATCATCATTATGTGGTTAACTCATTGACATGAGTATTGTCGGGACCACCTGACTGTTTCCGTGATGAATTCCGCAGTTATAGTCTCTTCGTCTTAAATATGTCGTGTAGATCAAGTCTGGGGTACGGTCAAACTGTCAACCCCAATAACTTGACTCCGGTTAGTTTCTATCGATCTTTAGTCAACTTATGTTGGACTTCTTCCAACATACTCTGCGCAGAGTTTTTACTAAAGACCGAACTAACTCTACGACACTAACTCCCATTGACCGGGAGAGACGAATCCTCTCCTGGTCATTACTCGCCTCGTACGTTTTAAGTGACACCCAATCAAAAGACCTTTCGACAGGCCTTGCCTCGAAGTTAGGTCAGTTGATATAAGTGGCACCGTTCACGCACAGGTTTGTCAAAATGACCTCAAGTCAAAAGACCAACTATCCTATCATCACTCAGAGTTATCACCGACAGATTGGTCAATATAACCATATGATAACTCTTATGGATCGTTCAGTGAACTCATTCTAATGAGCACCTGTGTCTCGTCTTCGACTTCGCCAAGTCAAGCGATCATGAGATCATCGCCACCGCTAAACGGTGAAGACTAAGACACAATGGTCTAACCGATGTTTCGATATCCTTGTCTCGGAACATCTACGACCACGAACCATTCTAGACTTATGCTACAGACGGTCAAATGTTTCTCCATGATCGAGATACTCATCTCGATACCCGTTTGACCTTGCATAAAGTCTCAGGACTTTACCTAAGTTGATATCTAATGTTGACTATATTACAATATGACTTAGATAAATTATTACCAAACAGCTTACTGTTATTTCGAACAAGATGTTTGTGCTATTCACACAGGAATAAATGGCCTCAAGGGCACCATATTCCTACATCTCCCACTTGCACTCAGGCCCATTTATCTCGATATATAATATCGTTTTTACACATAAGTTTTCCCGACTTCATGTGATAGAGCCTTCGTGAGTGGATCTGCTAAAACCGTCTACACTATAGACTTAAGGGGTTTCTATGTTTATGTTAGACCAACCTTTTGAATCTTATTCAAATAATTCACTTGGTCTATCGGAATCTATAATATTTTATTTCCCCGGATCTTATCCAGTTCATCGTACCTTACGATAATAATTTTAAATTAGTTATTGGTCATTTCAAATGGCTCATATCTATTTCTGATAAAGTATCAAGCCTTTTGATAACTTTGTCAAAATAAATGATCCATCCCTTTTGATGTCTCGCATGTAATTTACACGCTCCCACTGACCTTGAAAACTATCTGGCTAATTCATATAAGTTGGTCTGTCTAAATCATATTTAGAAAAACGAACTTATAAGTGAATGCTCCAATTTTCATGGTCAACATAAGCGTTTTACATCGGCTTTGGTCCGAGTAGATCTGTACACATCTGTTGGCGAGACCGGTTTCATCATAATCTGTTTTAAAGAAATTAGGATGAAAACCGTTCCCGTCCAACATTATTGTACTTCACTATTTTCTTTTCTGCATCAATCTTTCAAAGATTTACTTGCAGAAAGTGAGGAAACATTTTCTTTGGGCACGTAAACTAAATTCTCAAATTTGTTTACGCACACGGACCTATTCTGATTGCATCAAGTTTTAAATCGGAGTTACTACTCCGAATTTCATCCCGGAAGTTTGACTAAGTCATCATCAGTTATGATGTCTTAACTCGACTTTTCGTCTCACGAAATTCGAGTAAATATACAACTTCCTCGTGATTGATTTAATGAATATCTTATTGATAATGTTCTCATAGAACTTTATCAAAACCTAGGCATTACTATCTGGGACTTAACCCAGATGGAGGATTTAACTCAGAGTCACTTACAATGGATCACACTAAATCTAATTAAGTGTGATTCATACCTTTTAACACACCGATGTGTTAACAGACTTGATCTGAGAGAAAATCACATTTTCTTTTAATTACACAAGATTTTATGTAGCTAAGTATTTGACCATTCGATCTAATCGAATCAGTTTAAATGCTTTAGTCATTTCGTTCTTTATTTTATTAGACTTGTGTTTCATCAAGAACACGTGTCTTAATAAAATATACGAATAACTTATTTTTGGTTAATCTAGACTCGGGTACATCAGTATGTACAAGACTGAGTTCGACAACTCATTCTCCCACTGTCTTACAGATGGGTTTCGGCCATTGTATCTAAGAGGCTAAGACTCACAAGTGTCCGTAGACTTCATAATACGAGAGGTCAGACCCCTCTTTATGTGACTTGTGAAGCTTAATCTCTTGATACGGCCTAGTCTAATTTTACCATATAAGTTTGCTACTATCTTGTGTATTTATATATCTCAACATTTAATATATATATATATGTAGTTATAACAAATTACTTAACACAAAACATTACTTCAGAAGCAATGTGACGACATTCGTCAAAATGTGTTAAACGTCTTTTGTATAACAACTTATTCCGAAATGTGACATCAAAATATGTCACGTTTTCATTTCCTCCTACTTATGCCTTTACTAATGAAAAATTAAACTACTTGATTTTAACTAACCCAAATATTTAGTCCCACATCGGATTTTGAGAAAAGGGGAGAGTCCGCCGCCTATATAAATAGGGGTCTCCCCCCTTTCTCAAAACTCATCCCAAGCTCTAGATCTGAGCGGCTCTCGTAAATGTTGGAGCACGCTCGGATCTAAGCTTAAATTAATATTTTCTCTTCTCCCTAAATTTCTGCCTTACTCCTGCGGGCTCTAGCAAAGCCACAAAGGAGTTCGGATTCTGGATCCGAAATCTTGGCGGAGGTTTCACTCGCGTGAAACTTTCTTCGGCGCGTGGTTGGCTCGGCGGCACGGGGATTGATCGCCTCGGGATGCGGAGCGGTTCGAGGAGCGGTTCGGGGAGCGGTTCAAGGAGCGGCTCGGCGTGGGACGGGAGCAGCTCGGAAGACGGCGCGGAACTTCTCGCCTGCTCCAGGGCTGAGATTCCGGGTATGTGGTTAAAGTATTTTATTAGCATTAGTTTAGTTTAATCGCAGTAGGCTAGATCCTTCTTGGGATGGTTAGACCCATCCCAAGTCGGCATAGATCTTGGCACAGGGTCTTGGACCTTAGGGCTAAGTTAAAAATAGTTTTTAACTGCTTGTTAATTTAGTTAACATAGTTCTCCTTGAACCGCTCCCTGAACCGCTCCTCGAACCGCTCCGCATCCTGAGGCGATCAATCCCCGTGCCGCCGAGCCAACCACGCGCCGAAGAAAGTTTCACGCGAGTGAAACCTCCGCCAAGATTTCAGATCCAGAATCCGAACTCCTTTGTGGCTTTGCTAGAGCCCGCAGGAGTAAGGCAGAAATTTAGGGAGGAGAGAAAATATTAATTTAAGCTTAGATCCGAGCGTGCTCCAACATTTACGAGAGCCGCTCAGATCTAGAGCTTGGGACGAGTTTTGAGAAAGGGGGAGACCCCTATTTATATAGGCGGCGGACTCTCCCCTTTTCTCAAAATCCGATGTGGGACTAAATAATGAGTTAATTGAAATCAAGTTAGTTTGCACTTCACAAAGTGCAAACTTCCGTGAATTTTAACTCACTCACCGTTGAGCTTCAGGATTGATACAACCTATCAATACGACAAGTGTTCAACGGTGAACGCATAGGAAAAAACCGTTCGTCAATCGGAGGTCGTTTGACCCTCCAATTGAGTGTCCAAAGATCAGCCCTAGGCTAGTTTTTCGCAAAAATTGAGCCGTCAAAAACTGCCCATTAAACCTAGGGTTCCACACCCAAAGGTGGGACCCACAAAACCTGACAGGGCGCCCAAACCCAGACCTGGGCACGGGCGCCCAGGCGCCTGGCGCCTGGCGCGGGCACCCAGGCGCCAGCCTGGCGCCTTGCGCCTGGCGCCTGGCGCCCAGGCGGGCGCCTGGGCCGGGCCAAGTGCCCGGCCTAGAACGCCTGGGCGCCCAGCGCCCAGGCGTCCTGGGCCGCCTGGGCCTGCGCCCAGGCGCCCGGGCCTAGGCCTGGGCCGGGCGCCCAGGCCCAGGCGGGTCTGGGTGCCCAGGCCCAGGCCGGCCTGGGTTTTATTGGGTCTGGCCAGCAGGCCAGACCAGGTCTAGACTGGGCTGGTCTGCCTGGTCTGACCTGATCTGACCCTTTGGACTGTTTTGGGCATAACTTGATTATCTGGCGTCCGATTTGGACGCCGTTCGAACCTGGGTCTAGACCGGGACATTCCCGTCTTACCCGTGAACTTTTCCTTGCGTTTATATTATTAAATATTGTATTAAACAATTTAATACACATTTAATCGCTTTTGCATCAAATGCAAAATAGTCCCTATCTAAGCTTAAATTACCATATTGCATCAAATGCAATTATCTCTTCTTTTGCATCAAATGCAAATATTCTCCCTAATTAATTTCTACCTATTACTAGACGAAGCGTCGCACTCTGTGTGAGACCCTACAGCCTGACCCTTACAACAGGTTGGGCTCGAAGCCCTATACGGCAGTGACCACGAGCAGTGGTTGCCGTCCCTGCTTCAGGAATCATCATTATGTGGTTGACTCATTGACATGAGAATTGTCGGGACCACCTGACTGTTTCCGTGATGAGTTCCGCAGTTATAGTCTCTTCGTCTAAATTGTTTCGTGTAGATCAAGTCTGGGGTACGGTCAAACTGTCAACCCCAATAACTTGGCTCCGGTTAGTTTCTATCGATCTTTAGTCAATAAATGTTGGACTTCTTCCAACATACTCTGCGCAGAGTTTTTACTAAAGACCGAACTAACTCTACGACACTAACTCCCATTGACCGGGAGAGACGAATCCTTTCTTGGTCATTACTCGCCTCATACGTTTCAAGTGACACCCAATCAAAATACCTTTCGACAGGCCTTGCCTCGAAGCTAGGTTAGTTGATATAAGTGGCACCGTTCACGCACAGGTTTGTCAAAATGACCTCAAGTCAAAAGACCAACTATCCTATCATCACTCAGAGTTATCACTGACAGATTGGTCAATATAACCATATGATAACTCTAGTGGATCGTTCAGTGAACTCATTCTAATGAGCACCTGTGTCTCGTCTTCGACTTCGCCAAGTCAAACGATCATGAGATCATCGCCACCGCTAAACGGTGAAGACTAAGACACAATGGTCTATCCAATGTTTCGATATCCTTGTCTCGAAACATCTACGACCACGAACCATTTTAGACTTATGCTACAGACGGTCAAACGTTTCTCCATGATCGAGATACTCATCTCGATATCCGTTTGACCTTGCATAAAGTCTCAGGACTTTACCTAAGTTGATATCTAATGTTAACTACATTACAATATAACTTAGATAAATTATTACCAAACAGCTTACTGTTATTTCGAACAAGATGTTTGTGCTATTCACACAGGAATAAATGGCCTCGAGGGCATCATATTCCTACCAAATCTTGAGTGAACTACATTTTAAGAGGACTAAAATTTTTGGGAGTACTAAATTTTCTGGAGGGAACTAAATTTTGAGGGGACCAAATTTTTTGGGGGGAACTAATAACCAATTATTGCGCTTTACTTATTGTTGCTCACTTAAAATTAGGGGATCTAAGATTACGAGGGTAAATATTTTAAATGAACCGTGCCCTTAGGGCACAGGCAATGACTAGTCTTCCATAAAATATAGAAAATAGCACCGACCTCAAAAAATCCGCAAAAATATCAGTTGGAACAGGGAGATCGCCATCTTCAAATGAAAAATAAGAGATGGAAAAATTAGGCCGAAAATTAAATCATTTAATAAAAAGATCCATATCTTCCAGAAAATTTAGAAAATAGAACCGAGGTCAGAATAATCTGCAAAAATCCGCAAAAATATTAGTTGGAACGGGAGATTGCCATCTTCAACTGAAAAATAAGAGAAGGCAAATTTAGGCGAAAAATCATATCATTAAATAAAAAGATCCATATCATCCAGAAAATTTAGAAAATAGCCCCAAGGTGAGATTAATGTGCAAAAATGTCAGTTGGAATCGAGAGATCACTATCTTCACCTGAAAAATAAGAGAAGACAAAATTAAGCCAAAAATCATATCATTTAATAAAAAGATACATAACTTCCCGAAAATGTAGAAAAATAAACCCGAGATATTTGTTAGAACAGGGAGATCGCCATTTTCAGCTGAAAAATAAGAGAAGACAAAATTAGGCTATAAAAATCATATCATTTAATATAAAGATCTATAAATTATAGAACATGAAGAAAATAGACTGGAGCTAAAAAATCGCACAAATGTAAATTGGAACCGGAAGATCGCTATCTTCAACTGAAAAATTATAGAAGATAAAATTAGGCCAAAAATCATATCATTTAATAAAAATACCATATTTTCCTAAAAATGTATAAAAATAGCCACAAGCTAAGAAAAATCCTCAAAAATGTTTGTTGGAACATGTAGATCACCATCTTCAACTGATAAAATAAGAGAAGAGAAATGTATGCTACAAAAATCATATCATTTATTTAAAAGATTCTTATCTTTCATAAAATGTAGTAAATAGCAAAGAGCTTATCAAAATCCGCAAAAATGTCCATTGGAACCGAGAGACGGCCATCTTCAACCGAAAAATAAAAGAAGATAAAATTAGTCCAAAAAATCATATCATTTAATAAAGAGATCCATATATTCTAGAAAATTTAGAAAATAGTTCCGATTCAGAATAATACGTAAAATGTCCGTCAGAACAATAAGAGAAGACAAAATTAGTCCAAAAAATTATTTCATTTAATAAAAATATCCATAACTTTTGGGAAATGTAGAAAATAGCCTCGAGCTCAGAAAAATCAGCAAAAATTTCGCTTGGAACCGGTAGATCCCCATCTTCAACTGAAAAATATGAGAAGACAACTTTAGGTTATAAAAATCATATCATTTAATATAAATATTCATACATATAGAAAAAGAAGAAAATAGCCCTGAGCTTAAAAAACTGCATAAATGTCAGTTGGAATCGGGAGATCACCATATTCATCATAAAAAGAGATGATAAAATTAGGCCAAAAAATCAATCTTTCATAAAAAGATCTATATATTGCAGAAAATATTGAAAAATAGTCTCAAGCTAAGAATAATATGCAAAAATGTCAGTTGGAACAGAGAGATCCCCATCTTCAACTAAATAAATAAGAAAAGAAAAACTTAGTCTATAAAAACCATATTATAAATAAAAAGGTCTATATCTTCCATAAAATATAGAAAATAGCACCGAGCTCAAAAAATACACAAAAATATCCGTTGGAACCGGAAGATCGCCATCTTCAACTGAAAATAAGAGCAGACAAAATTAGGTTAAAATAATATCATTAAATAAAAAGATTAATAACATTCCAAAAATGTAGAAAATAGCATGGAGCTCAGAAAAATCCGCAAAAAAGTTGGTTGGAACCGAGAGATTGCCATCTTCAACAATAAAATATGAGAAGAAAACATTAGTTCAAAAATTCATATCATTTAATAAAAAGATCCATAACTTCCCGAAAATGTAGAAAATTAGGTCCGATCTCAGAAAAATCAGCAAAAATGTCTGTTGGAACCGTGATATCTCCATTTTCAACTGAATAATAAAAGAAGACAAAATTAGGTTTTAAAATCATATAATTTAATATAAATATTCATATCATACAGAAAATGTAGAAAAAAATCCACAATCTAAGAAAAATCTGTGATAATTTTCGTTGGATCCGGGTGATTGCCATCTTCAACTTAAAAATATAAGAAGACAAAATTAGGCTACAAAAATCTTGTCATTAATAAAGAGATCCTTATCTTTTAATAAAATGTAGAAAATTGCCTGGAGCTCAGAAAAATCCGCAAAAATGGACGTTGGAACCGGGAGATCGCCATCTTCAACCGAAAAATAAGAGAAGATAAAATTAGGATAAAAATCATATCACTTATATCAAGATTATTATTTTTTTAAAAGTGTAGAAAATAGCCCCGAGCTCAGAACAATTTGTAAAAATATCTGTTGGAACCGGGAGATCACCATCTTCAATATGGAAAATAAAAGAAAACAAAATAAGGCCAAAATATCATATCCTTTAATAAAATGATTCATAACTTTCCAAACTGTGGAAAATAGCCTGGAACTCAGAAAATCCGCAAAAATGTCTGTTGGAACCGGAAGATTCAACTCGAATATAAGAGAAGACAAAATTAGGCCAAAAATCATATCATTTAATAGAAAGATCGACATCTTCAACTGGAAAATAAGACAAGACAAATTAAGGCTAAAAATATCATATCACTTTAAAAAAGATCCATACCTTTCATAAAATGTAGAAAATAGCACCAAGTTCAAAAATGATATATAAAAATCTTATCAGTTGAAGATGGCGATATCCTGGTTATAACAGACATTTTTAAAGGTGAAGATGGCGATTTCTTGGTTCCGAATTTCGTCTGCTTTTATATTTCAGTTGAAGATGGCAGTTTCGGAGCTTAAAATATTCCCAAAAATATTCGTTCGAACCAGGAGATTGCCATATTCAACTAAAAAATGAGAGAAGACAAACTTAGTCTATAAAAATTATATCA
>CM061134.1:101844481-101966134 GCA_030789695.1 Scilla litardierei | reverse complement strand
CGCCCTTGATATAACTAGCCTGTAGGTGAGCTACACAAGCTGCATTATCTTAAAATAATATGGTTGGCTCAAGGTCGTTCGTCTTCAGGCCCGTCGACACTAGAATGTGATGAATGACTGAATGAAGCAAGACACATTCTCTACTAGCTTCATTGATCGCCAGGAGCATTTTTGAATGTTTTATTAAATCATTTGATTTTAAGCCTAAGTTTGTCTTCTCTTATATTTCAACTGAAGATGACGATCTCTTGGTTCCAACGGACAGTTTTGTCATTTGATTTTTTAGGATTAATTTTGTCTTCTCTTATATTTCAGCCGAAGATACGATCTCCTGGTTCCAACAGACATTTTTACGGATTTTTCTGAGCTCCAGGCTATTTTCTACATTTTCTGGAAGATATGGATCTTTATATTAAATGATATTATTTTTGGTCTAATTTTGTCTTCTCTTATATTTCAGATGAAGATGGTGATCTCTTGGTTCAAACAAACATTTTTGCAGATTTTTTTGAGCTCCAATCTATTTTCTATATTTCCTGTAAGATATGAATCTTTATATTAAATGATATGATTTTTACAGCATAATTTTGTCTTCTCTTAATTTTAAGTTGAAGATGTCCTGGGTCAAACAGATATTTTTGTGGATTTTACTTTGCTCTGTAATTTCTGGAACATGGGGCTATTTTTATTAAATGGTATGATTTTTGGCATAATTTTTGTCTTCTCTTATTTTTCAGTTGAAGACAGCGATCTCACTATTCCAACAGATATTTTTACAGATTTTACTTAGCTCAGAGCTATTTTCTGCATTTTTTAGAAGACATGAATCTTTTTATTAAATGATATGATTTTTTTTCCATAATTTTGCTTTTTGTCTTCTCTAATTTTTCTCATTTGAAGATGTTTATCTCCCCGTTCCAACATCCATTTTTATTGATGTTTCTGAGCTTGGTTCTATTTTATGCATCTTCTGGAAGATATGAATGTTTTTATTAAATGATATCATTTTGGCCTAATTTCTTCTTCTTCTATTTTTCAGTTTAAGATGGTGATCACCCTGTTCCACGGAATTTTTGCGGATTTTTCTGTGCTCGGAGCTATTTTCTACAATTTATTAAGGAAATGTATCATTTATTAAATGCTATGATTTTTTCACCTATTTTTTGTCTACTCTTATATTTCTGTTGAAAATGGCGATCTCCCGGTTCCAACAAACATTTGTGCGGATTTTTCTGTGCTCGGTATTATTTTTCTACATTTTTTTGAAGTTATGGATCTTTTTATTAAATGATATGATATTTTGTGCTAATTTTGTCTTCTCTTATTTGTTGTTGAAAATGGCGATCTCCCGGTTCCAATGGACATTTTACGGATATTTCTGAGCTCCGTGCTATTTTCTACATTTTTGTAAGTAGTGAATCTTTATATTAATTGATATGATTTTTATAACCTAATTTTTGTCATCTCTTATTTTTTCTGTTAAAAATGGCGATCTCCCGTGTCCAACGGACATTTTTGCGGATTTTTCAGAGCTCGAGGCTATTTTATACATTTTTCGGCATATTGTGGATCTTTTTATTAAATGACATGATTTTTTGGCCTAAATTAGTTCTCTTTTTTTGTTAAAGATGGCGATTGCCTGGTTCCAACGGGCATTTTTCGGATTTTTTCTGAGCTCTGTGCTATTTTCTAAATTTTCTGTAAGAGGCAACTATGTTTAATTAAATGTTATGATTTTTAAGTCTAATTTTGTTTTCTCGTATTTTTCAGTTGACGATGTCAATCTCACAGTTCCAATGCAGATTTTACTTAGCGCGGAGCTATTTTCTGTATTTTCTGGAAAATGTGGATCTTTTTCTTAAATGATATGATTTTTGACATATTTTTGCCTTATCTTTTTTCAGTTGAAGTTGGCGGGTCTCTTTGTTCCTACAGACATTTTTGCGGATTTTACTTAGCTCGGAGCTATTTTCTGCATTTTCTGGAAGATATGGATCTTTTTATTAAATGATATGATTTTTGCATAATTTTGTCTTCTCTTATTTTTAATTTGAAGATGTAGATCTCCCTGTTCAAACAGACATTTGTGTGGATTTTACTTAGTTCGGAGCTATTTTCTGCATTTTCTGGATGATTTGGATCTTTTTATTAAATGATATGATTTTTGGCATAACTTTGTCTTCTCTTATTTTTCAGTTGAAGATGGCGATCTCCCTGTTTCACGGACATTTTGCTGATTTTTCTGATCTCAGAGCTATTTTCTACATTTTATTGAATATATGTATCTTTTAATTAAATGATATGATTTTTTCGCCTAATTTTGTCTTCTCTTATTTTTCAGTAGAAAGTGGCAAACCACGGTTCCAATGGTCATTTGTGCGGATTTTTTTGAGATCGACATTTTTTTCTATTAAATGATATGATATGATTTTTAGCCTAATTTTGTCTTCTCTAATTTTTAACTAGAAAATGGTGTTCTCCTGGTTTTGTCGTCGCTTATTTTTTTATACATTTTTGGGATGTTATGGATCTTTTTATAAAATGACATGATTTTTGGTGTAATTTTTTCGTCTCTTATTTTTTTCGTTGAAGATGGCGATCTCCTGGTTCCAAAGGGTGTTTTTACGGATTTTTCTGATTTCCGAGCTATTTTCTAAATTTTTTGTAAATCTGAATTTTTATTAAATGATATGATTTTAAGCCCAATTTGTCTTCTCGTATTTTTCAGTTGAAGATGTCGATCCTCGGTTCCAACAGACATTTTCTCGAAACTATTTTCAAAAGTTCATTTCAAATATGGATCATTTTATTAAATGATATGATTTTTGTATATTAAATTTGTCATCTCTTATTTTTTATTTAAGATGTCGATCTCCCGGTTCCAACGGACATTTTTACAGATTTTCTTGACCTCGGGGCTATTTTCTAAATTTTCTGGAAGATATGGATCTTTTTATTAAATAATGCTTTTTGGCATAATTTGTCTTCTCTTAATTTGCAGTTGAAAATGGCGATCTCCTGGTTCCAACGAACATTTTTGCAGATTTTTCTGAGCTCCGAGCTATTTTCTACTTTTTTTTGTTTGATATGGATCTTTATATTAAATGATATGATTTTATAACCTAATTTTGTCTTCTCTTATTTTTTTTAAGTTGGAAAAGACGATCTCCTGATTCCAACAGACATTTTTGTGGGATTTTTTGAGATCTATTCTATTTATCTGTATTTTTGGAAAGTTGTGGATCTTTCAATTAAATGATATGATTTTTGGCCTAATTTTGACGTCTCTTATTTTTTTAATTGACGATGGCGATCTCCCGGTTCCAACGGACATTTTTAGGGATTATTTTGAGTTCCGGAATACTTTCTAAATTTTCTATAAGATATGTATCTTTAACTTAAGAGATATGATTTTTATGGCTTGATTTTGTCTTCTCTTATTTTGAGTTGAAGATGTTAATTTCCCAGTTCAAACAGATATTTTTACGAATTTTACTTTGCTCAGAGCTATTTTTTGTATTTTGGAAGATACAAATCTTTTTATTAAATGATATGATTTTTCACCTAATATTGTTTCTCTTATTTTTTTTAGTTGAAGATAGCCATTTCTCTGTTCCAACGAACATTTTTGCGGATTTTTCTGACTCGGGGCTATTTTTGCATTTTCCAAAAGATATGTATCATTTTATTAAATGATATCATTTTGGCCTAATTTTATCTTCTTTATTTTTCTGTCTCGCGATCTCTCTATTCCAACTGACATTTTTGAGAATTTTCTGTGCTCGTGGCTATTTTCTTTTCTTTATTGAAGATATGTATCTTTTTATTAAATGATATGGCCTAATTTTGTATTCTCTTATTTTTCAGTTGAAAATGTCGATCTCTCGATTCCAACGGACATTTTTGCCGATTTTTCTGTGCTCGGAACTATTTTTCTACATTTTCGGTAAGTTATGGATCTTTTTATTAAATGATATGATTTTTGGCCCAAATTTGTCTCCTCCTATTTTTCAGTTGAAGATGGCAATCTCCCGGTTCATGCGAACAATTTTACAGATTATTCTGAACTCAGGGCTATTTTCGTAATTTTCTTGAAGATATGGATATTTTTATTAAATGATATGATTTTTGGCCTAATTTTATCTTCTCTTATTTTTCAGTTGAAAATGGCGATCTCCCGGTTTCAACGGAAAGTTTTGCGGATTTTTCGAAGCTCGATGCTATTTTCTACATTTTATGTAAGATATGAATTTTTTAAATGATATAATTTTTTATATTCTATGTTTTCTTCTCTTATTTTTTCTGTTGACTATTGTGATCTACCAGTTCCAGCGGACATTTTTACTGATTTTTGTTAACTTGGGGCTATTTTTATTTATTTTATGGATATTTGGATCATTTTTTTTTAAATGATATGATTTTTTGGCCTAATGTTGTCTTCTCTTATTTTTTTAGTCGAAGATGGCGTTCTCCCGGTGCCAACTGAGATTTTTTTGGAATTTTTTACTTAGAGACTATTTTCAACATTTTCTGGAAGATATGGATCTTTTTATTAAATAATATGATTTTTGGCCTAATTTTGTATTCTCATGTTTTTAAGATGAAGATGGCGATCTCAGGGGTCCAACAGACATTTTTACAGATTGTTTTGAGCTCCAGGCTATTTTCAACATTTTCTGTAATATATGAATCTTTAGATTAAATGATATACATTTAAGCTTAATTTGTCTCCTCTAATTTTTCAGTTGAAGATTGCGATCTCTCTATTCCAACGCACATTTTTGCGGATTTTTCTGAGCTCGGGGCTAATTTCTACATTTAATTGAAGATATGGCTCTTTTTTATTAAATGATATGATTTTTGTAGCCTAATATTGTCTTCTCTTATTTTTTGTTGAAAATGGTGATGTCCCGCTGACAACGGAAATATTTGTAAATTTTTTCTGAGCTCAGGACTTTTTTTTTACATTTTCTGGAAGTTATAGATCTTTTATTAAATGATATGATTTTTGACCTAATTTTTTCTTCCTCTATTTTTCAGTTGAAGATGTTGATCTCCTGGTTCCAATAGACATTTTTGCAGATTATTCTGACATCGGGTCTATTTTCTAAATTTTCTAGAAGATACGGATCTATTTGTCAAATGATATGATTTTTGGCCTAATATTTTCTTCTCTTATTTTTCAGTGGAAGATGGCGATCTCTCGGGTCCAACAGACATTTTTGCATATTTTTATGAGCACAGTGATATTTTCTACATTTTAGGGAAGATATGAATCTTTTTTAAATGGTATGATTTTATTTCCCATATTTGTCTTCTCTTATTTTTTTAGTTAAAGATGGCGATATATCTGTTTCAACAGACATTTGTGCTGATTTTTCTAACTTGTGGCTATTTTCTACATTTTCTGGAAATCTTTTCATTAAATGATATGATTATTTGGTCTAATTTTGTCTTCTCTTATTTTTTTTCTGTTGAAGATGGTGTTCTCCCGGTTTCAACGAAGTTTTTGTGGAAGTTTTTACCAAGAGGCTATTTTCTACATTTTCTAGAAGATATGGATCTTTTTATTAAATAATATGATTTTTTGGCCTAATTTTGTCTTCTCATATTTTTCAGATGAAGATGGTAATCTCACAGGTTCAACAGACATTTTTATGGATTGTTCTGAGTTCTGGGCTGTTTCTACATTTTCTGTAAGATATGAATTTTTAGATTAAATGATATAATTTTTAACCTAATTTGTCCCTCTTATTTTTCAGTTGAAGATGGCGATCTCCTGGGTTCCAACAGACATTTTTATGGATTTTTCTGAGCTCAGGGCTATTTTCTACATTTAGTTGAAAATATGGCTCTTTTTTTAAATGATATGATTTTTATAGCTTAATTTTGTCTTCTCTTATTTTTTTTAATTGAAGATAGCAATCACCCGCTTCCAACAGACATTTTTGCAGATTTTTCTATGCTCGAGACTATTTTTCTACATTTTCGGAAATTTATGGATCTTTTTATTAAATGATATGATTTTTGACCTAATTTTGTCTTCTCTTATTTTTCCAGTTGAAGATACTGATCTCCTGGTTCCAACAGATATTTTGCTGATTATTTCGATCTCGGTTCTGTTTTCTAAATTTTCTAGAAGATATGGATCTATTCGTTAAATGATATGATTTTTGGCCTAATTTTGTCTTATCTTATTTTTTGGTTGAAGATGGCGATCTCTCGGTTCCAACCGACATTTTTTTGCATATTGTTATGACCTCGGTGATATTTTCTACATGTTATAGAAGATATGAATCTTTTTTAAGTGATATGATTTTTATATGCTATGTTTGCCTTCTCCTATTTTTTTAGTTCAAGATAGCGATCTACCGGTTTCAACAGACATTTTTGCTGATTGTTCTTAACTTGTGGCTATTTTTCTACATTTTCTGGAATATATGAAACTTTTCATTAAATGATAGGACTTTTTGGCCTAATGTTGTCCTCTCTTTTTTCAGTTGAAGATGTCGATCTACCATTTCCAACAGACATTCATGCGGATTTTTTTGAGCTCCGAGCCATTTTCTACATTTTTGTAAGATATTGATTTTTATAGCCTAATTTTGTCATCTCTTATTTTTTCAGTTGAAGATGTCAATTTCCCGGTTCCAACGGATATTTTTTCCGTTTTTGAGCTCGGGGCTATTTTCTACATTTTCGGGAAGTTATGGATCTTTTTATTAAATGATATGATTTTTAGGACTAATTTTGTCTTCTATTATTTTTTTCCATTAAAGATGGTGATCAGCCTATTCCAACATACATTTTGCGGATTTTTCTAAGCTCCGAGCCGTTTTCTAAATTTTTTGTAAGATATGAATCTTTATATTAAAGAGATCCTCATCTTCAACGGAAAAATCTGGCACGGCAAAATTAGGCAAAAATAGGCAAAAATCATATGATTTAATAAAAAGATTAATATCTTTCAGTAAATGTAGAAATTAGCACTGAGGTCAGAAAAAGCCGCAAAAATGCCCGTTGGAACTAGGAGTCGCCATTTTTAAAGGGAAAAATAAAAGAAGACAAAATTAGGCTATAAAAATCATATCAATTAATAAAAAGATCTATATTTTCCAGAAAATAGCCTAAAGGTCAAAATAATCCGCAAAATAGCAGTTGAAACCAGGAGATCCCAATCCTCAATTGAAAAATAAGAGAAGACAAACTTAGGTTATAAAAATCATATCATTTAATAATAAGATTCATATCTTTAATAAATTGTAGAAAATAACATTGAGCTCAGAAAAATCCCCAAAAATATTCGTTGGAACTGGGAGATCGCCATATTCAAATGAAAAAAGAGAAGAAAAAAATTAGGCCAAAAAATTATATCGTTTCATAAAACGATGCATGTCTTCCAGAAAATGTGGAAAATAGTTTGGAGCTCAAAAAAATCCGTAAAAATGTCCATTGGAACTGGAAGATTGCCATCTTCAACGGAAGAAAATAAAGAAGTTAAAATTAGGCCAAAACATATCAATTAATAAAAAGATCCATATCTTTCAGAAAATGGGGGAAAATAGCCAGAACTCAGAAATATCCGCAGAAATGTCTGTTGGAACCCGTAGAATGCCATCTTCAAGGGAAAAATAAGAGAGGAATAATAGGCCAAAAAATCATATCATTTAATAAAAGATTCGTATCTTTCAAAAAAAGTGGAAAATGGCTCCGAGCTCAGAAAAATCTGCAGAAATATCCGTTGGAACCGGGAGAATGTCGTCTTCAACTGAAAAATAAAGAAAACAAAATTAGGCCAAAAATCATATCCTTTAATAAAATGATCCATATATTTTATAAAATGTAGAAAATAACCCAAATCTCAGAAAAAATCGCAAATAGTGCTGTTGGAACCGGAAGATCGCCAACTTCAACTAAAAAATAAGAGAAAACAAAATTAGGCTGTAAAAAAATATATCATTTAATATAAATATTCATATATTACAGAAAATACAGAAAATAGCCCGAAGCTTTAAACAATCCGAAAAAATATCCGTTGGAACCAGGAGATTGCCATATTCAACGAAAAAAATAAGAGAAGATAAAATTAGGCCAAAAATCATATCATTTAATAAAAACATCAATATCTTCCAGAAAATGTAGAAAAATAGCCCCGAGCTCATAAAAATAAGCAAAAAATTCCCCGGGAACCGGAGATCACCATATTCAACTTAAAAATAAGAGAATACAAAATATGGCTTAAAATATCTTTTAATAAAAAATCTGTATCTTCCCAAAAATTTAGAAAAATAGCCCCGAGCTCAAAAACATGCAAAAATGTTCGTCGAAACTAGGTGATCGCCATCTTCAACTAAAAAAATAAGAGAAGCTAAATTAGACTACAAAATCCATATCATTTAATCAAAAGATCCATATCTTACAGAAAATGTAGAAAATAGCTGGTAACTCAGAAAAACCAGTAAAAATGTCAGTTGGAACCGGGAGATCGCCATCTTCGACAAAAAAATAAGAGAATGCAAAATTAGGCCAAAAAAATATATCATTTAATAAAAAGATTCATATCTTTCAGAAATTTCGAAAGTATTGAGCTCGGAAAAAACGTTCGTTGGAGCCGGAGATTGCCAACTTCAACTAAAAATAAGAGATGACAAAATTAGGCTATAAAAATCATATCATTTAATATAACATATAAATCTTTAAGAAAATTTAGGAATTAACAATAAGCTTAGAAAAATCCGCCAAAAATTTCCGTTGGAACATGTAGATTGCAATCTTCAATTGAAAAAATTACGAGAAGACAAACTTTGGTTATTAAAATCAAATCATTTAATAAAAAGATCTATATCTTCAATAAACTGAAGAAAATAGCCCTGAGCTCAAAAAGATCTGTAAAAATGTCCGTTGTAACCAGGAGATCGCCATCTTTAATCAAAAAATAGGAGAAGACAAAATTAGGCTACAAAATCATATCATTTAATATGAAGATTCATATCTTACAGAAAATATATAAAATAGCACGTAGCTCAAAAAAATCAGCAAAAATTTCCGTTGGAACCGGAAGATCGCCATCTTCAACGAAAAAAGAGAAGACAAAATTAGGTCAACAAATTATATCTTTTAATAAAAAGTCCATATCTTATAAAAAATGTAGATAATAGTGCTGAGCTCATAAAATCTATAAAAATTTCTGTTAGAACCAGGAGATTGCCATATTCAACTGAAAAATAAGAGAAGACAAAAATTAGGCTACAAAAATCATATCATTTAATAAAAAGATCCATATCTTCAGCATATTGTAGAAAAAATATTACCCGACATCAGAAAAAGTATGCAAAAATGTCTTTTGGAGACAAGAGATCGCCATTTTTAACTGAAAAATAAGAAAAGATAAAATTAGGCTATAAAATCATCTCATTTATAAAACGATCCATATCTTACAGATAATGTAGAAAATAGCCCGTTGTTGATAAAAATATGCAAAAATGTCTGTTGGAATTGGGAGATCTCCATCTTTAATTGAAAAAAGAGATGATAAAATTAGGTGAAAAAACCATATCATTTAATAAAAAGATCCATACATCACAGAAGATATAGAAAATTGCCCTGATCTCAGAAAAATCAGCAAAAATATCCGGTATAACTGGGAGATCGCAATCTTCAACTTAAAAAATAATTGAAGACAAATTTAGGCTATAAAAATCATATCATTTTAATAAAAAGATCGATATCTTCAATAAACTGTAGAAAATAGCCCTAATATCAAAACAATACCTAAAAATGTAAGTTTGAACCGAGAGATCGACATCTTCAACTGAAAAATTAGAGAAGATAATATTAGGCTATCAAAATCATATCATTTAATACAAAGATTCAAATCTATAACTTAAAAACCCAAAAAAATGTCTGTTTGAACTTGGAGATTGCCATTTTTAACTGAAAAATAAGAAAAGACAAAATTTTACCAAAAATCGTATCATTTAATAAAATGATACATATCTTTTAGAAAATATAGAAAATAGCCTAGACCTCATAAAAATCCGCCAAAATTTCTATTGGAACCAAAAGATCGTTATCTTTAACTGAAAAATAAGTCAAGACAAAATTAGGCTATAAAAATTATATCAATTAATATAAAATTCCATATCTTACAAAAATGTAGAAATTGCCTGGAGCTAAGAAAAATTTGCAAAAAGGTCTAGAGATCGTCATATTCAACGAAAAATAAGAAAAGAAAAAATTAGGCCAAAAATCATATCATTTAATAAAAAGATTCATATCTTCCAGAAAATGTAGAAAAATATGCCCAAGCTTAGAAAAAAGCAAAAATTTCCGCTGGAGCCGGAAGATCCCAATCTTCAACTGAAAAATACGAGGAAACAAAATTTGACCAAAAAATCATATAATTTAATAAAAGATATGTATAGTTTCGAAAATTTCAAAAAAATAGCACCATCTCAGAAAAATACGCAAAATTGTCCGTTGGAACCGAAAGATTGCCATCTTCAACTTAAAAATAAGAGAAAACAAAATTAGACTACAAAAATAATATTTTTATTGAAAATGTAGAAAATATCCCGTAGCTCAGAAAAATTCGCTAAAATGTTCGCTGGAACCGCGAGATCGCCATCTTTAATTGAAAAATATGAGAAGACAAAATTAGGCCAAAAAATCATATCATTTAATAAAAAGTTCCATATCTTACAGAAAATGTAGAAAATAGCACTGAGCTTAGAAAAATCTGTAAAAAATGTCCGTTGGAATCGAGAGATCGCTGCCTTCAACTAAAAAAATAAGAGAAGACAAAAGTAGGCCAATAAATCATATCATTTAATAAAAGACCCATATCTTCCAGAAAATATAGAAAAATAGTCCCGAGCTTAAAACTGCACAAAAATGACTGTTGGATCTGGGAGATCTCCATCTCCAACTGAAAAATACGTGAAGACAAATTTAGGCAAAAAAATCATAACATTTAATAAAAATATCCATATCTTAATAAAATGTAGAAAAATTTCCACACCTAAGAAAATCTGCAAAAATGTCATTGGCACCAGGAGATTGCCATCTTCAACTAAAAAAATAAGAGAAGACAAAATTAGGCTAAAAATCATATCATTTAATAAAAAGATTCAGATCTTACAGAAAATGTAGAATATTGCTCATCGCTCAGAAAAATTCATAAAAATGTCCGTTGAAACTGGGAGGATGCCATTTTCAACTGAAAAAATAAGAGAAGATAATATTAGGTCAAAAACATATCATTTAATAAAAAGACCAATAATTGCAGAAAATGTAAAAAATATCACTGAGCTCAAAAAAATTTGCACAAGTAACCGTTGTAACTGGAAGATCAACATCTTCAACTAAAATTAAAATAAGACAAACTTAAGCTATAAAGATCATACCATTTAATTAAAAGATTCATATCTTCAATAAACTTATAGAAAATAGCCCCTATCTCAAAAATATCCCCGAAAATGTCGGTTGGAACCGGGAGATCTCAATCTTCAACAAAAAATAAGAGATAACGAAATTAGATTATAAAAAGCATATCATTTATTATAAAGAATCATTTCATAAAGAAAATGTTGAAAATAACCTAGAGCTCAAAACATTCTGCAAAAATATCTGTTGGTACCGGTAGATCGCCATCTTCAACGAAAAAAATAAGAAAAGACAAAATTAGGTCAAAATTATTTCATTTAATAAAAATACCCAAATTATATCATTTAATAAAATTATATCGCTTTAAATGTAGAAAAATACACGGAGCTCAGAAAAATCCGCAAAAATGTCCGTTGAAACTAGGAGATCGTCATTTTCAACGAAAAAATTAAGAGAAGACAAACTTAGACTATAAAAATCAAATCATTTAATTAAAAGATCCATAACTTCAATAAAATGTAGAAAATGACTTCGAGCTCAGAAAAATCCTCAAAAATGTTTGTTGGAATAGGGAGATCGCCATATTCAACTGAAAAACAAGAAATGACTAACTTAGTATATAAAAATCATCTCATTTAATAAAAAGATCCATATCTTCCTTCAAATGTAGAAAATAATACAGAGCAAAGAAAAATCCAAAAAATATCTGTTGGAACTGGGAGATCACCATCTTCAACTGAAAAAATAAGAAAAGAACACCACGCTTTCACTGAAAAAATAATGCCATCTTCAACTGAAAAAATTAGGCTATAAATATAAACATCCATATTTTTCAGAAAATGTAGAAAATAACACGAAGCTAAGAAAATCCACAAAAATATACGTTAGAATCTTGAGATCGCCATCTTCAACGGGGAAATAAGGGAAGACAAAATTAGGACAAAATTCATATCTTTTAGTAAAACGATGCATATCTTCCAGAAAATATGGAAAATATCCCGGAACTCGGAAAAATCAGTAAAAATTTCTTTTAGACCCATGAAATCGCCATCTTCAATGGAAAAAATTGAGAAGACAAAATTAGGCCAAAAATCATATCATTTAATAAACAGATACATATCTTTCACAAAATATAGAAATTAGCACCGAGCTCAGAAAAATCCGAAAAATGCCCGTTGGAACCAGGAGATCTCCATCTTTAACGAGGAAAATAAGAGAAGACAAAATTACGCTATAAAAATCATATCATTAAATAAAAAGATCCATATCTTCCAGAAAATATAGAAATTATCCCCGAGGTCAGAAAAATCTGTAAAAATATCCGTTGGAACTGGGAGATCATCATTTTCAACTGAAAAATGAGAGAAGACAAACTTAGGCTATAAAAATCATATCATTTAATAATAAGATTCTTATCTTCAATAAATTGTAGAAAATAGCCATGAGCTCAGAAAAATCCATAAAAAAGTTGTTTGGAACCGAAAGATTGCCATATTCAACCAAAAAAGAGAAGACAAAATTAGACCAAAAAATCAAATCGTTTAACAAAACGATGCATATCTTCCAAAAAAGTGAAAAATAGCATGTAGCTCATAAAAATCCGCAGAAATGTCTGTTGGAACCGAGAGATCGTTATCTTCAACGGAAGAAAATCCATATCTTTTAGAAAATCATATCAATTAATAAAAGATCCATATCTTTCAGAAAATGTGAAAAATAGCCTGGAGCTCAGAAAAATCCGCAGAAATGTCCATTATAACCGACAGAATGCAATCTTCAACGAAAAAAAATAAGAAAAGACAAAATTAGGCCAAAAAATATTATGGTTAATAAAAAGATCCATATTTTTCAAAAATGTAAAAAATAGCTCCGAACTCATAAATTCGCAAAAATATCCATTGGAACCAGGAGATCGCCATCTTCAACAGAAAAAAGAGAAGACACAAATAGGCCAAAAAATCATATCATTTAATAATAAGTCCGTTGAAACTGGAAGATTGCCATCTTTAACTGAAAAATGAGAGAAAACAGAATTAGGCAAAAAATCATCTAATTTAATAAAAAGATCCATATCTTCCGCAAAATGTAGAAAAATAGCATCGAGCTCAGTAAATATGGAAAAATGTCCGTTGGAACCGGGAGATAGCTATTTTCAACTGAAAAATAAGATAAGACAAAATTAGGCTACAAAAATCATATAATTTAATATATATATATAAATCTTTCATAAAATATAGAAAATAGGCCCAAGCTCAGAAAAATCCGCAAAAATACCCATTAGAACCGGGAGATCGCCATCTTCAATTGAAAAATAAGAGATGACAAAATTAGACTATAAATATCATATCATTTAATATAAAGATCCATATCTTCTAGAAAATGTAGAAAATAGCCTCGAACTCAGAAACATCTGTAAAAATGTCCGTTGGAATCGAGAGATGCTATCTTCTACGAAAAAAGAAGAGAAGACAAAATTAGGCCAAAAAATCATATCATTTAATAAAAAGATACATATCTTTTAGAAAATATAGAAAATAGCGCTGAGCCCAGAAAAATCGGCAAAAATGTTTGTTGGAAATGGGAGATTCAACTGAAAAATAAGAGAAGACCAAATTAGGATATAAAAATCATATTATTTAATATAAAGATCCATATCTTACAGAATATATATATAATAGCCCAGAGCTCAGAATATCTGCACAAATGTCCATTGGAACCGGTAGATCGCCATCTTCAACTGAAAAAAGATAAGACAAAATTAGGCTATAAAATCATATTATTTAATAAAAATATTCATATATTTTATAACATGTAGAAAATATAACCGCGCTCGGGATAATTCGGATAAATGTCTGTTGGAACTGAGAGATTGCCAGCTTCAACTGAAAAATAAGAAAGGACAAAATTAGCTTATAAAAATCATAACATTTAATATAAAGATTCATATCATATAGAAAATGTAGAAAATAGCTCGGAGCATAGAAAAATCCATAAAAATGTGCGTTGGAACCGAAATATCGCCATCTTCAATTGAAAAATAAGAGAAAGCAAAATTAGAACAAAAATCATATTATTTATTAAAAATATTCATATTTTCCAGTAAATTTAGAAAATAGCAACGAGGTCAAAAAATCCACAAAAATGTCTGTTGGAACCATGAGATCACATCTTCAACTGAAAAAAAAGAGAAGACAAATTTGGTCTATAAAAAGCAAATAATTTTAAAAAGATCCATATCTTCAATAAATTGTAGAGAATAGCACCGAGCGCAGAAAAATTTGCAAAAATGCCCGTTGGAACCGTGAGATCTCCATCTTCAATCTAAAAATAAGAGAAGACAAAATTTAGCTATATAAATCACATAATTCAAAAAAGATCCATATCTTCAATAAATTGTAGCAAATAGTTCTGATCTCAAAAATCCGCAAAAATGCACGTTGGAACCGGGAGATCGCCATCTTCAACTTAAAAATAAGAGAAGACAAAATTTAGATATAAAAATCATAACATTTAATATAAAGTACATATCATATATAAAATGTAGAAGATAGTTTGGACCTCAGAAAAATTCGCAAAAATATCCTTTGGAACCTGAAGATCACCATCTTCAAAGAAAAAATACGTGAAAACAAAATTAGGCCAAAAAATCATTTCATTTAATAAAAAGATCAATGTCATACATAAAATGTAGAAAAATAGCCCGGAGCTCAGAAATTCTGAAAAAATTTCTGTTGGAACCGTGAGATCGCAATCGTTAACGAAAAAAATAAGAAAAGACAAAATTAGGCCAAAAACATATAATTTAATAAAAAGATCCATCTCCTCAATAAAATGTAGAAAATAGCCCCAGAGCTCAAAAAAATCTACAAAAATATCGGTTGGACCCGGAAGATCACCTTATTGACCGAAAAAAAATAAGAAAAGACAAAATTAGGCTACCGAAATCATACCATTTAATAAAAAGTCCATATCTTCAATAAAATATAGAAAATAGCCCCGAGCTCAAAAAAATCCAAAAACTGTATGTTGGAACCAGGAGTTTGCCATCTTCAACTAAAAAAATAAGAGTAGACAAACTTAAGATATAAAAATCATATCATTTAATAAAAAGATCCATTTCTTGCATAAAATGTATAAAATAGCCTCGAGCTCGGAAAAATCCAAAAAAAATGTCAGTTGAAACCGGGAGATCGCCATCTTAAACTAAAAAATAAGAGAAGACAGAATTAGGCCATAAAAATTATATCATTTAATAAAAAGAAACATATCTTCCAGAAAATGTAGAAAATAGCCACGATCTCAGAAAAATCTGCAAAATGTCTGTTGGAACCGGGAGTTTGCCATATTCAACTGGAAAATAATAGAAGGTAAAATTATGCCAAGAAATCATATCATTTAATAAAACGATCCATATCTTTTAGAAAATGAGGAAAATAGCCCGGAGCTTAGGAAAATCCACAAAAACGCCCGTTTGAACTAAAAGATCGATATATTAATCTGAAAAATAAGAGAAGACGAAATTAGACCAAAAATCATATCATTTAATATAACGATATCATTTAACATACATATCTTACAGAAAATGTAGAAAATAGTCCGGAGCTCAGAAAAATCTGCCAAAATGTCCGTTGGAACCGGGAGATTGCCATCTTCAACTGATAAATAAGTGTTAAAGCCAAAATTAGCGTTAACAGAATTTGGGCTGATGCAGACTCCTCTATCGAAGTGGAGCCTCGTCAGTTGGTGGAGAGGGACCCTTGGATTGAAGAACTGGGGTCGATGATAGGTGGTACACGAGCACAGCGTGGATGTACGATCGACCATTCCGTTGAATGCGACGATCGTTCGACACTCAGGCTAACTCGAACCCTGATTACTATTTGAAAATAACGGTAGATTGACCCTCCTGTTGGGTCGAATCACGAGCTTCCTGCACCATACAAAAACGTTAGGGGGTCGGATCTAGGTCTCAATCCAAACACCTTCCAATGCATAAGTGAGACAGGAACTTAAGGAAAGGATTGGGGCTGTCAAGATCGACCCACAGAGGTTCGTCTTGAGTCAGTCTCCTCAAGCTGTATGGAGTAAGAAATATAAAGTATGTGGAAGAAGAATAATAAAATGTGTTAGGTTTTCTTGTATCTCCCCTCTTCTGTTCGTCCTTTCTGAATTTATAGACTTTGGTGGTCTCTTCAGTGACATTGGGAGGATAACGTTCACCAATTATGGTGCCACGATCCTCCCCCTCTTAATAGGGGTAATCGTCGTCCATGCCTCTTCTATTTATAAGCCCATTATCAATTTCACATTTGAGCGATGGAGGTTCCACGGGCAAATGACATGTGGCCTTTGACTGGGTCAGTTTCCTGCTTCATTTGTGGGCCTCATGGGCTTTGATGTCAGTCAAGTGAGCCTCTTGTGTGCCGACCCAAGGGTTTAACAGTGGCCCCTGTCATTCTAGCTCAGACTGTTCGTCTACTGGTGTCAAGTGCCATGACGTCGACAGTCAAAGCAAAAGTACTCGAGTTTAAGCGCCAAAACACCCACCCTTCTGATTTGGACGATGCGTCATTTTCAAATTCAAGATACAAGGGCACTTGGATCACCACACATGTCCCAATATGATTAGATTGTCTTGCCTTAATAATGTAGTTTTGGAGCGAGATCAAAATTATCGTCTTTGTCATTCCTAACTCAAATGTTTCTCCTTTGATAATGGCTTCTTCCTCTGATTGTGCCTTCGATAAGGCCTTAGCCTTCATCCCTCAAAAGGATAAGGGGAGTCCGTCGTGCCTAGTCTGATTTCCAATCAAGTCTTTCGAGTAGTGGTAGATCAAATTCTTTGCCATCAAAATGAATATGTCCGATGCGACTATCAGATTCGATTACCTTAAAATGGGACGAGGGTTCATCTCCCTGGCGATCAAGAGGTTGGAGTTTATTTCAGAGCTTTCCATCAGCGGGCTTCGATTTCCCATGCACCCCTTTATGCTCGACTTGTTGAAGACATTGGGTCTTTTCCTTTGTCAACTGATGTCAAATGTCGTCGGTGTCTTGGTCAGTTTCATTGCACTGTGCGTGCTGAATGGAATTGAACCATCTATGTGATTGTTCAATTTCTTTTTTACAGTGCCACCTATCAAGACATTATGTTGGTATTTGATAACCGCTTGCCATGGTAGAAAATTTTGAGTGATCTTCCTAAATCCAACCTCGGATTGAAAGACCAATTTGTGTTTGTGGTATTTCTAGGGGAGTCGAGTTCTGTTACTCAGTGGCAGAATCATGAACTCAAAATGAATGAAGAGATACCCCTCTCTGCGGAGGAGAAAGAGGCTGCAGACTTTTTGATGAAGTTGCCAGAGGAAAAGAAGTCGACGAAATGGCTTTTGGTTGACCCTATATTGCTTAGGACAGTGTGGACGAAAGGTCGGTTTCCTTGCCCATCCCTTCCCTGTCTTTCTACTTCTTAAATTTTTCCTCTTCTTTATAGGTATGGTTACATTGGAATACCAAGACGATCCAGAAATACGGGTAGCACTCGAAACTTCAATTACTGAAGAAGAGGAAAATTTGACTCCTCCTTAGTTGGATCATCAGGATGGTGGCGTTGTTGGGGATACCGAAGTTTTACCGATGGTGATCCACGAGGCTCCCCAACCGACTCGACCTTAGAAGAGGAAGGAGAATCATACCTTGGCTAGAGTTAAGATGGTCAAGGCCAAGAAGAAAAAGTCGAGGCGAAGGCTTATCACTGACAAATCATATTTGCTTGAGTCGGAGGACGCCATTATCCCGACTGTGGCTCAGAACAAACTCAAGCCTCCAAACATGATCGGGATCACGAGCGGGGGCTATGATCAGGTATCAGAGGGAGCTCTAGGTGAGTCATCATCTGCTTAAGAACCACTTGTATGCCAAGATTCCTGGCCTTATGGATGTTTACTTCCTCCAGAGATTCTGGCCGAGGACATTCCCCCTGAGTTCAGGTCGATCTTATTGGAGGATGGATCCCCTCAAAACCTGGTCAGGTATGCCGATGAAGATCTTCTTTAGCCAGCTTACCCAGTGAGGGTGGACGAGTTAGCCTTATTAATCATTAGGTGCACCTCTAGACTTGTCAAGAATATGGCTCTTCTCGAGACAGGGAGGTTCTGGAGAAAGTCGATCATGAGAGGTTAGCCACAATGTCTATCCGTAAAGGCCTTCAGGTAAACATTATATTCATTCTTTGCCTAAATTTGACCATTGGGGCTGAATCTTATACTTCTTTGTAGTCTATTTTGGCCATGCTCGAGATACGTCGCCGATCATTGGCGGTGGCTAATTATGAAGCCACTCTGGCCAAGGAGGCGAAGTGGTCGGACTCGGCTAGGAAGGTCTCGGCAAAATGAATGCATCAATGTTGCTATGGAAGCAGCACAATGATACGCTCAAGGATCGGGTGAAACATCTTGAGAAAGAGTTAAATGAAAACTGTAAACAGGTGGTTGCCCTCGATACACGAGTCCAAGAGGAAATTGCCTTCACACACACACACACACACACACACACACACACACACACACACACACACACACACAGAGAGAGAGAGAGAGAGAGAGAGAGAGAGAGAGAGAGAGAGAGAGAGAGAGAGAGATAGCAGAAGAACAACTGCTTAAAGAGAGTAAGATGTTGGAGTCAAAAAGGCTTGAGTTCAAACTTGACCTCTTGTTGGTTCTCAAAAACTCAACACGAAAGAGATCGCGAAAAAGGCTGTCCAAGAATATCGGGACAATTTGCCCAATTTGGATGAGCTTTATATATAAGGATACGAACGGTGCCGTCAAGAGATTAAGGTTCGATTTTCTGATCTTGCAGATGAAATCGACCAAGTTCCCTTTATTATGGATGATGACGAACCTGATAGCCCTCTGGACGAGGTTGGTCAAGCTACGGTGTGGAAGTTGTCATCCTGGTTGACAAGGTTGTCATTGAGTCAGACGATGTTACACATGTAGCTGCTTTGGAGGAGTAGACACATGCCACTTCGGTCGAGGGGGACCACGGACATATTGCTTTGATTGAGGAACCTAAGGAATTCCTCTCTCCCCTAGTTTTTTTGAACCCTTTTTCTTTGCATTAGGGATGTAAATTTTTTGTAAAAAGCAGATTTTGTAAAAGAAATAGGACAAAATTGATGTATAACTCTTTGAGTGAAGAAAAAATTATTTGAATAGAGAACAAGCGATTGGGTCGCCAGATGGTCCCTTTCAACAGGTTAAGCGTTGGCTCCTGAGGGCGATAATTGAATTGTTAAACCATGCCTCTTGGACCACTAGAATAAAACACATGCTCTTCAAACAGTGAAATGAGTCATCTCTCAATCAATGGCCTTAGTCATTTAGTAGTACGAGAATGACTTCTTGGGTCATAATAGATAACAAGAGATGTCGTCATGTAGAAGGACACGGTCCCCTTGACTTCGATCGAAAACGATAGTCATTCAGTGGAGAGGGTGTGACCCCTCGACTTACAACTGACGACGAAAGTGGTTCGTTCAGTCGCGAGGGGATGGCCTCTTCGCCTTATGTCTGATGACGATCGTAGTCATTTGGTTGCGAAGGACTTCGTCCCTTTGAATTACGCTCAACGACAAAAGTGGGTTGTTTGGTTGCAAGGGGTGGCCCCTTCGACTTATGGCCGATGACAATAGGGTCGTTCAGTGACGAGTGGTTTTCCCCTTGGCTTACGGTTGACGATGATTATGTGTCATTTGGTTGCGAGGGAGTGGCCACTTCAACTTACGGCCAATGATGATAGTTGTTTAGTGGCGAGGGTGTAACCCCATGACTTATGACAGACGACGATAATGTGTCGTTCGATTACAAGGGGTGACCCCTTCGACTAATGGCTGACAACAATAGGGTCGTTCGGTTGCGAGGGGGTGGCCACTTCGACTTATGGCTAGCGACAAGGGTCTTTCTGTGGCAAGAGATTGGCCCTTTGGCTTACGACTGACGACAATAATGCGTCGTTCGGTTGCAAATGAGTGGTCTCTTCGACTTACGGCTGACGATAATAATCGATTAGTGGCGAGGGTTTGACCCCTCAACTTACGGCAGACGACGATATTGCATCGTTCGGTTACGAGGGGGTGGCCCCTTCGACAAACGGCCAACGATGATAGTCGTTCAGTGGTGTGGGTGTGACCCCTTGACTTACGGATGATGATGATAATGGGTCATTTGATAGCAATGAGGTGGTCCTTTCGACTTATAGCTGACAATGATAGTAGGTCGTTCTGTTGCAAGGGGGTTGCCCCTTTGATTTACGGCTGACGACGATAGTGGGTAATTCAGTTGTGAGGGGGTATCCTCCCCTCGACTTACAGCTGATGAGGATAGTGGGTCGTTCGGTTACGAGGGGGTGGCCCATTAGACTTATGGATGACGACAATAGTGAGGTTCGGTTGCAAGGAGGTTGCCCCTTCGACTTACGACCGACGACATTAGGATCGTTTAGTGGCGAGAGGTTGGCCCTCCGACTAATGGTTGACGACGACCGTGTGTCGTTCGGTTGCAAGAAGGTGGCCACTTCAACCTACGGCCGACAACAATAGGATCGTTCAGTAGCAAGAGGTTAGCCCCTCGGCTTATGAATGACAACGTTAGTGTGTCGTTTCATTGCGAGGGGGTGACCCCTTTGACTTACAGTTAACGACGATAGTCGTTCAGTGGCATGGGTGTGACCCCTCGACTTACGGCTGACGACGATAGTGGGCTGTTCAGTTGCAAGGGGATGGCCCCTATGACTTACGATCGACGATGAAAGTGGGTCGTTCAGTTATGATGGGGTGTTCCCTTTGACTTACTGCCGATGATGATAGTCGTTCAGTGGCGTGGGTGTGACCCCTCGACTTACGGCTGACGACGATAGTGGGTTGTTTGGTTGCAAGGGGGTGGCCCCTTCGAATTACCGGTTGCGAGGGGATGGCCCCTTCGACTTACGACCGATGACGATAGGGTCGTTCAGTGGCGATAGGTTGGCCCCTCGGCTAACAGCTGACAACTACCGTGTGTCATTTGGTTGTAAGGGGTTGGCCTAGTCAACGATAATATGGTCGTTCAGTGGAAAGAGGTTGGCCCCTCAGCTTACAGCTGACGGTGATAGTGTGTCATTCGGTTGCGAGGGGGTGGCCCCTTCGACTTACAACCTACAACGATACCCTCTTCGACCTACAAACGATGATGATAGGGTCGTTCAGTGGCGAGAGGTTGGCCCTCAGCTTACGACTGAAGACGACAGTGTGTCATTCGGTTGTGAGGGGGTGGCCCCCTCGATGTATGTTCGACGTCAATAGGTTCACTCAGTGGCGAGAGGTTGGCCCCTCGGCTTACGATTGACAAGGACTGTGTATTGTTCGGTTGTGAGGGGGTGGCCCCTTCGACCTACGGCTGACAACGATAGGGTCGTTCAGTGGCGAGAGGTTGGCCCTTCAGCTTACGGCTAACGACGACAGTGTGTAGTTCGGTTGCGAGGGGGTGGCCCCTTCGACTTACGGTTGACGACAATAATGGGTCACTCGAATCAAGACGATATGAGTAAGGAGGAGCTTGGTTCATCTAAAATTTTCCCTAAGAAAAGGATCCTTATAAGAAGAAACGCTTTTGATAGATTAGTTGAGAATTAGATGAGGTAATCCTCTTAAGACACAAGAATCATTACTGTCTTACTGAGAAAGTGTTTTTTTGAAGAAAAGCAAACATGATTCATTTAGAAAGTTTGAACATTTTGAAACAAAGGGAATGCGTATATGAGTTTTTATTCTGCTTGGAGCTGTCTTCGTCCGACATTATTTGCTAAAGAGCTTTAATCGACCACCTTGGTGACTGGCAAACCTATCATTGGCCCCTTTCCTTTCTGCTTCGAGGTTCCTTCTTTGTTTTGTAGGAAGTCACCCGGCTTTTTTGGATGACCACGCTTGACCAGGGCCTCAATCTCCTTCTTGAGGGTCCAGCAATCATCGATATCATGCCCGTGATCGTTGTGATACCTGCAAAATTTGAGGTCTTCTCTTTTTTCATAGCTGTTCTTTTTAACATGCTCATTGATGAGTCCTTCTCGTTCAGCGTACACCAAGACTTCTACCTTGGGGGCATTGGTCTTCATATAGTCGTCTTTAGCAGGGTGCTCCTTATTCTGAGGACTCTTGTCTATTTGTCTCCGATCTCGCAGCTCTTGTCAGGGGCTTCCTCAGGGTTGTGCATCTCGCTTTGTTTCCTCTTGGCACTTAGGAGTGTCGTTCTTTGTTGGTGCGAGTGCATCCTATGAAGCCATAAAGAGATTTGTCGTATTAAACAGCTCCACGAGGTCGTTTGGCAGGAATTGATGCAAGGAATTCAACAGATCTTTATTCTGGACCGCTTGGGTGAGGGCTCCAATGACTGTAGCCTCGGGGGTGTCCTCAACTTCTAGCCTTTCATCGTTGAAATGCTTAATGAAGTCACCAATTGATTTTCTCTCACCATGCTTTAAGTAAAGAGATGAGAGGACGTTCGCTTAGGGCGTCTTCCTGTAACAAATTGACTGCAAAAAAAGTCAGACAAATTGTCAAATGACTCGATGCTATCATCGGGCAGTCTATTGTACCATCCATCTGCCACTTTTGTAAGAGTGGTTTGGAAGGCCTGGTAAAGGTATTGCTTGTCGGCTCCGTGGATTTCCATCACAGTTTAGTATTTAGGGACGTGTTTCCATGGGTCCCCGATGCCGTCGTATATATGCAGAGATGGCATCTTGAATTTGGAAAGCAGTCGGGCGGACATGATGTTCTCCTTCAGAGGAATCTGCAGGTTAGTAGGAAAACTGAGTGGGGCTCGATCCTTCCTGCGTTGTTGGTGAGTAACGCTAGAAGAATGGACGGGGTTTTCTTCTATCTCCTTTCTCTTTGTGCCAGCTGCAACTCCATGAGGACTACGACCTTGAGTGAATTGATCTATTACCTGGTCTAAAACGCTGCGAGTGGATCGCCCATTGGTGGAGGGCCCAGGACCTCCATTGTGCCCCGAGGCACAGTTGTTACTCCACATCTCTCCATTCCGTTGAGATGTAGGATTCGCATTGAGATGCAAGTTCTCTTGCCACTCAGGCCTTTGCTCGCCAACCTCGGGTCTCTGGGAGTGGTTCCCTCCTTTACGGGCGTTTGAATTGGATTAGGAGGCGGCTGCACCTCGTCAGCCTGTTGTGGGTGCCCCATGCTCTGTTGCACAGCAGCGGCTATAACGGTTAGGCTTTTTTCGATCTACTCAGCGAACTTGTTGAATTGCTCTTGAGTCACCATAAGTACTCTTGGCTCCTTTGTTGATGACCTAGAATCTTCAGCATCTTCGATGAGAACATCATCCTCGTTTCGAGTGTTCACAGCCAAAACAAGAATTGGTTCAGTGTTCTTGGGTCCAGTCGACATAGGGCTGTAGTTGCCTTGGGATGTTGACTGAGCTTTCCCACAGACGGTGCTAACTGTCAAAGCCAAAATTGGCGTCAACAGTACTTGTGCTGACGCAGACTCCTCTATAGAGGTGGAACCTCTTCATCTGGTGGAGTGGGATCGTTGGATTGAAGAACCAGGGTCGATGATAGGTAGGACGAGAGCATAACATGGATGTATGATCTACCCTTCTATTGAATGCAACGATCGTTTGACCCTTGGGCTAAATCAAACTTCGATTAATAATTGAAAAGAACGGTAGATCGACTCTCATGTTGGGTCGAATCACGAGCTTCCTGCACCACAAAGAAACATCAATGGGGGTCAAATCTGGGTCCTAACCCAAATCTCCTCCAATGCTAAGTTTGACGGAAACTTAAGGAAAGGCTTGGGGCAGTCAAGATTGACCCGCAGAGGTTCGTCTTGAGTCAGTCTCCTCAAGTGTATGGAGGAAGAAATATAAAGTATGTGGAAGAAGAATAATAAAGTGTGTTAGGTTTTCTCATACCACCCCTCTTCTGTTTGTCCTTTCTAAATTTATAGACTTCGGTGGTCTCTTTAGTGACGTTGCGAGGATAATTGTCACCAATATGGTGCCATTATCCTCCCCCTCTTAATATGGATAACCGTTGTCCACGCCTCCTCTATTTATGAGCCAATTATCAATCGCACATTTGGGCGATGGAGATTCAATGGGCAAATGACATGTGGGCTTTGACTGGGTCAGTTTCCAGCTTCCTTTGTGGACCTCGTGTGGGCTTTGGTGTCAGTCGAGTGAGCCTCTTCAGTGCCGGCCCATGGGTTTAACAATAAGAGAAGACAAAATTAGGCCATAAAATCATATCATTAAATATAAACATCCACATCTTTCAGAAAATGTAGAAAATTTAATAGCACCAATTTAAGAAAAATACGCAAAAATGTCGGTTGGAACCGAGAGATCGTCTAATTCAAACGAAAAAAAGAGAAGACATTATTAGGCCAAAATCATATCTTTTAATAAAACAATCCATATCTTCCAGAAAATGTGGACAATAGCCCGGAGCTCATGTAAAATCCGAAAAAATGTGCGTTGAAACCGGGAGATCGCCATCTTCAACCGAAAAATTAGAGAAGACAAAATTAGGCCAAAAAATCATATCATTTAAAAAAAGATGCGTATCTTGCAAAAAATTTAGAAAATAGTTCTGAGCTCAGAAAAATCTGCAAAAATATTTGTTGGAACCGCGCATGCTTTAATAAGAAAATAAGAGGAAGCACAATTAGACCCAAAAAATCATATCATTTAATAAAATGATCCATATCTTCCAAAAAATGTGGACAATAGCCCGGAGCTCAGAAAAATCTATAGAAATGTCTGTTGGAACCAGGAGATCACCATCTTCAACGAAAAAATAAGAGAATACAAAATTAGGCCAAAAATCATATCATTTAATAAAATGATTCATATCTTCCAGAAAATGTGGAAAATAGCTCCAAGCTCAGAAAAATCTGCAAAAATATCCATTGGAACCGGGAGATCGCCATCTTCAACTGAAAAATAAGAGAAGACAAAAATTAGGCTACAAAAATCATATCATTTAATAAAAAGATACATGTCTACAATAAAATGTAGAAAATAGCCCCAAAATAGGCCTAACAATCATATTATTTAATAAAAAGATCCAAATCTTTCAAAAAAAATGTAGAAAATAGGCTGGAGGTCAGAAAAATCAGCAAAAATGTCTGTTGGAACTGGAAGATTGCCATCTTCAACTCAAAAATAAGAGTAGACAAACTTAGCCTATAAAAATCATATAATTTAATAAAAAGATTCATATCTTCAATTAACTATAGAAAATAGACCTCATCTCAGAAAAATCCGCAAAAATATTTGTTGGAACCCGGATATCGCCATCTTCATCTGAAAAAAATAAGAGAAGACAAAATTAGGCCAAAAATCATATCATTTAATAAAAAGATCCATATATTCTAGAAAATTTAGAAAATAGCCCCGAGGTCAGAATAACACACAAAAATGTCCGTTGGAACTGGGGGATCGACATATTCAACTGAAAAATAAGCGAAGACAAAATTGGACCAAAAATCATATTATTTAATAAAAAGATCCTAACTTTGGAAAATTGTAGAAAAATAGCCCCGAGCTCAGAAACATCCGCAAAAATCCGTTTGGAACCTGGAGATCGCCATCTTCCACTGAAAAATAAGAGAAGACCAATTAGGTTATAAAAATCAAATCATTTAATACAAATTTTCATATCATACAAAAACTGTAGAAAACATCCACGAGCTCAAAAAATCCGCACAAATGTCCTTGGAACCGGGAGATCTCAATCTTCAAATTGAAAAAAGAGAAGACAAAATTAGACCAAAAAATCATATCATGTCATAAAAAGATTCATATCTTCCAGAAAATGTAGAAAAATAGTCTCAAGCAATGAAAAATCTGCATAAATATCCGTTGGAACCGGGAGATCGTCATCTTCAACTGAAAAAAATAAGAGAAGACAAACGAAGGCTATAAAAATCTTATTATTTAATAAAAGGTTATATATCTTCCATAAAATGTAGAAAAAAGCACTGAACTCAAAAAAATACGTAAAAATGTCCATTGGAACCGAGAGATCGCCATTTTCAACTAAAAAAAATAAGAGAACGACAAAATTAGGCAATAAAAATATTATCATTTAATAAAAAGATTCATAACTTTTCGAAAATGTAGAAAATAGCTCAGAGCTAAGAAAAATCCGCAAATCGTTGGAACCGGGAGATCGCCATCTTCATCTGAAAATAAGAGAAAACAAAATTAGGCCCAAAAATCATATTATTTCATAAAAAGATCAATACCTTCCAGAAAATGTAGAAAATAGGCTTGAGGTAAGAAAAACCTGCAAAAATGTCCGTTGGAACCGGGAGATCGCCATTTTCAACTAAAAAAATAAGAGAAGACAAACTTAGGCTATAAAATGATCATTTAATAAAAAGATCAGTATCTTCAATTAACCGTATAAAATAGCGCTGAGCTTAGAAAAATCCGCAAAAATGTCTGTTGGAACCAGGAGATCACCAGTTTCGACTGAAAAATAAGAGAAGACAAAAATTAGGCTATAAAAATCATATCATTTAATAAAAAATATCCATATCTTTCATAAAATGTAGAAAATAACTCCGAGCTCATAAAAATCCGCAAAAATGTCCATTAGAACCGGAGATCGCCATCTTCAATTGAAAAATAAGACAATAAAACTTAGGCTATAAAAATCATATCATTTAATAAAAAGAGCCATATCTACCATAAAAAGTAGAAAATAGCTCGAATCTTAGAAAAATCCGCAAAAATGCATGTTGGAACCAGGAGATCTACATCTTCAATTGAAAAAAGAGAAGATAAAATTAGTCCAAAAATCATATCCTTTACTAAAAAGATGCATATCTTTCATTAAATGTAGAAAATAGCCCGGAGCTCTGAAAATCCCTAAAAATGTCCATTAAAACCGGGAGATCGCCAACATCTACTAAAAAAGAGAAGACAAAATTAGGCCAAAAAATCATATAATTTAATAAAAAGATCCATATCTTGCAGAAAATGTAGAAAAATAGTCCCAAGCTAAGAAAAGTCTGTAAAAATATCCGTTGGAACTGGTAGATCGCCATCTTCATCTGAAAAAATAAGGGAAGCAAAACGTATGTTATAAAAATCATCTCATTGAATAAAAAGATACATATCTTACATAAAATATAGAAAATAGCACCGACCTCAAAAAATCTGCAAAAAATCAGTTGAAACATGGAGATCGCCATCTTCAAATGAAAAATAAGAGATGGCAAAATTAGGCCAAAAATCAAATCATTTAATAAAAAGATCCATATCTTCCAGAAAATTTAGAATATAGTACTGAGGTCAGAATAATCTGCAAAAATGTCTGTTGGAACCGTGAGATCGCCATCTTCAAAAAAATAAGAGAAGACAAAATTAGGCCAAAAAATCATATCATTTAAAAAAAGATCCATAACTTCCCGAAAATGTAGAAAATAGCCCTTAACACAGAAAAATCTGCAAAAATGTCTGTTGGAATCGGGAGATCGTCTTCAACTGAAAAAATAAGAGGAGATAAAATTAGGCTATAAAATAATATCATTTAATATAAAGCCATATCTTATATAAAACTAGTCATAACCCGTACCCGCAGGCACAGTTCATTTAAGATTTTTCCCCACGAAATTTTTGTTCACCAAAAAATTACTTATACAACCAAAATTTAAAAAACAACACATTAGCGTAAAAAAATTTAGCGACACCTGCACCTTCGGTACGGGCATCTTCGGCATGGGTGCCTTCGATGCGGAATAACAAATTCGGTGCGGGCGCCTTCGGTGCGAAACAAAAAATTCGGCTCGGGCGCTTTCGGCGTGGAACAACGCACCGCCTTCGATCTGGAACAACAAATTCAGCGCGGGTGCCTTTTACGCAGAACAACGCACGAGCGCTTACGGTGCAGAACAACAAATTCGGCGTGGGTGCCTTCGACGTGGAACAACGCACGAGCACCTTCAGTGCGGAAGAACAAATTCAACGCAGGCACCTTTGGCATAGTACAACGCATGAGCGCCTTCGGCGTCGAACACCAAATTTGACTCGGGTGCCTTTGGCACAGAATAACGTGCAAGCGCCATAGGCGCGGAACAACGAATTCGGCGTAAGTGCCTTCAACGCGGGACAACAAATTAGCGTAAGAAATTTGGCGAAAGAATAAATTCGGTGCAGAACAACACGGGAGCACATTTGGCACGGAACAACAAATTTGACACGGGCACCTTTGGTACAGAACAACAAATTAACGTAAAAAAATTACGTAGGCACCGTTGTTTGACGCGGTACCTTCGGCACGGAACAACAAATTAGCGTTAAAAAATGTGCGGGTACCTTCGGCGCGAAACAACCTACCTCAGATTATTTTTTGGTGACGGTATTAACTTAAATTTTTTATGCTAGTTTTTTTACTTTGTTTAATTTGATGGATCAGGTTTCTCCACAATCTTTTCAAAAACACTTTTAATTTTAAAGTTTTGGTTTCCAAGACACTTTTCTCTCGAAAATTTAATTTCCATGCTCTTTCCCAGTACAATTTTAATTTCGAAGTTTTGGTTCCCAAGACACTTTCCCCCCAAAATTTAAGTTTCCCACTAAAATTTTCATAAAATCCAATCTCATCCATTGATTTACCATGATGAAATCTCATCCATTCTTTATCTTGTCTTAGTCAGCCCTAGAATTCAAAAAAGGTTGTCAAATGTATAGTAGATGTAGAAAATAGCCCAGAGCTTAAAAAATCTGCACAAATGTAAATTAGAACCGGGAGATCGCCAACTTCAACTGAAAAAAGAGAAGACAAAATTAGGCCAAAAAATCATATCATTTATTAAAAATATCCATATCTTCCAGAAAATGTAGAAAATAGCCCCAAGCTAAGAAAAATCCGCAAAAATATCGGTTGGAATGGGCAGATCGCCATCTTCAACAGAAAAAATAAGAGAAGACAAATGTAGGTTATAAAATCATATCATTTAGTAAAAAGATCCTTGTCTTTCATAAAATTTAGAAATTAGCACCGAGCTCATAAAAATCTGCAAAAATGTCTGTTGGAACGGGGAGATCACCATCTTCAACTGAAAAATAAGAGAAGACAAAATTAGGCCAAAAATCATATCATTTAATAAAAGACCCATATATTCCAGAAAATTTAGAAAATAGCACCGAGGTCAGAATAATACGCAAAAATGTCCGTTGGAACCGAGTGATCGCCATCTTCGACTGAAAAATAAGAGAAGACAAAATTAGGTCAAAAAATCATATCATTTAATAAAAAGATCCATAAATTACCGAAAATATAGAAAAATAGACTCGAGGTCAGAAAAATCCATAAAAATGTCTCTTGGAACCTGGAGATCACTATCTTCAACTGAAAAGTAAGAGAAGACAAAATTAGGTTATAAAAATAATCTCATTTAATATAAAGATTCAAATCAAACAGAAAATGTATAAAATAGGCAGGAGCTCAAAAAAATCCGCACAAATGTCCGTTGGAACTGGGAGATCGCCATCTTCAACATAAAAAATAGAACACAAATCTAGGCCAAAAAATCATATAAGTTCATAAAAAGATACATATCTTCCAGAAAATGTAGAAAAATAGCATTAAGCTAAGAAAATCTACAAAAATATCCGTTGGAACCGGGAGATTGCCATTTTCAACTGAAAAAATAAGAGAAGACAAACGTAGGCTATAAAAATCATATATTTAATAAAAAATTCTATATCTTCCATATAATGTAGAAAATAACTCAAAAAAATTAGTAAAATGTTCGTTGGAACTGGGAGATTGCCATCTTTAACTAAAAATATGAGCAGACGAAATTAGGAAATTAAAATCATATCATTTAATATAAACATCCATATCGTACAGAAAATGTAGAAAATAGCCGGGATCACAACAAAATCCTCAAAAATGTTAATTGGAACGGGAGATCGCCATCTTCATCTGAAAAATAATAGAAAACAAAATTAGGCCCAAAAATCATTTGATTTAATAAAAATATCTATATCTTGCAGAAAATGTTGAAAATAGGTTCGAGGTTAGAAAATTCCGCAAAAATGTCAGTTAGGACTGGGAGATCGCCATCTCAACTGAAAAATAAGAGAAGACAAACTTAAGCTATAAAAATCATATCATTTAATAAAAAGATTCATATCTTCAATTGTCTGTAGAAAATTGTGTCGAGCTCAGAAAAATACACAAAAATGTTCGTTGTCACCGGGAGATCGCCATCTTCAACTGAAAAATATGAGAAGATAAACTTCGGCTATAAAAATTAGATCATTTAATAAAAATAATCATATCTTTCAAAAAATGTAGAAAATAGCTCAGAGCTCAGTAAAATCCGCAAAAATGTCCGTTGGAACAGGGAGATCACCATCTTCAACTAAAAAAGGGAAAACAAAATTAGGCCAAAAAATCATCTCATTTAATAAAAAGATCCATATCTTTCATAAAATATAGAAAATAGTGCGGAGCTCTAAAAAATCCATACAATTGTTCGTTGGAACCGGGAGATCGACATTTTAAACATGTACAAAATTGGGAAAAGTCCGCAAAAATGTCCAAAAATCGTATCATATAATAAAAATATCCATATCTTATAGAAAATGAAGAAAGCTGTACAAAATTGGGAAAAGTCCTCAAAAATGTCCGTTGGAACTAGTAGATCGCCATTTTCAACTGAAAAAAATAAGGAAAGAAAAACGAAGGCTATAAAATCATCTCATTTAATAAAAAGATACATATCTACCATAAAATGTAGAAAATATCACCGAGCTCAGAAAAATCCGCAAAAATATCAGTTGGAACCGGGAGATCGCCATATTCAACTTAAAAAAGAGAAGGCAAAATTAGGCCAAAAATCATATCATTAAATAAAAAGATCCATACCTTCAGAAAATTTAGATAAAGCCCAAGGTGAGATTAATGCGCAAAAATGTCAATTGGAATCGAGAGATCGCAATCTTCACATGAAAAATAAGAGAACATAAAATTAGGCCAAAAAATCATATCATTTAATAAAAAGATACATAAATTCCCGAAAATATAGATAAATAGCCCCGAGCTCAGAAAAATACGCAAAAATGTTCGTTGGAACCGGGAGATCGCCGTTTTCAACTAAAAAATAAGAGAGGACAAAATTAGGATATAAAAATGTAGGAAATAGCCTGGAGCTAGAAAAAATCCGCGCAAATGTAAATTGGAACCGGAAGATTGCCATCTTCTACTGAAAAAATATTGAAGATAAAATTAAGTCAAAATCATTTCATTTAATAAAATATCCATATTTTCCTGAAAATGTAGAAAATAGCCCCAAGCTAAGAAAAATCCTCAAAAATGTTCGGTGGAACAAGTAGATCACTATCTTCAACTGATAAAATAAGAGAAGACAAATGTGGGCAACGAAAATCATATCATTTAATAACAAGATACTTATCTTTCATAAAATGTAAAAATAGCACCGAGCTTATAAAAATCCGCAAAAATGGCCGTTGGAACCGGGAGATGGTCATCTTCAACTTAAAAATAAAAGAAAACAAAATTAGGCTAAAAATCATATCATTTAATAAAAAGATTCATATCTTCTCAAAATTTAGAATATTGTTCCAATATCAAAATAATACACAAAATGTCCATTAGGACCGGGAGATCACCATCTTCAACTGAACAATAAGAGAAGACAAAATTAGGCCAAAAAATCATTTCATTTAATAAAAAAATCCATAAATTTTCGAAAATGTAGAAAAATAGCCCCGAGCTCAGAAAAATCTGCAAAAATTTCGCTTGGAACCGGTAGACCGCCCTCTTCAACTTAAAAGTAAATGAATACAAATTTAGGTTATAAAAACCATATCATTTAATATAAATATTCATATCATATAGAAAATGTAGAAAATAGCCTGAAGCTCAAAAAATCTGCACAAATGTCCGTTGGTGTCAAGCCCCGCTTCCCAAAACGAAGGGAGCGAGAATGTGACGAATGTCCGCATGGGTCAGAGCTGCGAAACTCAGACCCAATAAGCGTCTGTGAGGTACTCCAGAGATAAACAAGTCCTTGCAGATTAAAATTTCGAAACAACAAAAGTACAGAAAAGAAAGATACATTCATTTTATTAATATGAAATATTCAGAAGTACAAGTCTAAAAATAATGCCCAGCATGGCAACAACTACAGAAAAAGCAAACTAATGGTACAAGCACCCAACCTAGGCAGAAAAGTAAATGGTGTGTAGCACCCGAACTAGAAAGCTGTAAATCTATGAATCAGCAACGGTGGGAACCTCTAGGTCTGATCCACGTCAGGATCGTACTCCTGGTCAGCAACGAACCCTGCGCCACTCCTCTGGCACCGGCTCCTGGTCAACTAGCTCTGGCTCGACACCTGATGTACAAACACCAAGAGAAAGTGGTTGTACGTCAGGCGAAGTCTGCAAGTAAAGGTGAGACGACTCCACAGCAAGGTATATAATAATATTTAAAGACAAAATTTTACTGGTTCTTTACATTTTTAACGATACAACAGCATGACCTATCTAGACAAGAGCAAAAGTAAGACAATACTGAAAGTAAACTGTACAAGTAGAAGTCGTGCGTGTGCTACCGGATACAAGACTGGACTAGATGGGACAAGACAAGAAGTAAAACGAGTGTCACGAAGGTTCATGCCTTTCGGTCTGTACCGAGAAATGATCAACCCAAGTACACGGGACAAGACAAGACAAGAAGTGTGTCACTAAGTTTCACGCCTTTCGGTCTGTGCCGAGGGAACGCTCAACCTAATACACGACTCGAGACAAGACAAGCCTGAGGGTGACAAGAGAGATTCATGCCTTTCGGTTTGTGGGTGGCCAAACCCTCCAAGCCGAGGGAACACTCAACCTACCTCCACCCCAAGGGCTCAAAACAAGACAATACTAGATTGTAGCGAGGACCGCTCACCTTGCTAGGTGAAAGCAAGGTTGTTCTACACGATTCAAACACGAATGACATGACATGACAAGTTAAGAGAGAGTTGAGTTGAGCTATTATTCTAGGGTGTCCACACGCATGCTCACACAGATAAAAACCTAGGGTGTCAGTTGTTGTTGTTGTGCAAAAACTTCGTCGTCAAGTCTGGCAGTCGTGGGGTGTCCCAAAAGCTATCATTTCACGTCTGGTTCTCTTGTTTGTATTTTAACAATTTAAGGTTGTCAAAGGCCTAAATGTGGCTGAAACTGCACAAGGGGGCACACTTGCCTGCGGTGGCAAGTGGGTCGTCTATTCGGAGCGTCTCGTCGAAGCGACACGTCGGCGAGGGTCTATCTGAAACGAGTCAACGGCGATGTCAGGATGTGTTTTTCATCATTCCTATTAGTGTTCATTTCTAGGTTCAATTGGGCTATCCTAGCAGTCAAAGTCACGTTTTTGTTTTGGTTCAGCCTAATCGACGATCTATCCTATGTGCACAGATATTCAAGTCATTCGTCGATGTCTAAGATTTAGCAACGTTTTAAAGGAGCAGAAATGAAATTTAATTATTGTTGACAATTTTAAGATTTGGTTTTCGATTCGCTACGGTGTGGGTTCTTACTACGTGTTAGAGGGCTAACCTTTTCGACATTTGATCAAAGAGCAGATGTCGGGTCTGAACGGCGATGGATCTGCGTCGGCAGCAACATCTCGGACATGGGTAACGCAGAGAGATACTTCCAAACATTGAGGTGGAGGTATGAACAACGAGCAAGCATCGATCTCTCTCCCGTTACGGGTAGCACAACGGATCTACACGACCGGCAACGTCGGGGAAAAACACGCGAGTTCGGCGATGCGTGCGAACTCCTAGGAGCAAAGGGGGCAGCCGAGGATTGAAGGAGGTCGATGGGGGGTTTGCTCGGCCTGGTGGGTGGCTGACGACGACTGCCCACGGTGGTGGGCGACCGTGAGAAGACGAAGAGGACAGATTTGCACAATGGTCGTTGTCGTGTGTCACAGCGGAAAAGCGACGACCAGAGGGGTCAAACGAGACATGCAGTAGATAAAGGGATTTGGGGGGATATAATGGGGGTGGAGTGATCGACGGAAGTGGTCGAAGATGGCTGGGCACTGTGTTTGAAGTGGTAGTGCACAGGCTGTCAAAAACAGCCGCTAGGACTGAGTTTCAAGGGGTTTTCGAGGAGGGAGAGATGAGAGAAGAGAGGGAGGGGAGTTGCAGATGATAGAGGTTTGAGGGCAGGCCGATGGTGGTAAGGAGGTCACCGGCGATGGCCTGAGGTGGCCGGGCGCAAGTTTCTTCCGGCAGTGGATAGATCTGTCCAAAGCTGGGTTTGTGTTGTGTTTGAGAGGTGTTTTGAGGGATATAGAGGGTAGAGGAAAGAGGGAGAAGAGGGGAAGGAGGAGGAGAAGTTACCGGAGTTGGGGGGCTGGTGGTGGCCACCGACAGCAAGGAGAATCCATGCAAAATGAAGGAGAAGTGGTGGCCTGTGTTGGGTTCTTGCATGAGGGCTAGGGTAAGGATTTGGTTTTGATTTTAAAGAGATAAAGTTTCTATATGCATATGAAAGGGGGTATAAGTTGGGTGATGACTAGGAGAGAGGGTGAGTGAGGGGGTGTGCAAAGTGGGAAAAAGTTGGGTGAGGGTAGACCCAGAATTCCATCTCATGATACGTATGGATTTCTTAAGATCTGATTAAGGATTTGAATTTGAATGTTGACTAAGGCTAATTGGGCTTGAGTTTGATTAGTGATTTGGTTGGGCTAGGGTGTCTGAAAATTACGAAAAAAATATAGGGACGACCGTGACGAGAGGCTTGGGGATACGGTGGTCAATCACACGTTTGGTCCACAAAAAACGAACTAAAAATAAAAAGGTCCGGCGACTAAGTCTAAAGCTACGACGTCTCTACAATCAAACCTGATTTGTGAGAGAACGACCCATGACATGACGTTCACTAAAAATCCCACAAATAACTAATCTTCCATACGGTCATAACGATATATCACATCGCATAGTCCGAATCCAAGAAGAGGCAAAAATAAATACGCACAGGGAAGAGTCGTACGCGTTGAAAATACTAACGGTCGAAAAGCGGCTGTTATATTCTACCCATCTTAGAAATGATTCCGCCCTCGGAATCTCTTATACTAATAATAATAATATCTATGTACCCTTATACCCAAAATTCCCATATTCAACCTAATGATCGCTAATCCTACAACTTCAACCAGCATTTCATAACAATTCATCATTACTCGTCTTTTCACTGGATAATGCTACGACTAAACTCACATCCTAACACTTAACTATAGACCCATCACTGCCGTTCAAATTTCCAACTCCAAGTTCTCATAAAAATAATAATCATCTTCTCATACCATACCACTCCACTAAACATCATCACTTAATAACATCTTTAAATTTCTCAACTCCTTCCCAATATTAATCAATCACTAAAATGATGTTCTAGCCAATCACCAATCTAAGACAAAAACTTTGTCTATCTTATAACACCTTTCACAAATCAACAATCGCCTTGTCCTCAATACATTCTTCGTCATATCGTCCCATAAATTTATCCGCCAAATAATTGAACTATCAAAATCACATCTTATCATTACTCACTATATCTAATCCCAATCAATATTAAATCCGTCTACTCATCATCCATTCGTCACTATAAATCATGTTATACCTTCATAGCTATTCTTATCTGCTACCCGTCTAAATCTCAAATCTATGATGTACTCTTCCTCTTGCGTACATTTTCGTTCACCAAGAATTCTCTATGAATCCGCTACTCATGGGTATCATCCGAATATCAAATATAGGTTCTAAACTCATCATTCTATTTATCAATTCAAAAAAATTGGGGTAATCGAAATTTTCTGGGTTCGACAAAATCTACTAATCATAATTCCACTATCCCAAATATCTAGCTACACCTATCCTTAAATATAATCACATAATAGCCAGTTCAAACAATATGACAATAATGAAATTAACACTTCCGAAGAGGGAAAGAAAAGAAGAGAATGTTTAAGACCAATAACAATTTTTTTAAAAAAACATGTGGGAAAACGGGTGAAGTTGTTGTACTAGATGGGGGAAAGATAGTGGGGTTATGATCTTGTTGGATTAGTCTCGAAACATTAAAGATTTGATTTTTTTTGTTTTTTGTAAAACATCGATTTCAATCACATGCACACAAAATGAGCTATACTATAACATGAAAGACTAAAATTATGGAGTTACCTGCAATGACGCCATCCACTGCTGTCATGGCATATGCTCCACGGACAACAGCTCCTCTCGGAGTAGGGGCAGGCGCTCTACTCTGCTGTGGGGCTGGTGCTCTGCCATCCGCATGCCAATACCTCGGGCAATCTCTAGTGACGTGTGTGGCGGCTCCACACGCCAGACACAAACCGAGCCTCTTCCTGCAATCGTTCTGACGTTGTCCCAGCTTGCCACAAAAAAGACATCGCTCTCTGGCCTGGCTCTATGTAGGTGCTCCTGGCCTCTTGAAAGGCACTGACTGAACTGGTCCCACTGTAGACCTAGCAGAAGGCCTATGCTGCTCCATCGGTCACTTTCCTCCATCATCAGAAGGATCAGGTAGACGCACCACAATCTCAAGATTCCTGGCGACATTCAGCACAGCTCCCATGGTCGAAAAGTCTGCCGAGGACATGGAAGCCTGAATCTTCGGGTGCAACCCCTGACGAAACCGATCAGCTCAGTTCTCTTCCTTCTTCACCATATGAGAGGCAAAACGACTAAGCATCTCAAACTCTGCCTCGTACTTATCAACCGTCATGTTCCCTTGCTTCAGATTCACAAATCGGCTCAAAAGCTCCCTCTTTGCAGCCTTGGAAAAAAACTTCTTTCGGAACATGGACTTGAAAGTCTTCCACTCGACTGGCTTCTCTAGGCACCTCTCCTCGACGCGCCACCAGTTCATAGCATTCTGGGTCAGCTACATCTTGATTATCTCGACTTTGGTATCCTCAGGAATCTTTGCAGCTACCAGCTTTTCTTCTGTGCTTTGAATCCACTCGTCAGCACCTAGTGGTCCTTCCTTCCCAGAAAATGTCTTCGGCTGCAACTCATTGAACTGATTCACTCCAGGAGCAGCTCTCGGGGCAGGTGGCGGCGGTGGAGCCTGAACGGTTCGGGCAGCCTGATGGGACTGCTGAACCAATTGATGCTGAACGTCCAGTATCTCCCTCATGAGGCCCAGAAACTGAAGGAATTTGCCGCCCTGGTCTCATGGAACTCCATCAGCTGAGCTTCCAGCTCGGGTATTACGTCTTCCTACCATCCTATTGGCAAGGAAAATCCGAATTAGCCTTGTACATGATAATCTGGATATAAGATGAATGCGGTACTTTTATCATTCCAAACTTTTTGCATGACCTGCATGGGCCATCACTACGTGATGAAGCTCAGCATGGGTCGGAGCTGTGAAACTCAGATCCAATAAGCGTCTGTGAGGCACTCCAGAGATAAACATGTCCTTACAGATTAAAATTTCGAAACAACAAAAGTACAGAAAAGAAAGATGCATTCATTTTATTAATATGAAATATTCAGACGTACAAGTCTAAAAAGAATGCCCAACATGGCTACAACTACAGAAAAGTAAACTAATGGTGCAAGCACCCTACCTAGGCAGAAAAGTAAACGATGCTACACACCCGAACTAGAAAGCTATAAATCTCTGAATCAGCAATGGTGAGGAACCTCTAGGTCTGGTCCTCGTCATGATCTACTCCTGGTCAGCAACAAACTCCTGCGCCACGTCCTTTGGCACTGGCTCCTGGTCAACTAGCTCTGGCTCGACACCTGATGTACAAACACCAAGAGAAAGTGGTTGTACGTCAGGCGAAGTCTGCAAGTAAAGGTGAGACGACTCCACAGCAAGGTATATAATAATATTTAAAGACAAAATTTTACTGGTTCTTTACATTTTAACGATACAACAACATGACCTATCTAGACAAGAGCAAAAGTAAGACAATACTGAAAGTAAACTGTACAAGCAGAAGTCGTGGCGTGTGCTACCGGCTACAAGACTGAACTAGACGGGACAAGACAAGAAGTAAAACGAGTGTCACAAAGGTTCACACCTTTCGGTCTGTACCGAGGGAACGCTCAACCCAAGTACACGGGACAAGACAAGACAAGAAGTGTGTCACTAAGGTTCACGCCTTTCGGTCTGTGCCGAGGGAACGCTCAACCTAATACATGAATCGAGACAAGACAAGCCTGAGGGTGACAAGAGAGATTCACGCCTTTCGGTTTGTGGGTGGGCAAACCCTCCAAGCCAAGGGAACGCTCAACCTACCTCCACCCCAAGTGCTCAAAACAAGACAATACTAGATTGTACGAGGACCGCTCACCCTGCTAGGTGAAAGCAAGGTTGTTCTACACAATTCAAACACGAATGACATGATATGACAAGTTAAGAGAGAGTTGAGCTGTTATTCTAGGGTGTCCACACACACGCACACACACATAAACCTAGGGTGTCAGTTGTTGTTATTGTGCCAAAACTTCATCGTCAAGTCTGGCTGTCGTGGGGTGTCCCAGACGCTATCATTTCACATTTGGTTCCCTTGTTTGTATTTTAACACTTTAAGGTTGTCAAAGGCTAAACGTGGCCAAAACTGCAAAAGGGGGCACACTTGCCTGCGATGGCAAGTGGGTCGTCTGTTCGGAGCGTCTCATCGAAGCGGCACGTCGGCGAGGGTCCACCTGAAACGAGTCAACAGCGATGTCAGGATGTGTTTTTCATCATTCTTATTAGTGTTCATTTCTAGGTTCAATGGGGCTATCCTAGCAGTCAAAGTCACGTTTTTGTTTTGGTTCAGCCTAATCGATGATCTACCCTATGTGCATAGCTATTCAAGTCATTCGTCGATGTCTAAGATTTAGCAACGTTTTAAAGGAGCAGAAATGAAATTTAATTATTGTTGACAATTTTTAGATTAGGTTTTCGATTCGCTACGGTGTGGGTTCTTACTACGCGTTAGAGGGCTAACCTTTTTGGCGTTTGATCGAAGAGCAGATGTTGGGTCTGAACGGCGATGGATCTGCATCGTCAGTAACGTCTCGGCCACGAGTAGCGCAGAGAGATACTTCCAAACAGTAAGGTGGAGGTACAAACAACGAGCAAGCATCGATGTCTCTCCCGTTGCGGGTAGCGCAACGGATCTATACGACGGCGGCAACGTCGGGGGAAAACACGCGAGTTTGACGATGCGTGCGAACTCCTAGGAGCAAATGGGGCTGCCGAGGATTGAAGGAGGTCGATGGGGGGTTACTCGGCCTGGTGGGTGGCTGACGACGGTTGCGCACGGTGGTGGGTGGCCATGAGAAGATGAAGAGGGCATATTTGCACAACGGTCGTTGTCGTGCATCGCAGCGGAAAAGCGACGACCAGAGGGGTCAAAGGATTGCAGTAAATAAAGTGGTTCGAGAGGGATCTAATGGTAGTGGAGTGGTCACCGAAAGTGGTCGGAGATGGCCGAGCGTCAGGTTTGAAGTGGCGGTGCGCAGGCTGTCAAAAACAGCCGCTAGGGCTGAGTTTCAAGGGGTTTTCGAGGAGGGAGAGATGAGAGAAGAGAGGGAGGGGAGTTGCAGATGATAGGGGATTCGAGAGTCCGATGGTGGTAAGATGGTCGCCGGCGGTGGCCTGAGGTGACCGGACGCGGGTTTCTTCTGGCGGTGGACAAATCTGTCCAAATTTGGGTTTGTGTTGTGTTTGAGAGGTGTTTTGAGGGAGATAGAGGGTAGAGGAAAGAGGGAGGAGCGGGGAAGGAGGAGGAGGAGTTGCCGGAGTTGGGGGTCCGGTGGTGGCCGTCGACGGCGAGTAGAATCAGCGCAAAATGAAGGAGAAGTGGCATCCTAGTGTTGGGTTCTTGCTTGAGAGCTTGGGTAAGGATTTGGTTTTGATTTTAAAGAGATAAAGTTGCTATATGCATATGAAAGGGGGTATAAGTTGGGTGATGACTAGGAGAGAGGGTGAGTGAGGGGGTGTGCAACGTGGGGAAAAGTTGGGTGAGGGTAAACACAAAATCCCATCTCATGATACATATGGATTTCTTAAGATCTGATTAATGATTTGAATTTGAATGTTGATTAAGGCTAATTGGGCTTGAGTTTGATTAGTTATTTGGTTGGGCTAGGGGTGTCTGAAAATTACGAAAAAAATATCGAGACGACCGTAACGACGTGAGGCTCGGGGGTACGGTAGTCAATCATGCATTTGGTCCACAGAAAACGAACTAAAAATAAAAAGGTCCGGTGACTAGGTCTAAAGCTATAACGTCTCTACAATCAAACCTGATTTGTAGGAGAACGACCCGTGAAATGATGTTCACTAAAAATCCCACAAATAACTACTCTTCAGTATAGTCACAACGATATATCACATTGCATAATTCGAATCCCAGAAGAGGCAAAAATAAATACGCACACGGAAGAGTCGTACGCGTTGAAAATACTAACGGTCGAAAAGCAGCCGTTACAGTTGGAAGCAGAAGATCACCATCTTCATCTTAAAAAAGAGAGGGCAAAAATCATATCATTTCATAAAAAGATCTATATCTTCCAGAAAATGTAGAATATAGTCTCAAGCTTAGAAATTCGGCAAAAATGTCATTGGAACCGGGAGATCGCCATCTTCAACTGAAAAAATAAGTAAAGACAAAATTAGGCTATAAAAATTATATTATTTAATAAAAAGGGCTATATCTTCCATAAAATGTTAAAAATAGCACCGAGCTCGAAAAATACGCAAAAATTTCCGTTGGAACGGGGAGATCGCCATCTTCAACTGAAAAATAAGAGACGACAAAATTAGGCTATAAAAATCATATAATTAAACAAAAAGATCCATTACATTATGAAAATATAGAAAATAGCTCGGAGCTCAAAAAAATCTGCAAAAAAGTTAGTTGGAACTGAGAGATCGCCATCTTCAACAATAACATACGAGAAGAAAAAATTAGTTCAAAAGTCATATCATTTAATAAAAAGATCCATCACTTCCCGAAAATGTAGAGAACTAGGTCTGATCTCAGAAAAATCGGTAAAAATGTCTGTTTTAACCGGGAGATCGTCGTCTTCAACTGAATAATAAGAGAAGACAAAATTAGGTTATAAAATCATATAATTTAATATAAATATTCATATCATTCAGAAAATGTAGAAAATAGCACCGAGGTCAGAAAAATCCGCACAAATCTCCGCTGGAACCGGGAGATCTCCATATTCAACTGGAAAAAAGAGAGGACAAAATTAGGCCAAAAAATCATATCATTTAATAAAAAGATTCATATCTTCCAGAAAATGTAGGAAAAAAAATCCACAATCTAATAAAAATCCGCAAAAATGTCACTTGGAACCGGGTGATCGCCACCTTCAACTAAAAAATATGAAAAGACAAAATTAGGCCACAAAAATCTTGTCATTTAATAATGATATCATTATCTTTAATAAAAATGTAGAAAATTTCCTGGAGCTCAAAACAATCCGCAAAAATGTCCGGGCCCAGAGAAGTCAAGTCACCCACGACTAGTCGACTAACCCACTACGGCCTTGGGCTCTGTCCCAAGGACCTCACGAGCAGGTCACGATTCTCCACCCAAAACAAAGGCCCAAAAGACCGTCCACTATCCGTAGTATAGGAAATCGCTCCCCAAACTAAGGGATCACTCGCCAAATATGGCAACCACTCAATGCCATCACTCCACCTTCATGGCCATAACTCCACCCTCATGGCAAAACATGGCAAATATTGGGGTCAACATTTCCCACTTAGCATGTCCCCGTGAATGACGGCAATCATGGCCCATTACATCGGGGGGATGACTCGCCTATATGAAGAGGTGAAAGGCATCATCTCAAAGGGCCGATCTCTGAGATCTAAAATGGCGGTATCACTATACCACTTCCTCACACCTTCTTCCACCTTACACATTTCTCCTCCATAGCTCGGCTCGAGGATTCGCACTTGGTCTCTCTGTGAGCCAATATCGGTCCAACCGAGCTTCTTTTAGACTGGATCTGACTTAGGCATCGGAGGGGAATTGAACGGAACCAAGGTCCTACCCCCGGACGAGTTCTTCATTTTGCAGATCGAAGGAGACGTCACCGTCGTCGAAGCTTCCCTTCGGTGTCCCATCACTAGGATCTGAATGCCCTCGTGCCAGAGCCCGTTCGTCCAACCGATCCCAGAGGTTGTCGTCCAGTCGAGGCTATCCCTTGGTGCACCAAAGTACAGATCTGTGCCTTCCTGATCAAGTGAACGTTTGTCTGACAGACTTCAAAGGCCGTCTCTATCCCATGTGATAACGAAGACCTCTGGGCCTCCAGACTATCAACTTGCGGTGAATAAACACCCCGAAACAACATTCGTCTATATCTAGGTATGATCGGTAGGTTACTTTACTTAATCACTAATAGGCATGATATTATGTTCTACTATGTCTTAGTGCTAGATATCAAGCTAGACCTAAGGAGTCACACTTGATTGCAGTTAAACGAATTTTTCGTTACCTTTATCATTCACTAGATTATGTGTTACTTTACCCTACGTCTAGCACATAGAGCTAATCTCATATAATGATGCCGACTTTGCCAGATGCAAATCCGATAGGAAGAGTACTAGTGGCACTTGCAATTTTCTAGGAAATTCTCTAGTTTTTTGGTTTTCCAAGAAACAGAACTCGGTATCTTTATCCATGACTGAAGCAAAATATATTGTTACAGGTCTTGCATGTGCACAAGTTCTTTGGATAAGATACACGCTCAAAGACTATGGTGTCAATTGTGATACTTGTCATATCATAGTTGATAACCAAAGTGCAATTTGTCTTTCCAAGAATCCGGTACATCACTCCATACCAAACACATAGATGTGATACACTACTTTATTAATGATCATGTACCTAAGAAGGACATCATCTTAGAGTACATTGAAACGCAAAAACAAATCGTCGACATCTTCACTAAACCTCTTAAAGAAGATTAATTTGTGAGGTTGCATGGGGAATTAGGGATTATGGGTGAATCTGAACTATAGGAGTTCATACTTTTATGTTAAATCATGCTTTGAACTCATGTCATCATTTCACTTCTCTTGTTTTAATATGCTATATGTTTTCATATTTTTTTCAAGAGATGTATTTGAGATTTTGATGATTTCAATTGTTTGGATTAATATACCTGATTTGTATGTTAATCTATAATTTTTGATAATGATGTGACTGGTATACATTTGCCAGGCGCGTGTCTCTCCGACAGGCGACTGCAAGTTGTTAATCTGGCGCCTGTCTTGATACTGAAATGTCTCTATTTATTCATCATATTTTTTGACCCTCAGTCAGACGACTGTTGCGTTATTTAAGTCGACTGCCATTTTACTAGGCGACTGTGGATTACTCAACAGGCACCTATCTATATCTACCCAAGTCTGTTCTATATCTTTTCGGCCAGTCGACTGACGATTACGCATCAGTCGACTGTCCACATCAGTGGCGGTTCGTTAACTCAATCTGAGTCGTCAATCTGACTATCCAACAGCCCAGATTCATTTGCCCCTTCTTATATACGTGAGGTCGTCAGATTTTCTCTCTCAAATCTGATCGATTTCCCTCGTCTTCCTCCTTCGAACGTCAACCGTCTCTTCGTCTTCCTCGTCAATTCGAAGATTGTACCCATCGACCTCTCTCCCCGATCACTCGATCGAGAGTTTGGGTCTCTCCTCCTCTGTCGTTTGTCACAGATTTGGTAGATCTCTCTCATTTTCATTCGATCGTGCTCTATTTCCTTGTCTTTCTGTCTATCTATGATCATGGCCCCCAAAATTACTACTTCATGGTTCAAACCTTTGAGGAAACAATCGCGTTCCTCCTACAGACGCCATTTCGGAGTTTCTTTGCCTAAGGGTTCTCTCCATCCTCACCCCGCTCTCAGAGTCCTCAGTCCTTGCCGTCTTCTGGTGAGTTTCTGGGGATATATGTCGCTGATCCTCTTCCTTGAGCATCTGAGGTTGAACCCTGTCATTCGTATCCGGCCAAGCCATCCTCTCCTTCTCCTTGAGCTCTGTCGACTGATCCTCCCCTCGTTTAGTTGAATGAGCAAGTTTCTCTGCTTAAAATGAAAGTATTGGACATGGATCAGAAGCTTTCGCTTCTTCTTGAGTTGAACTATAAGTCGTTTCAGTATCATTGCTTTTTGGTTCCAGCCTCTCTCCAGTCTCGGTTCCCTCCTTCCGAGGATGTCCACCAAACTGTTGTTCCTCATCCTCCCATTTATACTCAGGCACCTCCTGCTGAGTCACCCAGCCTCCATCTACTGATGTTCTACTCTCAGTGCCTGTTACTGCTCCCGTTGGTCAGTCTTCAATGCATGATCATGTGGAGATCCCTGATGCTGCTGGTGTTTTGTCATCAAAGCAGAAGGCTCCTGTGTGTCCTTCTCGTCGCTCTCCAGTCTGGTGTTCCGTCGCTCTCGTCGCTCTTTGGACTCCACTGTTATTTAGATTGACTGATGCATCTCTGCCTCTACTCACCATAGGACTTCTTTTTGTTAGGGTTTGAGTGACTGTCTATATTTCTTTTTGGGTTGTGTGTACCTCTGGATGTTGTTATACTATTAGGAGTTAGTCTATTTTTGTACTCATGATATACCTTTGGCTGCATGGTAGAGTAAATTACTGATGGATGATGATGTGTATGGAGTGGTTTGATATACTTTTGTACTCCTTATATTTAGTTATATATATATATACTAGTCTATAACCCGTGCCCGAGGGCACGGTTCATTTAAGATTTTCCCCCGAGAAATTTTTGTTCCCCCAAAAAATTATTTCCACAGCCAAAATTGCAGGTAACAACAAATTAGCGTAAAATATTTAGCGGTACGGGTGCCTTTGGCATGGGCGGCTTCTGCGCGGAACAATAAATTCGGTGGGCGTCTTCGACACGGAACAACAAATTCGGTGCGACGCCTTCGGCGCGGAACAACAAATTCGGCACGGGCGCCCTTGGCGTAAAACAACAAATTTGCGCATGACAACAAATTCAGTGCGGAAAGCATGCGCCTTCGACACGAAACAACAAATTCGGCGCGGAACAATAAATTAGCGTAAAAAATTTAGTAGATGTGCCTTTGGCGCGGGTGCACCTTCGATGCGGGAGGGCGCGCCTTCGGTTTGAGACAAAAATTTGTGGCTGGCATTTCTACATTCGATAAATTAATCACAAAATCCAAAGATCACCAATTACTGTCACACCGAGAACCTTACAGATATATGCTAGGACCAACCAAATACTTTAATAGCTTTTATAGACAAATACTGTCATGCTAGGTCCGACCAAATATTGTCATCAGCAAATACTGTCACACCAATAACTATCACAACATATGAAAGATATTGAGTAAGGAAGATTCCCAGTGAGGTTGTTGTTACCTACACCATTGAAATGAAGGCTAGCACTTATAAAAGCCAGATCCAAACCCGAAATACCAAAACCATTCTCAAAAGACGTTTATTAACGCGTAGAGAAAACAAAATTAATATGAAAAGAACGGGTATAAACCCTCTTATTAGAAATTTGGTTTTCATTAGTCAAGCTATTCCCCTTCAAAAGGATAATGTTGTGAAAAATACTTGAAAACCCTAAAAATTACATGATATTTTCTATAAAAGAGCTGGGTGATGAAATATGTCTATACATTCAGGCTTCAGATATCCCAAAAACTCCCAAATGATAGCCGAAATTTTGATTATGCATATTCCAATGATGAAGATGTAGGAAGATACATATTCCTAAGATAGATTGTAGGAATATGCACCTGATGAATATGCACTTGTATCAAAATACATATTCCAATGATGAATATGCACCTGTATCAAAATACATATTCCAATGATGATACTGGTGCATATTCGAATGATGAATATGCACCTGTATCAAAATTGAAATATCAGCTATCACTTGAAGATACATATTCCAGTGATGAATATGCACCTGTATCAACACTGAGTTCATGCATATTCCTACATCTTCATCAATTAACCAAAAGTTTGAATCCCCGATCAATGGTTAATTGATGAAGATACAGGTGCATATTCCAACAGTTTATCTTAACCAAAATTTTGATTATGCATCTTCATCAATTAAACAATTTATCTTAACCAAAAGTTTGAATCCCTGATCATTGGTTAATTGAAGAAGATACATGTACATATTCCTACAGTAGATGGAGTTTTAAACTTTTGGTTAAGATAAAATCCCAAATGATACCTGATATTTTAACATGGCTGAGTTGCTGCTAAATAAAATGCGTTTGAGTTGCTGCTGTTCATGATTATTTTTTCTGGATTTAAAAAATATATATTGCCTCAACATAAATGTTTGTTTGTCTCTAATTCTGTAATATATTGTTTTATGTTTTATTTTCCCATCTATATTTTAAGGACAATTTACTCACTTGTATTATAAATGTTGGAGGTTATGTTTACATGCTTCATTGAAGAAATTGGATAGTGTAATTTGCGCTCGTAGTATTATAAAAATATTGTAGAAATAGTTACCATGATTTTTTAACTGGTGCTTTTCTCCTCCTCCTGGCTCCACAGTTTCTTCTAGTTCCAATTTGCTGGTGACGTCCCATTAGCATCATGACCTCCTGTGAATGCCTTGTCTGGTACATGGCTATAAATTTCCATGACCTCTTCTTTTGAATGCCTTGCTATGGTTATGGATTTTTCTAAATCAGAATCCTAAACGCATTCAAATTCTTGTGTCGATTCGTCTTTGTAGTTGAACGATCTATATTGTCTCTCTTCGCCCCCCGGAAGTGGTCAAAATCCATGGGCTCTGAAGATTCCAACACAATTTTTTGCTTGTTCTGGAGTTCCAACCATTAAGTAATCTTTCGAAATTGATAAAATGCTACTTGATCTGCTTTTATATATTGACAGTTTGCCAAATCTAAATCAAGGCATAGTGTGATGGGTTGATGCTCAGAAAACTTACAGCTTTATAGTCTTGGGAAGATTCAGAGACGTTCAAACATGTCTACTTGTGAATTATTTTTTTGATTGCTTATGACACAAATTTGTAATTTCTATCATATATTTGTAATTCCAATTTATCTTGTCAAGTAAGTCTTCGTTGCGTATGTGTGTGCCGTGGGCTTTTCAAATATGTTCAAACATGTATACATTTTAGTTCTTTCTTGATTCATTAGGACAAATGAATTATCCAGTTCCTAAAAAGAGATAATAAATCAAATTAAAATTGCCTTATTTACAAATGAATTGTTTTCAGATAACCCCTAAAAATCATCATGTTACCTTGATCTTAGCACTAGACCCTTGAAGCTCCTCGTTCTTCTTCTGGAAGCAGAAGAGAGATAACAAATTATCTAAAAGTACATCGAAATTTTCAGACCAAACAGCTATAGTAGAAAAGAGATCTTAGGATGAAGCTAAGATCTTTAAGAAAGTAAATCGAAATTAAGGAAGTAAATCAGAGATTACCGGTGATTGTGCAAGATCAGAGTCCGCTATTACAAATCGAGGTCAAATTCGAACTCTGTGGTTGTTGGGGGGGGGGGTTGAAGAGTCCTCCACTATAATGAATTGGACCTTGTTTAACTGATAATAAGAGCTTCTTCAGAAGGTTCATCTTCATTCTTTCCTCTTGGTCATTCATCTTCTGGATTTGGTTCATGTTCGATCAAGAGCAGCATAACATCGAACACCTTGGCAAAACATCAAAAAATATAAAGCAAACTATAATAAATTAACAGTCAAAGAAGAAGAAAAGAAGAATCTAGTAAACGAACCAAGGGGAAAAATTCTTAACCATGAGGCTATGACAATTAAAAGAAGCATAAAAATTTTAAAAAATCAAAATTTAATAGCAAAATCAGAACCTCAACAATAAAAACCCAGATCCAAAACATAAACCTCAAATATATCTTATCTTTCCTACAAAAATTAGATCTAGATGTAAGAAGACTTGTGAATAAATCAAAGAGATTGAGTTTTGAGGGTGGAGAACTTACCTTAGATGTCTGGTTGATGCTTAGAGTCTAAACAAAACTGAAATTGTTGAAGCATTTTGTATCCAACTGCCAAACAAACAATGTTAAAAGAGAAGCATATGAACAATCTATGTAAATATTTGGGTTAATTCAATTGTCTCCATTGATTGCAGATTAAACCAACACAAAACAATATGAACACTAATCAAAACTTTCAATCAAATAAATTAAAAAGAGCTTAATATCAAACACCTTGACAGTGCATAATACAAACTTTAATGCTATCAAAACCAACAACAGCACGTAATATGCACTCCTTATATGCTAGCAAAATTGAAAATTTATACAGTTAATTCTTGTTTGATATTTGAGACATCTACAATATAAAAATCAAATGATTGAATGGTATTTATCAATGTAGCATGTTGCAAATGAAAGAATAGTCATTTGAGAGTTGATTGATCGTCATCTACATCATCTAAGGACCAATAATCTGCACCAGAGATCATAATTCAAAAGAACAATGACATATTTAAATTAGTATAGATTGGAAATCCAATTTACTTGTTTTAATTAATGTGTAAATATGTATCAAAGACGATCGACATGAATCCAATGCAAAATCTAAATTAAAAAAAAAATCAAAGTTTGCCAAACCCATCAAACCTTAAAAGGCCCCAAAAATCCCAAAAAAATCAAAAACCATTCAAAGGTATCGCCCTTGGATAAAAATTTCTAACCACAGACTGCAAAATCCCCCAATATTTAATCTATTATATTAAGAAGAAAAACGTATTAAGAATACATCACATAGAATGAAGGCTCACTCCTTTTAGCCAAAGAGAAGAGTTCTCTAAAAGTGATCATCACGAAATCAAAATATTTCATAAATCGTGTAAAACCCCACAACAAAATCATTCAAATTGCACCAAAATCACACTGAACAAAAGAAACCCGATCAAAAAGAAGAAGCATCAATCAACAAAACACGTCCAAAGATCAAAAAGAAAAGCAAAAGAATGTGTTTAGTTCGAGCACCAGAGATTGGCGTGCTGGATGTTGGCAGAATTGGGTTGTTGATTGATGATGGATGTTAGCTTCCATTGTTGCTCCCGAATGACCAGCTCCTGATCACGCATAGCGTTGATTGAGGTGATGTCCCCATCGATGAACCATAAAAATCAAAAATTAAAAAAATCAGCACAAACCCAGTTGCCAAAAGAAGAGAAATTGATTTATACATCTAGGTTGTCTTGGTAATTTACAAAGAAATAAAAACCTCTCCATGCACGCACCATATTATTCATTCAAAATTCCACCCACATTTTCAGCAGTTGTCTGTCCTACCAATTTCACTGATCCTCTTATCTAATTTATTTTCAGTAGATTGTCCACTGCGCTGACGATAATAATCAATAAAAGGTATTGATTTTTGAATATTAAAAGATTAGTGCACTACACAAATATCATGTTAGTTATATTCAGAAGAACCATAACTACCCATTAATTTGTGGATGGCTATACATTGAGATGGCATGGCTATTATTTAGAAAGAATATTAAAATTTACATCCACAAAGCACTCTTTAATTATTTGCAGATCAATTATCAGTTATTTGGTTTGATTCAGTAGTTTAATTATTAAACTAATCTCTAACTAAAGCAAACTAATTTCCAACCGAGAAAAGAAAAAGATAATGCATTTCCTCAAATAACTTACCCAGTCATGACTTACCCAAAAGAAATGGAGGGCATAAAACAATTAGAAAGAATGCAAAGCATGGAATAAAAATAATCGAAGCTTAATTTCAGAAGAAGTGTAGTAGCATGCCATATTAATCTCCTATGATATGCATTGTTTTCTCTCAACTTCAGTTATATTCAAAATAGACATTAACATCAGAAGTATATAAGGAACGAAGATGTATCAGCATTGAAACACCGAAATCCAATCGCAGTTAATTACACGGATGATCACCTTCCTTCTGCTTGCCTGATTGCAAGACTATTTGGCACATTCCATGGATGTATAGACGAAATATTGACAATTAGCCACTGCATCCAGATTTAATCACCACTACTACAAATGACTTTAGTCATCAAAAGAAATTTTAAGTATCATATCAAAATATAAATAAATTCGTATACACATTATGCCAAATATATGAGCTCAAAATATAGGAGTTCAGACCTGGGAATATGAGGGTACCTTTACTCATTACAATATTCAGTTACAGTGGAATGCTACAATTAAACATTTGAATGCAAATGTGAAGGAAAAGAATCAACAGCTAGATGATTAGACTGATTGATAGCTACAACAATCTATTTTCTTTTCAACTAATATTGCTGGATGAAAAAGATTGTAGTAATGGTCTGCCAAATAAATTAGGATAAATCAGGCTAAAGTTAATGTACAGAAACCTGAGTAAGAACATGCAGTAACCTGATTAACAGGATATAGCTTTGTATACCTTAACCATGGTCTTCTCACTTAGTTCTTTGATCAACTTCTCCTTCTCCTATATGGAAAGAAAAATAAAGAACACAAAATATATCAACAGCTGCAATTCATAAATGTTAATACTAATCCATAGTGCATTATTGTTCCGATTTAAGTGCCTTGCTTTTCAAAAACTAATTAATTAATCTCTTTCATGGAAGAACTTTGTAGAGAACCTTGTCCATCTATTTGAGACATTATTGTCTTTGAGAACATGAAATCAGCACTATTTTGTGATTATCGGCAATTAATGTACAGAAGCATCAAGAATATGTTGATGTTTAAACTCTGCCCATTTTGTCAAGAGTTCAAGTGGTGTAGGTTTGCTGATAATCTTATACACACATTAAAACCTATATGGGTCATCAATGTCAGACTTCTTAGTTAAATTAGTTACTAAACGGCTTTGCATTGTTGATGCATCATGAACCCTTGGAATCAGCAGCAAGATAAGACACATCTTGCAAGCAATTTAAAAAAATTTAGATCCAAGCACATGAATGTATGTTCTTTTTAACTATAGAGAATATGAATCTCATCAAAGGTTTTCATGCTTTACCCAGACTGATCATCAAATTCTTCTTCTTGATGTCATAGTAACATATGCAGTACATGTGCGATACAGGTTTAATTAGTAACCCTGAGAAAATTAACTATGCATGCTGCAGAGAAAGATGCTTAACTATAATATCAAGCTAGAATTTGACATATAAAGTAAATCACAAAAGGATGCACCAAAAATACAATTTTTATCCATGTATCTTCTTAATAATTTCTATGAGAAGAGAAAGCAAAGGAATTAACCTGGAATTATATCGTTGCAAAATTGAAGAAGCCATCGGAGGCAAGGACCATATGTCGTTATAAGATCCAAACTTCGCCAAGTAGTGAACTTCAACAACTAAGATAAATTCAAAACTTATGATTAAAATTTTACCATATACCTCATAAAATTTTACCATAAGCCTGCAAAATTTTCAGTGGAAAATTAAATAAATTCATAGAAACCCCACCATGGTGAACTGGCTCCTCAAGGGGAAGTGCTAAGATCTTCTCATACTCTAAAAGCCCATTTCTTTGCTGTTTTTATAGCAGGAGTTTCTGCACAAACCGTGAATTGGAATTCAATCAATGCGCATTCTCTTCTCCAACATGTGCATGCAAGGCATTTGCTTCAAGCTATAGCGGCAGCATGTCTTTCTTGATTTATAGGACTCATGATGTTTAAGTTATAGTTGTTTGTTGTTCTGTTGAAGTGCTAGCTTCTTTTTCAGGCAATTACTAATGCTTTTTGTTGCCTTGCAGCTTTAAGGCTGTCTTGCTTTACAAATTTTGATTGTCGGTTGTTTGCCAACATGACACCAAGCAACAAAAATGTGCCAAAAAAATTTCTTTGTATCAGTTCAATTTGCATCATGCTAGAGCATCTACTGTCATGCAACAGGTTTGTTTACACACTTGTTCAGCTCAATCATACGACAAACTATGTAACATCAATGACATGTTTGCCGAGTAAAATGAAATAAGAAGTGCAAGTAATGTAAATAATATAGTAATCAATAACCCACATTATGATGTACTTTAAAAAAATTGGAACCTAATTCTTGTATCCTATGCTTAGCATTTCATCAACACAACTGTGTTGTCCTCACGATTTTGAGCTGGCAGCCCTCATTCGAAACGATGAGACCATCCAAATCGCTCATATCATTGACCAGCATCAATGAAGTTTGTTGGATACTCACTTGGAAAAATTGAAATCGTAACAAAATTTGGGTATGTAAAGCACAATAATGGGTACATAGAAGAATGATTCATACATGCTTCAGAAAAAATTTATACAACCATCTTGTAAAATTTATACCTCCCGTAAAAAAATAATTTCACCTTGCTGAATTCAGAAAAATCTCTCCTTGATGAACTGCCTCTAACTGAAGCAGAAAAATCAAAATTTGTTGGTGGTAAGATTAAATCAAGTTTAAATTTTGTTACATGTAAGTATTTATAGCTCTAAATGCTGGAGGCAACTGAGCGAATAGCTGGAACAATTGATGGTGAAGATTAAATCAAGTCAACCTAATGCTCGGATATGAACTGCCCCTTGCCTGAACTCTCGTTGCCTGGACAGTCTGAGCTCCTGTTGTCGGCATCCTGGCAAGTTGAACATTCAACATAATTCTCCTCAAAAAATTAAAAAAACTCAAGAATCAAATCATTTACCTTCTTTTTGGTGAGCTGGATCTTCTCAGCAATCGACATCTTCGGATCCCTACTCCGAATCAACCATACATCCTCAACCACAACCCTAATAACCTCCCTGATGATCAAATCCTTGGGCTTGAGCTCCGCCTCGCAAATCCCCGCCAGCCTCCCCCTCGCCCCCTCCGCCAGCGCCTTCTCCAACATCGTCGGTTCCTTCCTCGCTCTTATTTCCCCCATTGCAGAGAGGACCATCACGATCTCCGCCACATGCTTCCGATCTCACGTCCTCGCCTTATTCAACGGTGTCGGATCGATGCTCCCTTCGTCCCCCATCAGAGCAGCTTAGTGAATCGGCGCCTTCATTAAGCATTCGAGAAAGAGATCTGAGAATGGATTCCGACTTTCTCATCGGAATCCAACTTTCTCATCGAAATCCATTTGTCCCCCATGAGATCTGAGAATCCATTCGAGAATCCATTCGAGAAAGAGTCCCTTCGTCCCCCATGAGATCTGAAAAATAAACCCGAGGGGGAGAGAGTGCGAGAAGTGGGAGAGAGAGGAAGAGAGGACGAAGGAGCAACACTGTGGTCTTTTGAATTGAATTAGGACCTGTGGGCTTCAGTTTTTGATTTTCCCCATTAGTTGCCCCCCCCTCAATTTTTAAACATCCCTCACAAATTTCCCCTCAAATACATAACCCCATTGTATATAACTTAACCAATTTCTCATCTCCCAATTTCTCATATTCAAATTCTCTTATCTATTTTCTCTTAACCAATTTATCTTATACAAAAACTCTTACCAATAACCCATGATAACATCCCTGTTTATATATATACTAGTCATAACCCGGGCCCAAAGGGCACGGCTTAGTTAAAATATTCCCAATCAAAATATTGAATATCCTAATTTGAAACGAACTATAATCATTAAAACACAATAACATTTAGTTGCCCCCAAAAAATTTTGTTCAACAAATTTTAGTTCTCAAATAGAATTTAGTTCTCCCTAAAAAAATTAGTTCCCTCAAATTTTAGTTCACTCCAGATTTAACATGTGCCTTAAGGGCACGTTTTATTTAAAATATTCCCCCTAAAAATCTTGGATCCTCTAATTTAAAACGAACAATAATTAAATCATTACAATTGTTATTTACTTCTCCCAAAACTTTAGTTTCCCCCCAAAAATTATTACCCCCAAAGAATTATGGTGATTACAATACAATTCAGGATATTATCTGTTCTTATTAACATGCAGAATAAGTAAAAGTTTCTATATTGTTTTATAGATAGTAAGTGGTTTTAGTCCTACTGAAGGATATTATCATTTACATAATCGTTCGAGGCATCAATAAGATCTAGATATATTCAGTTCCGACATTGTTGAAGAGTGATAAGTTTCCTACACACATTCTACACAATTCTCTACAGAAGAGCAATACTGGAAGGCTCCCATTATATCGGGGACAATGAATGACATGCAGTATTACTCGTGTATAGGACCGTGTACATTGTAAAAAATATTTTCTTGTTAAAATTATTTGAGTCCTACCTAGCCAAAGGTAGAATGTGTGTATTGGAAAGAAATTATGTGTTTGGACGATTCAGGTAAAAGTTTTGTTGTTTCTAGAACATCAACATTGAGTTGTCTTAATGCTTAGGTGTCAAAGGGGGTGAGGAGAGATATATCTCCAACTATATTATATATTTTTTGGATAACAAAAGTAAGTAAATTGACGTGTGATTGTAGGCATTACGTAAGAAACTTGCACTAAAACAGATAAATGACCAATAGTTGCAAAGAGATATGAATTGTAGGCTTACCAATAGTTGCATATGCAGCCCCTTGGAGGCCTCATACACAGATTAATGATTTGGTGTATGAGTGTGAACTTAGAGACATGTCACAATCATATATTGAGATATGATGAACTTAAAACTTTGGTGAGTATTATGGTGAAAACTTAATTCAAATTTCCACAAATTGTGCCTCAGTAGGCTTAATTTGGTGAGCTACAGTTTTTTGAAAAAGATATATATTTATTCCCATTTATAATGTAGTGTTCTTTTCCATTCAAAGGATTTCCTCCTTGTGTATTGCATAATTTGTGCATACGTATGATCGGAATTTTGTGATTAGATTTTGTAATACCATTTGGCTACAGAGAGGATGCTAAAAGAAGATTGGATCATGTCAAAGTTAATAACATTAAGCCAAACAATATCATAAACCTTCACAGTAATGCGACCCTACCAATCATTGGATTGCAATCTCCATAGACTCACCCTGACAAAATCGTGGGATTAATCCCGTATGTTTGATAAATGTTGAACTGTCAATGGACAATATTAACTTATTCATATTGTCTAAGTTAAAACTTACAGGCAGATATCTTGTAGGTTAATTTTTTAAACCTGGAGGTAATATTTATGTTGAAGAGTGTGTGTGCATATGCACCTGGATGGTTGTGTAATTGTGGATTAAGGTTGGTGAGGGCTGGGTTGGGCTTCGTGGAAAATTAGTTGAATGTCATCTCTAGCTTGATTGATCTGATTCAGGTTGGCGATTTTCAACCCAGATACAATAAGCACTAACCAGTCCAGATATAGAAGCCCCCCCAACCACATCGTATTTACCATGTGCGGTTCTGGTTGAGCAGGTTACACCTGACCAAATTGGGTTGTCAATATCTATTTGTGCATATATCTGCTTACACATGTATTAAAAAGTTATGCATTGTTATATTCTAAGTGTCATATGCTTTTATAAACCACTGAATCTTTTATGACAACTTGCTGAACTACCTCAGCCTAGTAGCTAAATCATGTATGCTTCCCCTTTTTTCCTTCACTTATCATATGCTTCTTTGATAAAAATGTGATATTGACACCTACATAGCTGGAATTCTTTACATTGTTATATTCCATGCCGTGCATGAATATATGAGATGCTTGATTGCTCATAAATGTACGTAGTAAATAGCCTTTTAGTGGTAATAAATGATATGGAAATTTGGCATGACCACCATCTTATGACCTACATTTTAGGTTCTTAGGGGCTTGTTCTTTCATTCTCGCTCTGGCATTTATATTCTGATTGATCAGGAGACCATGCATTATGTTCACAGACTGAACAGTGATTAGTTCATCATATCCATCTCTCCAAGCATCACACATTTCCCATTATTTTGATGATTGCATGAGGGAATTCACAAATTCATTGTCATTCTATGGAGTACAGTGGATGCAAATTGCCATCAAAACATTGTCAAAAATTCTGGAAAAAGAATTCACAATTCAAATATAATGTTTTGTATTGTAAATTTACGTAAATTTCAATAAAAAACAGATGTGTTGAATTAGAGAGATTACCAAGTTTAATGATGGAAAATAATTAATCAAAACACCAAATCTTAATTTATGTAAAATCTTACACCAAGTTCAATAGATGTAAATTTATGTAAAACCTTACAATGCACTTGATCAAACTGAACACTCTGGAGTATTTCAAAATTTAGGAATTAATGATGAAGGGAAAGCTTTCGTTTCTCTTTAAGTCAATTGATCAAACAGTTTGCTGACACTTTCAAGAATGCAATTGATACTCAGAAAAAAGTCACAAAAATATATACTCACAAAGATTTCATCATGCTCCAGCTTCTTCTCCTTCAGCCGAGCTTATGCTTCCTCTTCATCTATGTGCTGAGACATGGCAAGAGCTAATCAAAACTTTTTCAACATGTAATTTTTAAAGAACGTATTATTCAGTCAAAAAAATTTCAACCTACAGCCATATATAATCATAAAAAGACCAAAACCAACATATTCAATATGGGAAGACATACATGATCAAAATCTTATACATGATCAGTTGGTTCATAAGAAAGGCAGTTTCATAAAGTAACACACCTTCCCAAATGAAGCTTTAGTGTTCCTTATAGACTCTGTCAAGAAGAAAAATGTTCACAACACATACTCTTACTAATCAAATCATTAGTTAGTCTAATTGACAGATTTTCTCCATCGTTAGCTAGCCCTTACTTGGGGCTGTACCCTCCTCTGCTTCTCCATGAGGCTTTATTCAAGTAAAAAAACATCTTTAGTACTAAATTAAACCGAGGAAAAACAGTTTTGAGGCAAAAAAAACATCTCACCGTATCTTCGCATCTTTGCGGGAGCCAGTGGGAGGGCGATTCGGGGGTGAGGCCGTGAGGGTGATTTCGACATGGGGGGAGAAGGAGAGGGGGGAGGGTTCCAGGTTGTACAAAAGTGGAAGGATAATAGGTTTTTGCGGTTGATCATTTTTACCCCTCGAATTTCAAAATTTCGGTTGGAGGGGGGAGATGGGGGAGAGATATTTCGGTCTGTAGAAAAGTGTAAGATATCGCAGGTTCTTGGCGTCGAACTTCCCCCCTAAAATTTCAAACTTTCGGTTATCCCAATGCAAGGTTCTCGGTTTTCACCTAAAGATTCAAGATTTTTCCTCCCAACATTATTTATTTTAAATATAGTGATGTTTCCCAGCATTGAGAATGCTGTGCTGCAGGGTGGTGGGCCCTTCTTTTTGTGTGTGAACGTGATGGCTGTAAACACCAAGTAGGGTTTTAATTCAAAAAAACACCAATTAGGGTACCCCTTCATAGAGAAAAAACCACCTTAAGGTGGGCCCCAAACCACCTGATTTGACAGAAAAATGACAGAACTTATTGCTTGTAAGAACTTAATGCTTGCAGACTTAATTCCAGAAGCATTGCCAAAAAACCCACCCAATTACAGAGAGCCCCTTCAGCCGTGCCCCTGTGATCAACCCGCTGCAACAATGCATGCAAGAACTTAATGCCTCCATGGTGGGGCCCCCGCTTTTAAGTCAGCACAATGTGTCTACTTTTGGGTGAACACCATGTGGAAAGTTCAGCTGCGTCATTTCAATCCCACAATTAACACGGATTCAACCTCACGTAGGTGGGCCCAGAGATAAACCGGGCAGAATTGAGAGCAATTAATTGAGAGCAAAAAATAAAATTCCATCAAACCATTTGGGGAAGAGGAAGAGCCGTTTTGGGAAGCTCTCCCCCAAAAAACGCATCTTCCTCTTACCAAAAAATGGGACCCACAAATATAAAAAGTATGTGTTAAAATACAAACCATTCATTACAAAGTTTAATCTCAACCATCGATTCATCAAGATTAAATCCAGACTGTCTTTCTATCAACCAGTTTGTCCTAGTCAGCTTGTCCTAGTCAGCCCTAGGATTCAAAAATCGCTGTCAAATGTATAATAGATATATATATAAGGAATTTGTTGCTAGTACTTGGGGCCGGCCTACAGGGGTATTGAATCTACAGAACTTGCATGGGAAACTAAAGTGCTTTAAAATGGGATTAAAGACATGGGTTGCTGGGAATGTAAATGTATGCCGCATGAAGCTTCAGTCTATTCAATCTAATGCGAAATTGAACTCTGACATCTCTATCCAGAGGCAGGAATTATTGGCTACCCAAAATCTTAAGAATGCCATGCATATTGAGGAGGAGGATCTTCGCCAAAAAAGTAGGCAAAGCTGGTTGACCCTTGGTGACAAGAATTCTAAGTTTTTTTTACGCATCGATGAAGTCGAGACAATGCTATAACAGCTTACAACATCTTATTAACCCAGAGGGAAATCGACATATTAATTTTGAGGCTTTACGCTCGGAGGCACCCTCTTTCTACCAGGCATTATACAACCAAGATGATTATTGGAATGTTTTTCCAGAGCTGATTCCGAAGCGTAAATTGTCAGATGAAGCAGCTCTTTGGTTGGAGAGGCCGATTACACATGAAGAAATCAAACTTGCTTTGTTCCAAATTGGCAAAGACAAGGCACCTGGGCCTGATGGTTGGAACGCACATTTTTTTCAACACAACTGGGATGTCATGGGACCGGATATTATCTCTGGGGTATTATCTTTTTTCAGCTCTGGTAAGATGCCCCCTAGCGTTAATCATGCTTTTCTTACACTTGTCCCTAAAAATACTAAGGCATCTTGTCTATGGGATTACAGGCCCATTGCCTGTTGCAATGTGCTTTACAAAATTATTAGTAAGACAATTTGCAACAGGCTAAAGCATGTTATATCGGATCTGATTTCTTCTAATCAGGCTGCTTTCTTGAAAGATAGACTGTTGGCAGATTGTACCCTTCTTGCTCATGAGCAAATTCGTGATTTTAGTAACCCAATGGGCTCCAGAACCTGTCTCAAGCTGGATATTCGTAAAGCTTTTGACAGCGTGAACAGGGAATTTATCTTTTTCCTTCTCCACCAGATGGGTTTTAGGCATAAATTCATCTCTTAGGTTGCTGAATGTGTTTCTACCCCTATGTTCTCAGTTTTAATTGAAGGGTCCCCTGAGGGGGTTTTTGGCTCTAATAGAGGCCTGAGGCAAGGTGACCCCCTATCACCGTTCTTATTTGTGCTCGTTATGGAATCTTTCTCTCTTCTAATGGCGATTGCAGAATCTATTGGCTCTATTCACCCACTCCGAAGAATTGGTTCTATTTCACATCTACTATTTGCAGATGATCTTCTGGTCTTCTGCCGTGCCAATGCTCATTCTATGTACGGGCTAAAGTCTCTGCTTGAAAAGTTTTACTTTCTTTCTGGGCTTCAGCTTAATTGGGGGAAAAGCTCGGCTATTTTCAACAAGGGGGTTCGTAATGCGAGAGGACTTTCTGAAATCCTTGGTATCAAATGGGTAACTTCTTTCACTACTTACCTGGGTCTTCCTCTGTCTTCTAACTATCCTAAGGCTTCTTTATTCTCTAGACTGGTGGATAAGTGTAAAACCAGGATGCTTGGTTGGTCCTCTATGCTTCTCTCTATTGTCGGGAAAATTGAACTTGTCCGTTCAGTTATCTATGGTATGATTTCTTTCTGGATGCAAGCTTATTGCCTCCCCAAATCCGTGATTCGTTCTATAAACTCTGCTTGCCGGAAATTTATTTGGGGAAGGCTTAGTAACTGGTCTTGGAAGGATGTTTGTTCTCCAAAAATTGAGGGAGGGGTCGGTTTAAAACGTCTGACGGATCTGAACGTGGCCTCTGGAGTCCGTCTGACTTGGAGATTACTATCTAATAAGGGATTATGGGCTCGTTATATGAGGAACCGATATGGGTCTGTCAACTATGGATTTTATTTTGCAGAATCTAGGCCAACTCACTCCGGCTCCTGGAAATTCATACTACGTTGCAGACAAATTTCTACTCAACTTATTAGGCGTACTGTAAATAATGGAATGACCACCTCTCTCTGGTTTGATAATTGGCATCCTCTGGGGCCTTTGCACCTTATTCATGAGCCGGTCACTGGTTCTGAATTTGCAACGGTGGGTGAATTTTGGGATGGCACAAACTCGTTGGATTCTCCGGCCATTCACCCTATCCGGCCTCTGCTTACAGGCATTTCTCTTGGGGATGGAGATGATGAATGGGAATGGTGTTCTGGTTCACATTTCTCTTTTCGCAAAGCATGGGATGGTTCTCGCGCCTTGGGTACCCAGTTCCCATATGCAGAAATTGTTTGGTTCCCTCTTCAGATACCGAAAATGGGCATCGCTCTCTTGCGTGTAATACGAGGGAAATTGCCTACCAAAGACTACCTCATCAAACTTGGAATTATAGCTGACCAATCTTGTGTCCTGTGTGAGGATAAATTGAATGAAAGTTGTGCACATTTATTCTTCGAATGTGACTATTCTCGCTACTTACTCGCCAGGTCTCTTCTAAAGTTGGGGTATACCGGTATCTTCCCTAGCTCCATTTCGGGTGTTTGTGACCTCTTTCTAGCTAAATATAAGAAGAAGTGCCCTTTGGGTGTGTTGGCAAAAACTACTCTATCGTGCATGGTGTGGCACATATGGAAGGAACGCAATAGACGTATTTTTGAGAAAGCTTTTACTTCCAAAGCATCGCTATTTGATCAGATCGCTTCGGACATCAGAATATCGCTTTGCAATTTGGATCTAGATGATATATCGGATGCCGGCCCTTTTGCTAACTGGGGTCTCCTAATTGAGTGATTTGTGGACATTTTTGGTCCTTCTATAATGTACATGTTTCATTAATCTTTTGTTGCTAGCTTTGTTAGCTTTATGTAAGTAGTAATGTTAGATAGTAACTTGTTGAGGGTGACGGCGCCTGTGCCCTCTCACCTCTCATGTTATTACTAACTTTACTGACTTGCATTGTGTATATGTTTTATTTCTTGAATAAAGGTTACCTTCACTTGTCTATATATATATATATATATATATATATATATATATATATATATATATATATATATAAAATCACTTTCTGTTTCTTATGCATTGTGATCCATGTCCATATGTTGTGAAATTGTGTCTCTATTTATGCTCTATTATATACATGATGTGATGTGAGATGTTTCTTGTTTTTGAAATATTGATATTGGATTCTCGTTCCTTTAGTCAACTAAAATCTCTTGTGTTGATGAGTTTTTGGTATATATCATTGTGATGCACCTTCGTGTTTTCTCGATTTTATTTTGGTATCACATTAAATATATATCACATCTTTAGAATCTCATGATTGTTTTAGTACTTATTTATAACTATTGTTGTTTTTCTACTCCCACTTTTTGATAATGCCATGGGGGAGAGAAATAAACATATCATAATTTTGTGCTAGGTAAATTCTAAACTTGAATCTAAGATTGAAGTTGCCTTAGATTCATGGGGAGTAAGATATAATGAACCTGGATTATAAATCCTAAATTTATAGCATTTAAATCATTTCATTCATGCATATCTTACATACTTGCTTCAATTGATCTATAGATGCACATATGAATATTGACTAACTTGATTGGCATCTATGTAGGGGGAGTAAGTTTTTGTTAAGCGTAATTATTTATCTTTTTGTTTATGTTTGTATGTCATCATCAAAAGTGGGGAGAATGTTGAGTATTGGACTTCTCCCCACTTGATGTTGATAATGAGCAAACATAAATACTTATCTCCCTATTTGCAGTTAACCCATTGCCTAAGCTTATCATGAAAGTTAATTAGCAATGGATGTCACTCAAGGATCAATCAAGGCATGAAAAGTGGATTGGATGATCAAAGATGGTGAATGAAGGTCCTAGAAGACTTCAAGCTCATTCTTTGGATAAAAGAGAGGCTATTACAAGATGTAATCTTTTTATTCTCTTCTAGTATGTATCTTAGAAGTAGAACTATGTTGGAGCACACACATCTTTATTTCTGTCCTACAAAATCACTAGATCACATTTCCAAAGTCTCCAATTCACATTTCTCAAGCATGTGTATTTTGGGATTTCAACAGGCGATTGGTGAACGTTTTACAGGCTCATGTCTCCAAACAGTCGCCTGTGATTTGTTCTATAGTCGTCTGTTTTGCACGTACTTTATCAGTTGGTTTTTGGGCTTTTGGATTTAACTATATCCAGGTGACTGTTGTACAAATACAGGTGCATGTCCATGTTACATGTGCATGTGGCTTGTTAGTCAGTCGCATGTCTCTCTCCTGCCCAAAGCTCATTTTCTTCTTCATATGGCCAGATGACTGATGTTGAATTGACAGTTGCCTGCCTAAGGCACATGTGACTATGAATGCTTTAACAGTCGCCTGTTGATTCATTCTCTACAGCTCTGCTCTCTAGAAAGTTTCACTTATTTGGGATAAACGACTGATGTTGGTTTCGCAGTTGCCTGCCCATGGCACAGGCGTCTGTGAGTTCCACATCAGTCACATGTCCTGTCTTCCCAAAACTTTCTGAGCTTTCTCAACTTACTCATGTTTCGGCCAGTCGCCTGTAGAAGGGTTTTCAGTCACCTGTTAGGTTTACAGGCGTCTGTCAGTCCTTCATTAGTCGACTGTCCTAGGTGATAAGTTATCGTTTGAATTCTCACATACTCTCTGACACGGTGCAGCAGTCGACTGTGGTTTCTTCACCAGTTGACTGTCGAGTGTGTAAACTATATCCGTTGGCTTTTTCTTCATGGATTTCAAAGGAGTTTTTGGGGATACTGTTTGAGGGTTTTAGAGAACCTATAAAGAGAGCTTCTACTGTTCCATTGAGGGGTTACTCATCTTCTTGATCATCTCTTGAAAACCCATAGCTTTCATCTTCAAGTTTTTCAAATCTCTCAAATTCAAAATCCCTATATTTCCAATCTCATTCTCTCTTGCTCTCCAACTTAGAATCACAGTGATATCCGCTAGGCAATTGGTGGTGTCAAGAGAAAGGGCTTTTCTCTCTTCTTGGAAGAGACTTCAACACACAACACACTTGCTCCTTCAAGTTCTACTTCAAGACATAGGTTATTGTAAGTGTTGCTATTTCATTATTTCATATCTTTCGATATTAGTTTTACTCTCGGTTTGTGAGAGTGGGTTGCTTGATCCCAAGTTGTGGGAGTCAAGGACATCGATTGTTTTTCAATTTCACTTGTAGGGTTGCTACAAATGGGTTTAAAGGAAACTTCAAGTTAGGGTTCTAACTTGAGTATCTGAAGGCATCCGGGTGGAAGGGACATAGGATTACCGGAAACAAGTCAGGAGTTGACTTGGGTAACCTGAACCCTTGAAACATACTTTGTGTTAGCATTGTTTCATTTTGGGTTTATTATTATTCTGCATTTATTATTAGTTAGGAATTTAAATTGGTATAACTATCATTTAAATTTTATAAACACTATTCAACCACCTCTAGTGTTTTCCTCATAGCCAGGGTCCTTACATTAATGACCTTTCATATTGCAACAGCAATATGTGTCTTATCCAAACTTCTGGGTCTGATCTTGGTTTGCCATTACTTTTCCATATCGAGGTACACCATATCTTCCCTTTCTCCTTTTTATATCAGGACATAGTTGGTCATGGACTTTCCCTGTTTTCAGCCTTCCATATTGTTATTTATAAGAAAGAATGAACAGTAGTCTTTATTAGGAGACATATACTAGGAAATGAGCTTATTTCTATGTTTCCACTTTTTGAGTTTATGTAGGACTCTTGACAGTCCATTTGAATGCTTATATATGGTCTGCATGCCATTATTTTCTTGAGTCATTCAGTTTTTATATGGATAGAGAAAAATGCATAATGGGAATAAATACGTAGGTGCGAATGTCATAAATTATTTCTCACTTATTTATTAAGCCACGACTTCAGGAGTGAGCTTATACTTATGCCTAGATTCAAGAATCTTACCTTATAAAGTGAGATTACTTTAAAATAAGCGGTGTTATGGCATACTCCTGGTGTCCATATCGGTCTATATAGACCATAGATCTGTGAGATCTATTTATCGCATAGTGCACATCTTTAAGAAGATGACATAAATAGTTTTCGCTTAATCCCTCGTATTTTGTTTGGTCAGAAGAGTATTGATATTTGATTTTGAACTTCAGGTTTAATTATCATATATAGATATGATTTTTAAAGTTTTTGAAAATTATAATTAATCATGCGCCATAATACATAGTTTATATGTGTGAGTATAAATGGATGAGTTATTAAATATATCATGCACATATATAGAGCATTTAAGTAGGCAATTCATTTGAAGTATATAAAACAATTATATACATGAAAATAACATAAGTAATGACATATAAAACAAAGTATTAAATCAATTGTGCATTAATTTTTTCTAATTAAGATGCCTTGATTTATATGACATGTCCCCAAGAATTTCATGGGACTTGAACCCCAAAAAAAGAAATTTTGGTGGGTTATGTGGTGGAAGCGGAGGCTTCGGCCGCCCGCGGTATGCACCGGGTCAATCGGGCCATGTTCAGAAAAAATTTAAAACTGAACAAGCCCGAAAAAATATCTTATCGATATCCCCAAGCAATATGTGCCCCCCAAAAAATTATGATATCAATCCCCTCCCATTTTATTCCCTGATTTTCTGGAATTTTCCAAAATTTTTCTAGAAATTTTGGGAATATATGGGTATTTTCTAAATTTATTATATATATAAATATATTTAAAAATAAATAAATATAAATAAATTTTATTTTGCAGAAAAATGTAAAAGTCAAGGCATATGGGCCTAAGGCCCACGGGCTGGCCGTGGGCTTCAGGCCCGTTAGGCTTTTTACACATTTTTTCTTTTTTAAAATAAAAGCATATGTCTGTGGTTGCTGGCCAACGGTCGATGCCTCGGCTACTGGCTGCGGTCGGTGTCGTGGCTGTGGCCGGCGGAGCCCCTGGTGGACAGGGGTAACAGTGCAGGGGGCGCGGCCTTCAGGGCAGCGGAGCCCCCTGGGGCGAGGGTAAGGGCCCAGGGGCGTCGCCTTTGGGGCAACGGAGCCCCTTACCAATGGGGGTAATTGTGTGGGGGGCACCGCCTTCGGGGCAGTGAAACCCCCCTGGATTCACAAATATCTTCCTTTTTCAAAGAAAATTTTTTTCGTATCAGTTTTTCTTGTGAAGAAACCACAACTTATGCGTTATTATGCAACAAGTACTTTTATCCACTTAGCATCACAATCGAATATTAGCCACCCAAAAAAAACTGAGTGGTGATAAACAGCATTATGAATGAATATTAAACGTATTCATAAATAATCAATGCCTTTTTTATAAACAACATTCATAAAAGAATGAATATTAAACAGCATTATGAATGAATAATTTGACGTAATAGTGGATTGCCTGTTCAATAAGCACAACCTATTATTGCTGCAATTTGATTGTAATTGAAAATTATTTTTTTGAACCAAATTAATTAATTAATTAAAGAGGTAAACTTAAGGATAGCTACACTTTGAAATGCTATTTTTCATGTAACCATTGCACAAGCCCGAACCTGCAACCAACATGATGAGAGGAGTTTCTTCCTCTCAAAAGATGACCGCCTGTTTTCGTCCAACGAAGAGCATAAGAGTGCCACCTTTTAACAATTGTGATGCTTAAAATTCGTTAATAGCAAAGCTATCTTTGTATCTTTTGTGCGATAATTCTCTTGCACATGAATTTCCTCTTTCAAAGAAAAATTCAATTTTTATTGTACCAATTTTTATCTTTGTAATCAATGTGTTTGTCATAAAAATTTGATTTTTATCGTAAAAACATCGATTTTTGATCCATAAAATTGCAGATCGAAACATATTCTTGAGGAAAAATAGGTTTAGATCAAGTTTTGATTTATTAGCTCTAGATCTATCCTCCAGATCTAGCGACGGTTGAGATGCTTACGGTAGATTTCATGAATCGTTCTTCGTCTGCCAAAGATCGTCGCAAAATCTCTTGATTGGAGCGTGTTGCAAAAATCTAGAAATACCACTAGATTCGTCGTCATACGAAGCTTTTCGTCACGATCCGCGCATCGGCTCCCCTCTCAAGTCGTTGCGAAAAAATTCGTCAGAGCTTTGTCGCATCATTTTTTTCTCTACGAGCATTACTCGAGCTGATAACATGTTGAGAGTTGAGAAAATCATAGTCTATGGTGAAGGTCGTAGCTTTTATATTAATATAATTTAAACATTACAAGATGGTGGATACCAAGAACCTTTCACACCAAAGGTCTCTCCATAACAATTTGATTTTTTGGCCTAATTTTGCCATTTCTTATTTTTCAGATGAAGAAGGTGATCTCCCGGTCCAACAGATATTTTTGCGAATTTTCTGAGCTACAGGCTATTTTCAACATTTTCTATAAGATATGTATCTTTATATTAAATGATATGATTTTTATAGTCTAATTTTGTCTTCTCTTATTTTTAAATTTAAGTTGCTGATCTCCCAGTTCAAACGGAAATTTTTAACGATTTTACTTAGCTCGGAGCTATTTTCTGTATTTTTGGAAGATATGTATTTTTTAGTAAATGATATGATTTTTGGCATAATTTTGTCTTCTGTTGTTTTTCAGTTGAAGAAGGCAATCTCTCTGTTACAACGGACATTTTTACTAATTTTTCTGAGGTTGGGGCTATTTTCTGCTTTTTCTGAAAGATAAGTATCTTTTATTAAATGATATCATTTTGGCGTAATTTTTCCATCTCTTATTTTTCAGTTGAAGATGACGATTGCAATGAAGATTTTTTGCTGAATTTTCTTTGCTCGGAGTTATTTTCTACATTTTATTGAAGATATGGATCTTTTATTAAATGACATGATTTTTAGCCTAATTTGTGTTCTCTTATTTTTCAGTTGAATATGGCGATCTCCTGGTTCCAACAGACATTTTTGCGGATTTTTTTAGCTCGGTACTATTTTTCAACATTTTCTAGAAGTTATGGATCTTTTATTAAATGATATGATTTTTGGCCTAATTGTTTCTTCTCTTATTTTTCTGTTGAATATGGCGATCTCCTGGTTCCAATGGTCATTTTTGCAAATTATTCTTGCATCAGGTATATTTTCTAAGTTTTCTGAACGATATGAATCTTTTCATTAAATGATATGGTTTTGACCTAATTTTGTCTTCTTTTATTTTTCAGTTAAAGATGGCGATCTGTCGATTCCAACAGACATTTTTGCATATTATTCTGACTCGGGGCTATTTTCGAAATTTTCTGAAAGATATGCATCTTTTTATTAAATGATATGTTTTGGCCCAATTTTTTCTTCACTTATTTTTGAGTTGAAGATGTCAATCTCTGGCTCCAACGGTCCTGTTTGCATATTTTTCGTAGCTCGTTGCTATTTTTCTACATTTTATATGGATCTTTTTATTAAATGATACTATTTTTATATCCTACTTTTGTCTTCTCCTATTTTTTTAGTTGAATATGGTGATATACCGGTTCCAACGTACATTTTTATTGATTATTCCTAGCTTGGTGCTATTTTTCTACATTTTATGGAAGATATGGATCATTTTAATAAATGATATGATTTTTTGGCCTGGTTTTATCTTCTCTTATTTTTCAGTTGAAGATGGCATTCTCCCAGTTCCAACGGATATTGTTGCAGATATTTTTATCAAAGAGGTTATTTTCGACATTTATGCAGTTTTTAAGCTCCTGACTATTTTCTAAATTTTCTGTAAGATTTGTATCTTTAAATTAAAATATATGATTTTTATAGCCTAATTTTGTCTTCACTTATTTTTCAGTTGCAGATGGTGATCTCCCTGTTCAAACAAATATTTTTGCGGATTTTACTTGGATGTCTTTGCTATTTTTTAACATAGAGGGTTTTTCTACATTTATCCAGTTTTTATGAGCTCCTGGTTATTTTCTAAATTTTCTGTAAGATATGTATCTTTAAATTAAAAGATATTATTTTTGTGGCCTAATTTTGTCTTCTCTTATTTTTCAGTTGAAGATGGTGATCTCTCTGTTCAAACGGATATTTTGCAGAGTTTAGTTTGCTCAGAGCTATTGTTTGTATTTTCTGGAAGATATGGACCTTTTTATTAAATGATATGTTTTTTTGACTAAATTTATCTTCTCTTTTTTCAGTTGAAGATAACGATCTCTCTGTTCCAATGAACATTTTTGCAGATTTTTCTGACTCGGGGCTTTTTTCTACAATTTCTAGAAGATATGTATCATTTTATTAAATGATATCATTTTGCCCTAATTTTCTCTTCTTTATTTTTTTTAGTTGAAGATGGCGATCTACATGTTGCAACAGACATTTTTGGGAATTTTTTGTGCACGGGGCTATTTTCTTTTCTTTAGTGAAGATAGATATTTTTATTAAATGATATGATTTTTAAGCCTAATTTTGTCTTCTCTTATTTTTCAGTTGTACATGACGATCTCTCGGTTCCAATAGACATTTTTGTCGATTTTTCTAAGCTCCGTACTATTTTTCTACATTTTCGGAAAGTTATGGATCTTTTTATTAAATGATATGATTTTTGGCCTAAATTTATCTTCTCCTATTTTCATTTGAAGATGGTGATCTCCCGGTTCATACGGACATTTTTGTAGATTATTCTAACCTCGGGACAATTTTCTAAATTTTCTTGAAGATATGGATATTTTTATTAAATGATATGGTTTTAGGCCTAATTTTGTCTTCTCTTATTTTTCAGTTGAAAATGTCGATCTCCCCGTTCCAACAATTTTTTTTCAGATTTTTCGAAGCTCGATGCTATTTTCTACATTTTATGGAAGATATGGATTTTTTAAATGATATGATTTTTATATCTTGTGCTTTCTTCTCTTATTTTTAAGTTGAATATTAGGATCTACCGGATCCAGCGAACATTTTTACTGATTTTTGTTAGCTTGGGGCTATTTTTCTTTATTTTATGGATATATGGATCATTTTATTAAATGATATGATTTTGTGCCTAATGTTGTCTTCTATTATTTTTCAGTTGAAGATGGCATTCTCTCGGTTCCAACGGAGATTTTTGCGGAATTTTTTTACCTGGAGGCTGTTTTCTACATTTTCCGGAAGATATGGATCTTATTATTGAATAATATAATTTTTTGACATGATTTTGTATTCTCATATTTTTCAGATGAAGATGCGATCTCACTGGTCTAACAAACATTTTTGCAAATAGTTCTGAGCTCCGGGCTGTTTTCTACGTTTTCTGTAAGATATTAATCTTTAGATTAAATGATATAAATTTTTATCCTAATTTGTCTCATGTTATTTTTCAGTTGAAGATGGCGATCACCTGGTTGCAACGGACATTTTTGCGGATGTTTCTGAGCTCGGGGCTATTTTCTACATTCAATTGAAGATATAGCTCTTTTTATTAAATGATATGATTTTTCTGGCTTAATTTTGTCTTCTCTTATTTTTTTCAATTGAAGATAGCAATTTCCCGCTTCCAAAGGACATTTTTGCGGATTTTTCTGAGCTCGAAACTATTTTTCTACATTTTCTGGAAGTTATGGATCTTTTTATTAAATGATATGTCTTTTGACCTAATTTTCTCTTCTCTTATTTTTAAGTTGAAGATACTGATCTCCTGGTTCCAACAGAAATTTTTGCGGATTATTCTGACCTTTGGTCTATTTTATAAATTTTCTAGAAGATATGGATCTATTTGTTAAATGATATGGTTTTTGGCCTAATTTTGTCTTCCCTTATTTTTGAGTTGAAGATGCCGATCTCTTGGTTCCAATGGACATTTTTGCAGATTTTTATGAGCTCGGTGATATTTTCTACATTTATTGAAAGCTATGAATTTTTTAAATGATATGATTTTTATATCCCATGTTTGTCTTCTCTTATTTTTTCTATTAAAGATGGCGATCTACCTGTTTCAACGGACCTTTTTGTTGATTTTGCTTAACTTGTCGCTATGTTTTATATTTTCTAGAAGAAATGAATCTTTTCATTAAATAATATGATTTTTTGTATAATTTTGTCTTTTCTTATATTTCAGTTGAAGATGGCGTTCTCTTGGCTCCAACGGAGATTTTTGCAAAATTATTTACCTTACATTTTCTAAAACTTGTGGATCTTTTTATTAAATAATACAATTTTTGGCCTAATTTTGTCTTCTCATATTTTCAGATGAAGATGGCGATCTCACGGGTCCAATAGACATTTTTGCAGATTGTTATAAGATCCAGGCTGTTTTCTACGTTTTTTATAAGGTATGAATCTATAGATTAAATGATATAATTTTTAGCCTAATTTGTCTCCTCTTATTTTTTAGTTGAAGATGGCGATCTCCCGATTCCAACGGGCAATTTTGCGGATTTTTCTGAGCTCGGTGCTATTTTCTACATTTAATTTAAGATATGGCTCTTTTTATTAAATGATATGATTTTTGTAGCCCAATTTTATTTCTCTTATTTTTTTTCCAATTAAAGATGGCGATCGCCCGCTTCCAACGGACATTTTTGCGGTTTTTCTAAGCTCGAGACTATTTTTCTACATTTTCAGGAAATTATGGATCTTTTTATTAAAAGATATGATTTTGACCTAATTTTGTCGTCTCTTATTTTTTCAGTGAAAATACTGATCTCCTGGTTCCAACAGACATTTTTGCAGATTATTCTGACCTCCTGTGTATTTTCTTAATTTTCTAGAAGATATGGATCTATTTGTTAAATGATATAATTTTTGGCCTAATTTTGGCTTCTTTTATTTTTAGTTGAAGATTGCGATCTCTCGATTCCAACAAACATTTTTGCAGATTTGTATGAGCTCAGTGATATTTTCTACATTTTATGGAAGGTATGAATCTTTTTTAAATGATATGATTTTTATATCCTATGTTTGTCTTCTCTTATTTTTTTCAGCTAAAGATTTCGATCTACCAGTTTCAACGGATATTTTTACTGATTTTTCTTAACTTGTGGCTACTTTTTACATTTTCTGGAAGATATGAATCTTTTCATTAAATGATCTGATTTTTGGCCTAATTTTGTCTTCACTTTTTCAGTTGAAGATGGCGATCTACCATTTCCAACGGACATTTGTACGGATTTTTAGAGCTACGTGCTATTTTCTAAATTATTTTGTAAGATATTGATTTTTGTATTAGCCGAATTTTGTCTTCTCTTTTTTAGTTGAAGATGTCGATCTCCCGAGTCCAACAGACATTTTTACAGAAGTTCTCAGCTCGGAACTATTTTCCAAAGTTCATTAAAGATATGGATCTTTAATTAAATGATATGATTTTTATAGACTAAGTTTGTCTTCTCTTATTTTTCAGTTGAAGGTGACGTTCTTCCGGTTTCAAAGGACATTTTTACAGATTTTTATTTCCCCGGGGCTATTTTCTAAATTTTCTGGACGATATGTATCTTTTTATTAAATGATATGATTTTTGGCCAAATTTTCTCTTCTCTTATTTTTTCAGTTGAAAATGGCGATCTCCTAGTTCCAACGGACATTTTTGTGGATTTTTCTGAGTTCCGAGCTATTTTATACATTTTCTGTATGATATTAATAATATTAATAATATTATATGATTTTTATAACCTAATTTTTTTCTTCTCTTATTTTTAGTTGAAGATGGTGATCTCCCGACTCCAACGGACATTTTTGCGGATTTTTCTGAGATCGGTGCTATTTTTCTATATTTTCGGAAAGTTATGGATCTTCTTATTAAATGATATGATATTTAGGCTAAATTGTGTCCTCTCTTTTTTTTCGTTGAAGATGGCGATCTCCCAGTTCCAACGGATATTTTTAGGGATTTTCTGATATCCGGGCTATTTTCTTGCCTAATCTTTATATTAATTGATATGATTTTTGTAGCCTAATTTTTATCTTCTCTTATTTTTCAGTTGAAAATAGCGATCTCCTGGGTCCAATAGATATTTTTATGGATTTTTCAGAACTCGGGTATATTTTTATACATTTTCGAGAAGTTATGGATCTTTTTATTAAATGACATTATATTTTAGCCTAATTTTGTTGTCTCTTAATTTTTCATTGACGATGGCGATCTACATGTTCCAATGAGAATTTTTAAGTATTTTTTAAGCTCTGGGCTATTTTCAAAATTTTTTGTAAGATATGAATCTTTATATTAAATGATACGATTTTAACCAAATTCTGTCTTCTCTTTTTTTAGTTAAACATGTCGATCTCCCAGTTCCAACAGACATTTTTGCAGATTGTTCTCAGCTTGGAACTATTTTCCAAAGTTCATTGAAGATATGGATCTTTAATTAAATGATATGATTTTTATAGACTAAGTTTGTCTTCTCTTATTTTTCAGTTGAAGATGGCATTCTCCCGGTTCCAACGGATATTTTTATGGATTTTTGTTTCCTCGGTGCTATTTTCTAAATTTTTTGGAAGATATGCATCTTTTAATTAAATGATATGATTTTTGGCCAAATTTTCCTTCTCTTAGTTTTCAGTTGAAAATGGCAATCTCATAGTTCCAACGGACATTTTTGCGGATTTTATACATTTTCTGTATGAAATTAATATTAATATTAATATTATATGATTTTTATAACCTAATTTTTTCTTCTCTTATTTTTAAGTTGAAGATGGCGATCTCCCGACTCCAACGGACATTTTTGTGGATTTTTCTGAGATCGATGCTATTTTTCTATATTTTCGAGAAGTTATGGATCTTCTTATTAAATTATATGATCTTTAGGCCAAATTTTATACTCTATTATTTTTTTAGTTGAAGATGGCGATCTCCTGGTTCCAACGGACATTTTAAGGGATTTTTCTGAGATCCGGGCTATTTTGTAAATTTTTTGTAACATATGAAACTTTATATTAAATGATATGATTTTAAGTCTAATTTTGCCTTCTCTTATTTTTCAGTTGAAGATGTCGATCTCCCGGTTTCAACAGACATTTTTGCGGATTTTCTCAGGTCGGAACTATTTTCAAAAGTTCATGAAGATATGGATCTTTTTATTGATATGATTTTTTACAGACTAAGTTTGTCTTCTCTGACCTCGAGGATATTTTCTAAATTTTCTAGAAGATATGGATCTTTTTATTAACTGATATGATTTTTGACCTAATTTTGTCTTCTCTTATTTTTCAGTTGAAGATGGCGATCTCCCGGTTCCAACGGACATTTTAAGGGAGTTTTTTGAGTGCTTGGCTATTTTCTATATTTTTTGAAAGATATGAATCTTTATATTAAATGATATGATTTTTGACATAATTTTGTCTTATCTTATTTTTCAGTTGAAGATGGCGATCTTCCGGTTCCAACCGACATTTTGGCGTATTATTCTGACCTCGGGGCTATTTTCTACATTTCATGAAGATATGAATACTTATATTAAATGTGTTGAGTATTGATTCCCCGGATTTGGTTTTGATGATGAACAAACATAAATATCGTGAACTAACTCTTTGTGAGCGCTGTTATGGAGATCGTCGCCAAAATTCTACGTACATCAAAAGCGACGTCTCAAGACGTCTCAAAGCGCGTGATCGTGTGCCTGAAGCTTCGTTGAAGCTCAAGGAGCATTATTGAAATCAAGATATTCGGATTGAAGCCTTGAAGATGGTTCGTCTAGTTTATTTTATAGTCTTCTAGCTTCTTTTCGTCGAATGTTAAGCCTTGAGGAGGAATTACATTTTAATCTTCATAACGCTCATATCTTAGAGCTAGGATTATCTTAGAAGCCCATAGAAACTTTCCCGAAGCTTTACGCTTCATTTTGCGGCTTTTTGTACATCTTAGTTGGTTCAAGAAGAAGAACCAACCGACTAGATTGTCATCTAGTCGGTTAAGAATCCTTCTTGAACCGACTAGATTTCCTTGCTCAATTCAGCCTAGGCACTGTTGACCAATTAGTCGGTCCAAGAAGGTTCACCGACCGACTAGTTGTCAAACTAGTTGGTTGGGAATCCTTCTTAGACCGACTAGTTATACTTTCATTTTTTTCAGCCTAGCTTCAGTTGACTAGTTAGTCGGTCCAAGAACATCCATCGACCGACTAGTTATGAAACTAGTCGGTTGGAATTTGTTCTTAGACCGACTAGTTCTCCTAGTAATCAGCCTATTGAATATCAACTACTTAGTTGGTCAAAGAACACTCACCGACCGACTAGTTGTCAAACTAGTCGGTTGGCAAGTCTTCTTAGACTGACTAGTTCTATCTCCTGAATTCTCTATCTTGGCTGTCAACCATCTAGTCGGTCCAAGAACAATCATCGACCGACTAGTTGCAAAACTAATCGGTCAGTAATCCTTCTTAGACCGATTAGACTGCTTCAGAAATAGATCCGTTGGGCATTTAATGCCATGATTTTGCTCTTCTCTTCTCACACTCCTATATATACTTGAAGTGCTTCTAACCTAGCATTCAAGGCTGCCATTTATTATGATTTAGAGAATCAAAGAGAAGCATTCAACTCCTTTTCTAAAGCTATCTCTTTCTCACAAGAATCTCTCCAAACTCCTTGAGCCCTAATTTCCTCAAGAGATATTCTCTTCATTGTGAGCCACTCAAGCCAAGTGCTTGATTCAAATTCACCAACTCCATCCTAGCCTTCGATCGCTGTTCATCTTGGTGGAGCTAGGGTTTGGTGACATTCTCTCTTTCAAAATCTTCCTTGCCCTAAAATCAGTAAGTTTACTTAAGGCATAGGATTTTGTTGGTAAGTGTTTTATTGTTTCATTTACTTTGCTATTAAGTTTATCTCTAGGATGTGAGAGAAGATCGTGATCCCGGGTTGTGGGAGTCACGTTTTCATTTGTGTATGATTTGATTTTGTAGAAGTTTTCTACAAGAATTTCATAGTGCAAAACTTGGGTTAGAGGATTCTGACTCAAGTAGCCGGAGGGGATCCGGGTGTCTGGGACGTAGGATCGCCGGGTAACAAGTCGGGGAGACTTGGGTGGATCCGAACCCGTTACATCGCTTGTTTGCATTGTCTTTTATTGTTGTCAATCTTTCATTTCGCATTGTTGGTTGTGTTTGCACAATAATTAGGAATAATTATCTTGATTATTTTAAAGTACTATTCACCCCCTCTAGTTTCTTGTGCAGTAGCTATCAGGGCATTACAAAATGAAGCGATTTTTTGGACTAATTTTGTATTCTCTTATTTTTAGGTTGAAGATGGCGATCTCACGGTTTCAATGGATATTTTTGCAGATTTTTATGTGCTCATTGCTATTTTCTACATTTTATAGAAGATATGGATATTTTTATTAAATGAAATATTTTTATAGCCTACGTTTCTCTTCTCTTATTTTTTAGTTAAAGATGGTGATTTACCGGTTCCAATGCAGATTTTTCTTAGGTTGGGGCTATTGTTCTACATTTTCTGGAAAATATGATTCTTTTTATTAATGATATGAATTTTAGCCTAATTTTATCATCTCTTATTTTTTTCGTTGAAGGTGGCGATCTCCCGGTTCGAACGGACATTTTAAGGGATTTTTCTGAGCTCCAGGCTATTTTCTAAATTTTCTGTAAGATATGAGTCTTTATATTAAATGAAATGATTTTTATCCTAATTTTGTCTTATCTTATTTTTCATTTGAAGATGTCGATCTCTCGGTTCCAATGGACATTTTTGCGGATTTTTTTCAACTGGGAGCTATTTTCAAAAGTTCATTAAAGATAAGGATGTTTTTATTAAATGATATGGTTTTTATATACTAAGCTTGTCTTCTCTTATTTTTTAGTTGAAGATGCCGATATTCCGGTTCCAACGGACATTTTTCCGGTTGTTTCTGACCTCGAGACTATTTCCTAGATTTCCTGGAAGATTTGGATATTTTTATTAAATGATATGATTTTTGGCCTAATTTTGTCTTCTCTTATTTTTCAGTTCAAGATGGCAATTTCTCGGTTCCAACTGACATTTTTGAGGATTTTTCTTAGCTCCGGACTATTTCTATATTTTCTGTAAGATATGATCTTTATATTAAATGATATGATTTTTATAACCTAATTTTGTCTTCTCTTTTTTCAGTTGAAAATGGCAATCTCCCGATTACAACTGATTTTTTTTGCGGATTTTTTCTGAGTTCGGAGCTATTTTTCAACATTTTCGGGAAGTTATGGATGTTTTTATTAGATGATATGATTTTTGGCCTAATTTTGTCTTCTCTTTTTTTTTAAGTTGAAGATGGCGATCTCCCGGTTCTAATTGACATTTTTGCAGATTAATCTAACCTTGGAGTTATGTTTTAAATTTTTTGGAATATAAGGATCTTTTTATTAAATTATATGATTTTTGGCCTAAGTTTGTCATCGCTTATTTTTCAATTGAAGATGGCGATCTCCCAGTTCCAACAGACATTTTTGCGGATTTTTATGAGCTCGGTGCTATTTTCTTTATTTTTTGAAAGATATGGATCTTTTTATCAAATGATATGTTTTTACAGCCTATGTTTCTCATCTCTTATTTTTCAGTTGAAGTTGGCAATATACTGGTTCCAATGCACATTTTTGCAGATTTTTCTTAGCTTGGGGTTATTTTTCTACATTTTCCGGAAAATATGTATCTTTTATTAAATGTTATCATTTTTGGCCTAATTTTGTCTTCACTTTTTCAGTTGAAGAAGGCGATCTCTCAATTCCAACAGACATTTGTGAGGATTTTTTTATGCTCAGGGCTGTTTTCTATATTTCTGTAAGATATTGATTTTTATATTAAATGATATGATTTTTATAGCCTAATTTGTCTTCTCTTATTTTAAGTTGAAAATGGTGATCTCCCGGTTCCAACAGACATTTGTAGATTTTTCTGAGTTCGGTGCTATTTTTCTACATTTTCGGAAAGTTATTTATTAGATGATATGATTTTTTGACCGAATTTTTTATTCTCTTATTTTTAGTTGAAGACGGCGATCTATCGATTCCAATGGACATTTTTACTGATTTATCTGACCTCGGGGATATTTTCTAAATTTTCTGAAATATTTTGATCTTCTTATTAAATGATATGATTTTTGGCCTAAATTTGTCTTCTCTTGTTTTTTTAGTTGAAGATGACGATCTCCCCATTCCAACGGATATTTTTACTCATTTTTTGAACTCGTGCTATTTTATACATTTTATTAAATGATATGTCTCTTTTTATTAATGATATGATTTTTATAGCTAACGTTTGTCTTCTCTTATCTTTTTCCAATTGAAGATGGCGATGTACCGGTCCATACGAATATTTTTGCTGATTTTTCTTAGCTTGGTGCAATTTTTCTTCATTTTCTGGAAGATATGGTCCTTTTTATTAAATGATACGGTTGTAGGCCAAATTTTTTGTCTTCTTTTTTCAGTTGAAGATGGCGATCTTCCAGTTCCAACGGACAATTTGAGGGGATTTTTCTGAGCTCTGTGTTATTTTCTACATTTTCTGTAAGATATGGACCTTTTTATTTAATTATATGATTTTATAGCCTAATTTTGTATTCTCTTATTTTTAGTTGAATATGGCCATCTCACGGTTCAAACGTAAAAATTTTGCGGATTTTTCTGAGCTTCGGTCTATTTTTCAATATTTTATGAAGATATGGATCATTTTATTAAATAATATGATTTTTTGACCTAATTTTGTCTTCTCTTTTTAAGCTGAAAATGGCCATATCCCTGTTCCAACAGACATTTTTACGGATTTTTCTGATCGCGAGCCTATTTTTCTACATTTTATGAAGATATAGATCATTTTATTAAATGATATGATTTTTGGCCTAATTTTGTCTTCCCTTATTTTGTTTAGCTGAAGATGGTGATCTTTCGGTTCCAACGGACATTTTTGCGGATTTTTCTGACCTCGAAGCTATTTTCTACATTTTCTGGAAGATAAGTATTTTTTCTTAAATCATTTGATTTTTTGGCCTAAGTTTGTTTTCTCTTATATTTCAGATGAAGATGGAAATCTCCCGGTTCCAACGGATATTTTTGCAGATTTTTTCTGAGCTCCAGGTTATTTTCTACATTTTCTGTAATATATAAATCTTTATATTAAAGATATTAATTTTATTGCTGATTGTGTCTCTCTTATTTTTCAGTTGAAGAACCGGAACTCCCTGTTCAAATGGATATTAGCTCGGAGCTATTTTCTGTATTTTCTGGAAGATGTGGATCTTTTTATTAAATGATATGATTTTTGGGATAATTTTGTCTTCTCTTATTTTTAACTGAAGATGGCGTTCTCCTTGTTACAAGGACATTTTTGTAGATTTTACTTAGCTCGAAGCTATTTTCTTCATTTTCTGGAAGATGTGGACCTTTTTATTAAATGATATGATTTTTGGCATAATTTTGTCTTCACTTATTTTTCAGTTGAAGATGGCGATCTCCCTGTTCCAACGGACATTTTTGCGGCTTTTTCTTAGCTCGGGACTATTTTTTGCATTTTATGTAAGATATGCATCATTTTATTAAATGATATCATTTTTGGCCTAATTTTGTCTTCTCTTATTTTTCAGCTGAAGATGGCCATCTCCATTTTCAACGGACATTTTTGCGGATTTTTTTTGACCATGAGGCTATTTTCTACATTTTATGGAGATATGAATGTTTTTATTAAATCATTTGATTTTTAAGCCTAAGTTTGTCTTCTCTTATATTTCAGCTGAAGATGACGATCTCTCGGTTCCAACGGATAGTTTTGTCATTTTACTTTTTAGGACTAATTTTTTCTTCACTTATATTTCAGCTGAAGATAAGACTCCTGGTTCCATCAAACATTTTAGTGGATTTTTCTGAGCTCCAGACTATTTTTTACATTTTCTGAAAGATAAGGATCTTTATTTTAAATGATATTATTTTTGGCCTAATTTTGTCTTCTCTTATATTTCAAATGAAGATGGTGATCTCTCTGTTCCAACGGACATTTTTTGCGGATCTTTCTGAGCTCCAGCCTATTTTCTATATTTCCAATAAGATATGAATCTTTATATTAAATGATAAGATTTTTACAGCATAATTTTGTCTTCTCTTATTTTTAAGTTGAAGATGGTGATCTCCTGGGTCAAACAGATATTTTTGTGGATTTTACTTAGCGCTGTAATTTCTGGAAGATGAGGATATTTTTATTAAATGGTATAATTTTTGGCATGATTTTGTCTTCTCTTATTTTTAAGTTGAAGACAGCGATCTCACTGTTCCAACAGACATTTTTACGGATTTTACTTAGCTCAGAGCTATTTTCTGTATTTTCTAGAAGATATGAATCTTTTTATTAAATGATATGATTTTTGCCATAATTTTGTCTTTTTGTCTTCTCTAATTTTTTTTCATTTGAAGCTGTCGATCCCCGTTCCAACAGCCATTTTTGCTGTGTTTCTGAGCTTGGGTCTATTTTATGCGTTTTCTCGAAGATATGAATGTTTTTATTAAATGATATCATTTTGGCCTAATTTCTTCTTCTTCTATTTTTCAGTTTAAGATGGTGATCTCGCTGTTCCACGGACATTTTTGCGGATTTTTCTGTGCTCAGTGCTATTTTCTACATTTTATTGAGGATATGTATCGTTTATTACATGGTATGATTTTTTCACCTAAGTTTGCCTACTCTTATATTTCTGTTGAAAATGACGATCTCCCGGTTCTAACGAACATTTGTGCGGATTTTTCTGAGCTCGGTATTTATTTTTCTGCATTTTTTGGAAGTTATGGATCTTTTTATTAAATGGTGTGATATTTTGTGTAATTTTGTCTTCTCTTATTTCTAGTTGAAAATGGCGATCTCCCGTTCTAATGGACATTTGTACTGATATTTCCGAGCCCCGTGATATTTTCTACATTTTTGTAAGTAGAGAATCTTTATATTAATTGATATGATTTTTATAGCCTAATTTTTGTCTTCTCTTATTTTTCTGTTGAAAATGGCGATCTCATGTGTCCAACAGACATTTTTACGGATTTTTCAGAGCTCGGGGCTATTTTATACATTTTCGGTATGTTGTGGATCTTTTTATTAAATGACATGATTATTTGGCCTAATTTAGTTGTCTCTTATTTTTGTTGTTGAAGATGGCGATCGCCTGATTCCAACGGGCATTTTTAGGGATTTTTCTGAGCTGTGCGCTATTTTCTAAATTTTCTGTAAGATATGAATATTTATATTAAATGATATGATTTTTTAAGTCTAATTTTGTTTTCTCGTATTTTTCAGTCGAAGGTGTTAATCTCACAGTTCCAATGCAGATTTTACTTAGCTCGGAGCTATTTTCTGTATTTTTTTGGAAAATATGGATCTTTTTCTTAAATGATATGATTTTTGACATATTTTTGGCTTATCTTTTTTCAGTTGAAGTTGGCGGTCGCTCTGTTCCAACAGGCATTTTTGCGGATTTTACTTAGCTCGGAGCTATTTTCTGCATTTTCCGGAAGATATGGATCTTTTTATTAAATGATATGATTTTGGCATAATTTTCTCTTCTCTTATTTTTAATTTGAAGATGTAGATTTCCCTGTTCAAACGGACATTTGTATGGATTTTACTTAGTTCGGAGCTATTTTCTGCATTTTCTAGATGATTTGGATCTTTTTATTAAATGCGATGATTTTTGACATAATTTTGTCTTATCTTATTTTTCAGTTGAAGATGGCGATCTCCCTGTTTCATGGACATGTTTGCTGATTTTTCTGAGCTCAGAGCTATTTTCTACATTTTATTGAATAAATGTATCTTTTAATTAAATGATATAATTTTTCCCCTAATTTTGCTTTCTCTTATTTTTCAGTAGAAAGTGGCGAACCCCGGTTCCAATGGACATTTGTGCGGATTTTTCTGAGATCGACATATTTTTCTATTAAATGATATGATATGATTTTTAGCTTAATTTTTATCTTCTCTAATTTTTAAGTAGAAAATGGCGTTCTCTCGGTTTTGTCGTCGCTTATTTTTTATACATTTTCGGGATGTTATGGATCTTTTTATAAAAGGACATGATTTTTGGCGAATTTTATCGTCTCTTATTTTTTCGTTGAAGATGGCGATCTCCCGATTCCAAAGGGCGTTTTTACGGATTTTTTTGAGCTTCGGGCTATTTGCTAAATTTTCTGTAAGATATGAATTTTTATATTAAATGATATGATTTTTAAGCCTAATTTTGTCTTCCTGTAGTTTTTAGTTGAAGATATCGATCTCTGGTTCCAATAGACATTTTCTCGGAACTATTTTCAAAAGTTCATTTCAGAGATGGATCATTTTATTAAATGATATGATTTTTATAGCTAAGTTTGTCTTCTCTTATTTGTTAATTTGAAGATGTCGATCTCCCGGTTCCAACGAACATTTTTACGGATTTTTTGACCTCGGGGCTATTTTCTAAATTTTCAGGAAGATATGGATCTTTTTATTAAATAATATGCTCTTTGGCCTAATTTTGTCTTCTCTTAATTTTCAGCTGAAAATGGCGATCTTTTGGTTCCAACATACATTTTTGCGGATTTTTCTGAGCTCCGAGCTATTTTCTACATTTTTTGTTTGATATGAATCTTTATATTAAATGATATGATTTTTATAACCTAATTTTGTCTTCTCTTATTTTTTTTAAGTTGAAAAAGGCGATCTCCCGATTCCAACAGATATTTTTGTGGATTTTTCTGTGATCGGTGCTATTTATCTACATTTTTGGACAGTAATGGAACTTTTTATTAAATGATATGATATTTTGGCCTAATTTTGACGTCTCTTATTTTTTTTCGTTGACGATGGCAATCTCCAGGTTCCAACAGACATTTTTAGGGATTTTTCTGAGTTCCGGGATACTTTCTAAATTTTCTATAAGATATGTATGTTTAAATTAAGAGATATGATTTTTATGGCGTAATTTTTTCTTCTCTTGTTTTTGAGTTGAAGATGTTAATCTCCCAATTCAAACCGATAATTTTACGGATTTTAATTTGCTCAGAGCTATTTTTTGTATTTTTTGGAAGATACAGATCTTTTTATTAAATGATATGAGTTTTTGCCTAATTTTGTTTTCTCTTATTTTTTAGTTGAAGATAGCCATCTCTCTGTTCAAACGGACATTTTTGCAGATTTTTCTGACTCGGGGCTATTTTTGCATTTTTCGAAAGATATGTATCATTTTATTAAATGATATGATTTTTGGGCTAATTTTATCTTCTTTATTTTTTTTGTCTCGCGATCTCCCTATTCCAACTGACATTTTGAGAATTTTCTCTGCTTAGGGCTATTTTCTTTTCGTTATTGAAGATAAGGATCTTTTTATTAAATGATATGATTTTTAGCCTAATTTTGTCTTCTCTTATTTTTCAGTTGAAAATGTCGATCTCTCGATTCCAATGGACATTTTTGCCGATTTTTCTGAGCTCAGAGCTATTTTTCTACATTTTCGGTAAGTTATGGATTTTTTATTAAATATTATGATTTTTGGCCCAAATTTGTCTTCTCCTATTTTGCAGTTGAAGATGGCGATCTCCCGGATCATACGAACAATTTTAAAGATTATTCTGAACTCAGGGCTATTTTCGAAATTTTCTTGAAGATATGGATATTTTTATTAAATGATATGATTTTTGGGCTAATTTTATCTTCTCTTATTTTTCCAGTTGAAAATGGCGATCTCCCAGTTCCAACGGAAATTTTTGCGGATTTTTCGAAGCTCGATGCTATTTTCTACATTTTATGTAAGATATGAATTTTTAAATGATATAATTTTTAAATGATATAAGTTTTATATTCTATGTTTTTCTTCTCTTATTTTTTATGTTGAGTATTGCGATCTACGGGCTCCAGTGGACATTTTTACTGATTTTTGTTAGCTTGGGGTTATTTTTCTTTATTTTATGGATATATGGATCATTTTATTAAATGATATGATTTTTTGGCCTAATGTTGTCTTCTCTTATTTTTAGTTGAAGATGGCGTTCTTCCGGTTCCAACGGAGATTTTTGTAAAAAATTTTTACTTAGAGACTATTTTCAACATTTCCGGGAAGATATGGATCTTTTTATTAAATAAAATGATTTTTGGACTAATTTTGTATTCATGTTTTAAGATGAAGAGGGCGATCTCAGGGGTCCAACAGACATTTTTGCAGATTATTCTGAGCTCCGGGCTATTTTCTACATTTTCTGTAAGATATGAATCTTTAGATTAAATGATATACATTTAAGCCTAATTTGTCTCCTCTTATTTTTCAGTTGAAGATGGTGATCTCTCGATTCCAACGGACATTTTTGCGGATTTTTCTGAGCTCGGGGCTAATTTTTACATTTAATTGAAGATATGGCTCTTTTTATTAAATGATATGATTTTTGTAGCCTAATTTTGTCTTATCTTATTTTTTGAGTTGAAAATGGCGATTCCCGCTGACAACAAAAATTTTTGTAGATTTTTCTGAGCTCAGGACTATTTTTTACATTTTCTAGACGTTATAGATCTTTTTATTAAATGATATAATTTTTAACCAAATTTTGTCTTCTCTTAATTTTCAGTTGAAGATGCTGATCTCCTGGTTCCAATAGACATTTTTGCAGATTATTCTGACCTCGGGTCTATTTTCTAAATTTTTTAGAAGATATGGATCTATTTGTTAAATGATATGATTTTTGGCCTAATTTTTCTTCTCTTATTTTTTAATGGAAGATGGCGATCTCTCGGTTCCAACAGACATTTTTGTATATTTTTATGAGCATGTTGATATTTTCTACATTTTATGGAAGATATGAATCTTTTTAAATGGTATGATTTTATATCTCATGTTTGTCTTCTCATATTTTTTTGTTAAAGATGGCGATATATCTGTTTCAACGAACATTTGTGCTGATTTTTCTAACTTGTGGCTATTTTCTACATTTTCCGGAAATCTTTTCATTAAATGATATGATTATTGGGTATAATTTTGTCTTCTCTTATTTTTTCTGTTGAAGATGGCGTTGTCCCGGTTTCAACGAAATTTTTGCGGAATTTTTTTACTAAGAGGCTATTTTCTATATTTTCTGGAAGATATGGATCTTTTTATTAAATATGATTTTTGGCCTAATTTTGTCTTCTCATGTCTTTAAGATGAAGATGGTGATCTCACAGGTCTAACAGACATTTTTGTGGATTGTTCTGAGTTCTGGGCTGTTTCTACATTCTCTGTAAGATATGAATCTTTGGATTAAATGATATAATTTTTAACCTAATTTGTCTCCTCTTATTTTCCAGTTGAAGATGGCGATCTCCCGGTTCCAACGGACATTTTTGTGGATTTTCTGAGCTCGGGGCTATTTTCTACATTTAGTTGAAAATATGGCTCTTTTTATTAAATGATATGATTTTTGTAGCCTAATTTTGTCTTCTCTTATTTTTTCAGTTGAAGATGGCAATCACCCACTTCTAACAGACATTTTTGCAGATTTTTCTATGCTCTAGACTATTTTTCTAAATTTTCGAAAATCTCTGGATCTTTTTATTAAATGATATGATTTTTGAATTAATTTTTTCTTCTCTTATTTTCCAGTTGAAGATACTGATCTCCTGGTTTCAACAGATATTTTTGCTGATTATTTTGATCTCGGTTCTGTTTTCTAAATTTTCTAGAAGATATGGATCTATTTGTTAAACGATATGATTTTTGGCCTAATTTTATTTTATCTTATTTTTTAGTTGAAGATGGCGATCTCTTGGTTCCAACGGACATTTTTGCATATTTTTATGACCTCGGTGATATTTTCTACATGTTATAGAAGATATGAATCTTTTTTAAATGATATGAATGTTTGTCTTCACTTATTTTTTAAGTTCAAGATAGTGATCTACTGGTTTCAACGGACATTTTTACTGATTGTTCTTAACTTGTGGATATTTTTCTACATTTTCTGGAATATATAAAACTTTTCATTAAATGATATGATTTTTTTGGCATAATTTTGTCCTCTCTTTTTTCAGTTGAAGATGGCGACCTACCATTTCCAACAGACATTTATGCGGATTTTTCTGAGCTCTGAGCCATTTTCTACATTTTTTAAGATATTGATTTTTATAGCCTAATTTTGTCATCTCTTATTTTTCAGTTGAAGATGTCGATTTCCCGGTTCCAATGGATATTTTTTCCTTTTTTAGCTCGGGGCTATTTTTCTACATTTTAGGGAAGTTATGTATCTTTTTATTAAATGATACGATTTTAAGGCCTAATTTTACTTCTATTATTTTTTTCATTGAAGATGGCGATCGCCCTGTTCCAACGTACATTTTTGCAGATTTTTCTGAGCTCCAAGCTATTTTCTAAATTTTTTGTAAGATATCACTACTACAAAAAGGACCTTTAATAGCACACCTTTAATAGCGCTTGCCAATTATAAGCGCTGTTAATTAGAGGCACATATAATAGACAGCGCTTCTTTTTGCAAGCGCTGTTAAAGGTCAGAGAATAGACATCGCTTCTTTCTACAAGCGCTGTTAAAGGTCGGATAATAGACATCGCTTCTTTCTGCAAGCGCTGTGTATTAGAGGCACAGATAATACACAGCGCTTGTAGAAAGAAGCGCTGTTAAAGGCCCCCCTTTAACAGCGCTTGTCTGTGCAAGCGCTGTTAAAGGCCCTCATTTAACAGCGCTTGCACAGACAAGCGCTGTTAAAGGGGACCTTTAACAGCGCTTTCATACACAAGCGCTGTTAAAGGCCACCCTTTAACAGCGCTTGTATCTGCAAGTGCTGTTAAAGGCCTCCCTTTAACAGCGCTTGTTTGAAACAGGCGCTGTGAAAGGTATTATACATTTACGCTCAGCGGTTCGCGATACCCGCGTAACCCTCTCGTCGAGGCTGATCCTAACCATCGTCGAGGCTGATCCTAAACCCTAACCCGATTCCAGAAGCACGCGCAAACCCCAACCCCCCCTTGCCGCAGACCGCCTCTTTCCCCTCCTCCGTTTCGATTGTTGTCGCCCCGATCTGCCACCCGTCCTCCGACGAGCCACGCCACCACAGCCCCATCTCCACCCCATGGCAACACTCCACCGCCCCTCCTTCCCGTCGCTCGGACCTCGACAGCCATCCGACTCACCGTAGCCTGACCACCCCACCTCAAGCCTCCCGTTTCCCCCGCAACTAACACTCGCCCAACTCGGCTTCCTCCTCGCGCCTCCACCCCATCCTGCCTAAGGATTCCAGATCCGTCGCCAAATCCAACCGGAGACCCGCCGCCGCTTCAGATTCCCCTCCCCTGCCCAGCATCCTCTTCCCCTGTTCGAAACAGAGGAACCCCGCCCAGTTCACCGCCCCTTCGCCGCCATCTTCCTTGCGTCATCGAGGGCTCCAGAAGCTTGCCGTTTTAGATTCCAACCCTTAATTTCTCATCGTCGAGGCTGATCCTAACCATCGTCGAGGCTGATCCTAAACCCTAACCCGATTCCAGAAGCACGCGCAAACCCCAACCATCGTCGAGGCTGATCTTCTCCATTCTTCGGATCCGGCTCCAAATCTGAACCCGCCGGAAGCGAGATTGAAGTCGAGGGCTGACTGGCGATTAGTTCAGGTATCGAGATTATGTTGGATAGTATTAACAACTATAGGGTTGCATAAAGATGGTGTAAAAGAAGATTCCTTGTTAATTTTACAGAAACTATATCATGAATATAGAATAACAGCATAGAGTTTGCAATTAGTTAATAATAAGAAGATTACCATTAGAACTCAGGAATACAGCATGTTTATCCATTTACAAAACCTTCCCCATCTTCTATAGTTTCGAGACCTAAAAGGTGGATTATTTGCAACAAAAATTAGCCGCACTTCAACTTTATCCTGAGGTTCAATTATGCAAGCTTCCATGTTAAGTTCATATTTATGTCTTAAATCAAATAATTCAAGCTAATGCAAGGAGAAACCCTGAGGAACTCTGTAAGCCATAAAATATCAAAAAGAAAATTTAGTAGACCTAACTGAATTGCATTCAACCGAGGGTCAAGCCAAATTTACAATCCAAATAATCTGTTTCATTGGAAACATGTCTTTATGATAGATTGCAAATATTTATATAGTTGGAAATTTAGATCGTCATGTTGATGTGTGTTTCTAGCTACATACTAATGTAATTTCTTATTAGTTTCTTTTTTGTAAATTGCGGCCTGAAGTAAGAGCTGATTGGATACAATTCAACTCTTTTTTGTAAATCTTATATACAGGGTTATCCTGAATATGAGGAATGTGATTCCAGTACCTTGGTTCGATCTGCCCATACCTTGGACTATAGTGAAGTAATACATTCTTTTCTGAGCAACGAGTGTTTGTTTGATCTATTAGGCCATCAAGCATTAATATTGACTTATTACATTTTAGGTGGAAGAAGAAGATACGGAAGAAGAAGACAATGACGAACAGTTCTTTACTGACTCAGAAGATTATGACAGCGATACTTTTGATTATGACAATGAAAAGTGAGTTCTGAGGCAGAAATTTTGTTGGTGTCATAGGCCGAATTCTATATAATTATTCCCTGCGACAGAAGGCATATATCAAGGGATCTTATTGCAAGTAAGGATATCCATCTCAATTGCATTAATTGTTTATTTCCTGTTGATAGTAATCTAGTTTATCCTAGAAGCATTGTCTTTCGATGAAGTCCAAGGATGTCGTGCTTCATCGAAAGCACATCTGTGGATGGCCAGACTTCCTTGAAGCCTATCTGTATTCTATTTTTAGGACGGACATTATACTTGTTCATTCCTATCTTTTTGACATGGAAGAATGCATGTTTTCTGGGAACAATTAGAACTGCACAGAAGTTAGTATCCTTTATTTTGTGGGTGGATTCTTGCCTCTTGATAGTAACGTACAAATAAGAATTGTTGTTTAGGGTTTAACATCTGTTTAGGTGGGTACTTGCGGCATCTTTCTTGACCATAAGATTGGTTGTTATCCTTTCATCTTCTATGAATTTAGACCTCCAGGAAATGAATCAATTGAACCCCAACAATTATCTCATTTTCAAAGCTAACACATGTTTCTGGTTCAGCTGTGATTGGTACATTACAATGAAGTCCTCGTTGTTGCTACCAAAATGTATATAACTAGATAGAATATCGACAGCAATAAGAACATAAGCAACGTCACAATATTTAGTATTATATACACAATATTTAGTTTAGTAACAATAGCAACGTCATTTTTAATTTTCACGGTGAAATATGCTGGTTACTATATAAAATATCCTAGAAAATTGCATGATTATGATCTATTATGTTTGCTTTGTGAAACAACTTATAAACAATAGATAGGTCATTCATCCAACAGCATTTTAAATCCTAGTTAGGCTCTCTTAGTTGAAGACACTGGACTTCTCTGAATGCAACTTCATGTTTAATTATTTTCTGCAGCATATTAAGAGCAATGGATCAATCCTAAATTATAAATAAGGTCTGTCACTGCTTCGTGAGCACATGTAGTATTTATGGAGTAACTACACACATCTTAGGTTGTAATGCTATGTTCTCTGTTAAAACACAATCAGTCCTCACAGTAGTCAAACTTTTCTTTGGGTAAATACAGTTTCAAGATTTTATCAATGTAAGAATCTAAACACACGAAAAAGAAACTGACATACATGTCTCTGATCTTCTGATCATGTTAAAGTTCTACAGGGCAGTAATAATCTACAACAAACGCCATCAAGACCTTTTGAGACATCACCACTAAGTAGCAGAGTAGATTTAAGACCCTGGCACAAACTTGCTGGCATAAACCCAAGCATTGTTGGCAACAGGGTCATCGAGATGGTCCAAAAGATTCTCCAATGGCCCTTCCCCAGTCACAATTGCCTGAACAAAGAATCCAAACATGGAGAACATGGCCAGCCTTCCATTCTTGAGACGTCCTCTTCAGGGCAGCTTATAGACTGGTAGCCTGTGAATGTTCTTCAATTATGATTCTAGTCTTGGCCAGTTGATCAATTATCATGGATGCAACTTGTGGTGTCAATCTTTTTTAAAAAAAAGTGGCTGATATTTTGTGGGAATGACAATGAATTGGGTAGCTGGCAACCAATATTCCTTGTGCCATTATTATCTGCTCCAAACCCATGTTATATTTAACTTGAGGATAAGGATGCTGTAGATGCTATCATGTTTAATTAATTGAAAGCATGATTAAGGCCACTTGTGTTTGTTAGTTGCAGTTTATTAAGATTGTCAACATGGAGATTGGAGGACAAACACACAATAAAGTATTGCCTCTGTTGCTCAGCAGGCTCTAGGATTTTTTAAATAAAAAAACTAGAGCTAAGCAAGCTGTTCTCATTATTGAAAGGCCACAGATGTGGCATCATCGCTATAGAATCTTTCGTTTACTGCCAAAAACAGCAAATCAGCAATGTAAGTTTTGGATCCTTCTGTTTAGTGCCAAGCATGAAATTCCATGAAGTCCATTTATATAACTCCTTAACAAACGAATATTATTATGCCGAAATTCGATTCTAGGATACTTCTAGGATATATACATGAATATTTCTCAAACGGTATGTAGTTTATTCATATATATATCTAAAAGCATGCTAGTCTACACTATTTCGATTTGGTATGTTTAGCATGTATTCATGTATTAACATACTCATATATATATCTAAAAACACAAGATCTTTATTCATGTAAAACATAATGTAAATATGAAATCGCTTTGCCTCTTTTTGACAAAAGAAAATGGTTTATAGATTATTTTACTATTAGGTGCTATTATATATAACTAAAAACAACTTCGTGTTACTTGCAGGAGTAAATAGTTTTGTGATTGGTCTTCTCTGAGGCCTACTTTGATATAACGGTGCCATTGCCATCTGCTTGTTTTATCTCCAGGTTAGCCTTCTACTTTCATTCAGACCTTCACCTCTCAAATAACAAAATAACTAATGTTAATATTTTTTTTGTTAGATTGATAAATATGGATCGAAAATGGATGTCTGCAAATCGTTTATCGAAAGAATACGAGGATGGAGTGAAAGAGTTCATTAGATTTGCAGTTGATCATGCAGAAAATCCAAGGAAAATCATATGCCCCTGTTTAAAGTGTTGCTATGCAAGGGGAGTTAGCGAGGATGAGTTGAAAGATCATTTAGTGTGCAATGGAATTGATCGAAGTTATACATGTTGGACAAGGCATGGTGAGACAAGAGAAGAGTGCGGTGAATTTGGAAGTACAGAGAGGTATGCTACAAGTGATACAAACACAAATACATATGATGACGATCGCCTAGAAGAGATGGCAAATATGGTTGAAGAGGATCTCCGGGATTGTCCTGAAATGTTTACGAGGTTGGTAAGTGATGCGAAGAAGCCATTGTATAGTGGTTGTACTAAGTTCAACCGATTGTCGGCGGTATTAAAATTGTATAACTTGAAAGTGAGCAATGGATGGTCTGATAAGAGCTTCACAGAGTTACTCATAATTCTAAAGGATATGTTGCCAGAAGATAATGTGCTTCCTAGTCGAACATATGAGGCTAAGCGAATGTTATGCTCTATAGGCATGAGCTATGAGAGGATTCATGCTTGTCCTAACGATTGCATCTTATTTCGTAATGAATATGCATCGTTAAACATGTGTCCTAAATGTAATGCCTCACGATATAAAAGAAAAGAATCAACTCCAGTGAAGGTGGCATGGTATTTCCCCATAATACCGAGATTTAGGCGCACGTATCGCAGTCCAGAAGATGCAAAACACTTGACGTGGCATTCAAATGAACGGATTAAAGATGGCATGTTCCGTCACCCGGCAGATTCTCCTCAATGGACAAAATTTGATCACGATTATCCTGAATTTGGGGAAGAAGCAAGAAACCTACGAATTGCATTGTCTACCGACGGAATGAACCCACATGGTATTCAAAGTAGTTCCCACAGCACATGGCCAGTGATTTTGATGATTTATAATCTACCTCCATGGTTATGCATGAAGCACAAGTACATGATGTTGTCTATGTTAATTTCTGGGCCTAAATAACCAGGAAATGATATAGACATATACTTGTCTCCGTTAATTGAAGATTTGAAACAAATGTGGGACACAGGTGTAGAGGTGTACGATGGGTACAAGAAAGAGAATATCAACTTGAGGGCTATGTTATTTGGCACAATTAATGATTTTCCAGCATATGGTAATCTGTCAGGATATAATATCAAAGGAAAGTGTGCATGCCCTTTATGTGAAGAGAGTACGTATTGGATGCGGTTGGAACATTGTAAGAAGAATGTCTTCCTCGGACATCGTAGATTTTTACCCGTGAGGCATCGTTACCGGTGGTTGAGGAAGGCATTCAATGGGAATACAGAGGAATGTAGAGCTCCTGTGCCATTGACCGGTGATAAGCTGTTTGAAAAGGTAAAGAATTTAAGTAGTAATTTTGGTAAGCCATTTGCAGGAGAACTTGTCACCAGCGGGTGGAAGAAAAACTCTATTTTCTTTGAATTACCATATTGGAAGTCATTGTATGTAAGACATTTCCTTGATGTGATGCATATTAAAAAGAATGTTTTTGAAAGTGTTATCGGGACGTTGCTTAATGTTCCAGGAAAGAGTAAAGATGGGATAAATGCGAGGTTGGACATGGTAAGTATGGGAATGAGGATAGAATTGGGACCGGTAAAGAAGGGAAAGCGTACATATCTTCCTCCTGTAGCTCATACTCTATCTAGGAAAGAAAAAAAAGTTTTTTGTAAGTTTCTCGATGGAGTTAAAGTTCCAGAGGGATACTCGTCAAACATTAGAAGCCTCGTATCTATGAAAGATCTCAATTTAAAAGGTCTAAAATCTCATGATTGTCATGTTTTGATGGAGCATTTACTACCAGTGGGTATACGTTCCATTTTGCCAAAAAAGGTGAGTGTGACCATCACAAAACTATGTTTCTTCTTCAGGGCAATTTGCAGTAAAGTTATTGATCCTGGAAAGTTACCGGCATTGCAAAAAGAAATTGTTGTCACATTGTGTGAGCTTGAGATGTATTTACCACCATCCTTCTTTGACATAATGGTTCATCTGACTGTTCACCTGGTTAGAGAGAAACAATTGTGTGGACCAGCCTATATGAGATGGATGTACCCGATCGAGCGCTATATGAAGATATTAAAAGGGCATGTGAAAAACCGTAGTCGACCAGAAGGTTGTATGGTTGAGCGTTACATAGTTGAAGAAGCTGTTGAATTTTGTACAGAGTACCTCAGCAATGTTGATTCCATAGGGCTTCCAAGGTCTCGTCACACAGGAAGAATATCAGGGGAAGGGATTAAGGGAGGTGATGTAGTGCTCATATCAAGGACAGAGTGGGAGCAAGCACATTTATATGTTCTGCACAATGATGTTGAAGTTGAGCCGTATGTTGAAAGACACAAGGAACTACTTCGAAATTCAAACCCAAATAGGAATGAGAATTGGGTAACAAGAGAACACAATCGGTCTTTTATAACATGGCTGAAAGAACAAGTCTTTGGAGAGTTGGCTATAAATAGAGCTTCAGTTTCAGATAGATTGAGATGGTTAGCAAATGGTCCAAGTGTACACGTTTTTTCTCACAATGGTTACCTTATTAACGGGTACACATTCTACATTAAAGATCATGATGATCAAAGTACAATGCAAAACAGTGGAGTGACTCTTGTAGCTGAAGCTATGCACATCTCTAGTGCAAAAGACAGAAATCCCATATATGCAAATATGTCATACTTTGGTGTTATTGAACGCATATGGGAGTTGGATTATAGTATGTTTCGATTGGCTGTGTTTGGTTGTAAGTGGGCAGACAACAATAATGGGGTTCAAATTGATGAGTTAGGGTTCATGCGGGTGGATCTCAATAGGGAGGGGTATAAGGACGAGCCTTTTATTTTAGCTTCGCAAGCTCAACAAGTATTCTATGTCACAGATCCCACTGATGTGAAGTGGTCCATTGTGTTGTTGAATAACAAATTAAATGACTGTCGTAGCCAAGCACATGAAGATATCAATACTGAGGATGATCCTTTCTTAGGGACATCACAATCACTTGATATTGATCCTACTGTAGATGATGGTTTCTATATGAGAGATGATCATGATGAGGGGATTTGGGTCAATCCGTCATTTCATGTCATGAAGGGACAAACAAGTATTAATCCAACAAGGAAAAGGAAAAGATTAACCTAATTAAGTTCATACGACTTTTTCTGGTGAGTGATATTGTATATTGATCTTAATTCATTTTTCTTGCATCTTTTCTTGTGAACTAACAATTTAATGTTGTTTTACTTTGTTGTAGATAAATGTCTTCTAGTGATGACAACTGTGTTCCCCTTGATGGTGATGCTCCTAATATTGAGGAAAATGTTATTAAACGTGGAGTGACCGCTATGGAGGGAGTTATTCGTGCACGCAGCAAAGGGATATCATTTAAGGTATTCTACTTACAAGTTTTTATTATTTAATCATATTAATTTTCATCAACATATATTCATTTTCTTATTCTATCATTGTTATTAGGTTGGATGGAATGATAGGGGTCAACCAATTGATCCTAACAGTGCTATATTTGTGAGTTATATTGGGGCAATTACCCGACAGATGGTGCCAATAACATGTGATAACTGGAAATCGTCGGCTTTAAAAGTAGTGAAAGAAAACATCTGGAAGGATATACAGGTAATATACATACTCTCATATGTTTTTATTCTTATACAAACATACTAACACAATTGAGCACACTTTTGTAGACATCTTTCATTGTTGATGATAGTCATCGGAGATATATTCTTAAAGAAGCAGGCAAACTTTGTAGAAATTTCAGAACCTACTTAACAAAGAATTATGTTTATGATGAAAGTGGTAGTGTTATTGAGCATCCTCCACATGAGTATCCTTTCATATCTGAAGATCAATGGAGAGCGTTTGTTGCTAAACGTCAGTGCGATGAATTTAAGGTAATGTTACTCATTTTGAGGAATCTGACTAAACATATTACTTTGTATTAATATAGTTGCTTTGTGCCTAAATAGATGCGAAGCACTCAAAATCGAAAAAGAGCATTAAATCATATGTACCCATATAGAAAGGGCCGTATGGGTTACGCACGCCTTGAGCAAAAGATGGTAAGTATGCAAAAGATATAACGTACAAGATGTTAGAAATGATTTTCAATCAATTTATTAATTATCTTAATTGTCTGAATGTACAGTTAAAGGAGTCAGAATCAAATGACACATCCATAGCCCGTCATGATTTATGGAAGGGTGCTCGTGTAAATAAGTTAGGAGTGGTTGATAATGAAAATGTTCAGCAAGTGTGTGAGAAAATTGTAAGTATGATATCATTTTACTCTAGTTCTTTTATTATTTTCTTATTTTATCACTAATGATGTACATGTTACCTTTCAAATTTATGTGCCAGGAGACCATTTCACAAACTACATCACAGGATCAGTTACAGGACTCGCAGGATATACTTTCTCGAGTCTTAAATGTCCCAGAGTATCCTGGACGGGTTAGAGGTTATGGATTCGGGCCGTCAGTAAAAGATTGTTTCCCAAGTGAAAAGCGCAGAAGAAATAATGATAACGCGGACTTGAGAGAAACAGTGGCATTGCTCTTAGAGAATATGAAAGTATTTGAGAGTATGGGTCACACCAAAGAATTAGCTACAATCAGCAAAAGTGGTAGTTGCACGCTTCTTTCCTGTAATATTCCTGAAGTAAGTGTTTTTCTATTAAATTATTGCATTTACAAATAATTAATTCAAGATATTATTAGCAAAATACATTCCTGTATGATTAACAACATTAATTGATGTTTTCTTTATGAAATTTTTGTTTTAGGACATCTCATCATGCAATTTCTATTTATCATCCCCAACACATCGCATAGTTGGGAAGGGAAAGGTCTTCAATCGTCCTGATGATAGAAAACTACACAATATATCATTACCCATGACTCATATGAAAGTTATGGTTGAACATGTGATAGAGTCAGATGCACCACTACCAATACCTATAGAGGATGCAGGAGTCATGGTAGTAGGTGATGCGATTGGTACTTTTGTTGCATGGCCAACCAACCTTATTGATTTGGTCTCTACGGTAAGACTTCTTATAGTATACATTAGATTCTTATATTGTTGTTTCATTATTTTCTAACCAAATGATTCACTTAAATGATTTCCCATACAGATGCCCGTAAAATCTAACGTCAAAGAGTCGGTTAAAACAAAGGAGTCAGGTACTCCTAAAAAGAAACAAGAAAAAGTAAAGGAAAAACATCAGGAGCCCTCCCATACTGGTCGTGCAACTAGTAAAAAGAAACACGAAAAAGTAGAGTCAAAACATCAGGAGTCCTCTCCTGCAGTTGCTGCAAATAATCTCTCCATGTATTGCAATTTTATTCAGATATATGCTACACAAAAGCTTCAAGGTGGTGCGCTGTTACAAATAGACATGGAGAGAGACATTTTTGGTATATCATATATGGAGTTAATTAGTCATCAAATTGTCAATGAACTTCTTCAACACGAGTGGTTGGATTGTCCGGTAATCTGTGTATATATCAGGTACTTTAAGTAAACAATTTTTAGAATTTCATTTCAATTAAACGTTGATATTATTGATAACTTATTTTTAATCTTCATTCAAGGTACTTGTACTATGAGTTGGTAGTCAACAGACAAAACACAAGGAGATTCTCATTCTTATGCCCACATAACACATCTTCTTTTGTTGATGAGCCAACGAAGTATATAGCCGATGCACTTATTGAATATAACGAGACATGGAAGTTATTCTTGGCACCATATAATACAGGGTAAATAACTTCTTAATATATTTTATTTAATTTAATGAATTCCTAAGAATGTAGTCACTTAGAATTTGCTAACTACTATTGTAGGGGTCATTGGGTGTTGTTAGACATCAATGCCACATCAGAGACAATATATTATTTGGATTCCTTGCATCATGATCCAAAATATAATCGAACCATGAAGGATACATTCGACAAGTAAGTTAATTGTGTTTTATGTCAATATGTAAATATGATATATGTTGAATATAGCGAGTTGAATAAATTTATTTTATTTTGTTAGAGCTTTGTGCATTTATCGTGCTTCTAAGGGAACCAGGGGCCCGAAATCTAGATCAAACAAACCCACGTGGATCCGTATAAATGTATGTACAACGGTCTCTTCTAATTTCATATGTTGCTCAAATCTAGATCAACCAAGGATAACTCACCATTCATATAATTTTTCATTTTTTGAATTGTATAGTGCCCCCTTCAGACCAATACAATTGATTGTGGTTATTATGTTATGCGATTCATGAAAGAAATCCTTTCACAAAATGAAAACATCATCCCAGATACGGTATGTGGTTTTAGTTTTAATTTATATTTTTCGCATTTTTTAGTTATATTTGCTAATATTTGATTATAACATATATTTGCTATTTGCTATGATATTCTATTTTGTAGTACTTCCCTGACTACCAATGTGCTACTTACTCTCCTGATCAACTAGCTGAAGTCAAGGAAGATTGGTGTCGTTATGTGGTCCAGAAATATGTCACTTTAGTATAGATGTGCACCCTAAAGGTCGGTATTCAGTGAAACTTTGTTTTTTAACCCTTTGATAAAGTTGTGATATTTGGTCAATTTGCATTAATAATGATAATATATGTTACATCAACCTACATTCCTCACTTTTCATTTGACCAAATGAATTATTTTTAATTCGGGTGCTTACTTTTTGGAAGGTATTTTTCGTAGTATTGCTTACAAGTGTGGTAGGATTGATGGACAGATTCAGTAGTGTGCATTCGCGATAAAGCAAATAAATGAGCAAGAACCTCAGTATGATCTATATTTACTACAAAATTTCCACAAGGGATTTGAAACCATGGCTATCCGAACTAAGAATAAATAGCTTTATTCTTGAAAATTCAGCATTAAGACAACAGTACGTAGCCATTTATTTTAAAACACACGCATCATGAATAATAAAAATCAACCATTTGCACTATTAAAGTATTAAGTACTCTGTATTCCAATAGTTCCTAAGGACAAACTAGATCTGGGACTTTACAGCACACCGTGATCATATATAGTGCTTCAACACTTCTAGCTAATAGCAAAGATGATACTATTGCATTAAGAAAGACTACAAATGCTATTCATTGGAAAAAGAACATTTGATATACAGTGAACAAGATCTTAAAGTGCCACCGGAATCACACTGTGTCATTAACCCACATGTCAATTAATGTTTCTCTTAGTTTCATTCATTTGTTGTTGTATATGCATTTTAGCAAGCTTTTCTTAACACAGAAGCGGTATCATGTCATTTTCTTCTTTTGTTGGATACTTTTTGCTTGGTTGGACCGTTGGGCTCTGGCCATTTATGCTGGCTAAGCTCATAAATTGTTCTATCTCCGCATTTGTTTGAAGAAAAATATAAACAACACATGAGGAAGAAGGAAAACATAGAGAATTAGTTTGAAGAAAAATGAAAGTAAATTCACAAAGTGTAAGGAATAGCACAAGCTAGCGCATTATGAAACTAATATGTCCAAATTTTATCCATGGAAAGTCCATGACTTAACTAACTACTGATTACCTTTTATCGTGTATCCTCATCATCAATATGTTACACAACCTCAACACATGACTGTGGGTTTTGACATCCTGCTTAGTGTGTATTCTTACTTTCAATAAAACATCGACATTTTGTAGTGATACATATATGGAGTCCATCCGTCACCTTGCCCTCATGCAATAACATTAACACATTATCATAAGACTAATGTGTATAAGTTTTTACCTTGAGACCAGCCATTGTGGTTCCGTGTTCCTTGTACAGGTCCACGCACATCTGCGGGACTTTGCTTTCTTCAATTTTCAGATGGTGCAGCATGTAATCTGCAACATAACTTGAGTCAGGAGTCTATCAAATGAACCAGTGGTCTAGCAGTGTGGTAAATCTAAATCGACGTAATGTCAAATTTGCGATATTAATTGAGACCAACCATGAAAGGATCTCAGAATATGTAATCGTCATTCTAAACTCACCTTGAATATTCTTGCGACATGCCAAGTTGAGGCCTGTGCTCATAGGGTATAAAGTATCATCCATGTCTGAAGACAAAAGGGAGACCAAAATTAACAAAATGCAGATGACAAGTGGAAAAAAATTAAGCATGTTATTGGTATGATTTTCTGTTAATTAATTGGCATCGCCGAAGCATAATCGGAACTAATGACACACATTCATTGCTAATTTGTGTTGAGTAGGGTGGAATGGTGATTGCCATCTGTGTTTCGTTCCAAACGTGGGCAGTGAAAAAGAAAGGACATGTTCTTGTATCCATGTTCACTCTGATTCAAACAGTTTGCGCTGCACTTTTCTCGGCGATTGCTCTGGGTCAAGTTATCAAACTTGGAAGGTAAGATTACTACAAAAGCACAGTGTGTTCAGTTTAAACTCGTATAGATTAGCAACCTGATTTGTCAATTGATATCACCTCTACTGTCTTAATTACTTGAGAGTGTTTCTATGCAGCCTGGCAGGGATGTTCATCATGTTTTCAGGCCTTTATATGGTTTTATGGGCGAAGACGAAAGAAGGGTTCATGCGCTTGATTTTTACCCCTCTGAAATACATGTTGCTCTGATCTATGGGACTAGTTCCAGTTCTTGAACCCATGTGTAGGACCCTGCATTTTGCATGTGTCTTGCGTAAATCTTTTTTCATCTAAACAGTTTCCTCGAATATGTTATGTTGTCTTGCCGGCTGAAGCGTAGTATTTTACTGATGGATGCATCTTGCATAAAGTTTTGTTTTCGTTTCTTATTCATGCTTTAATGTGTTCTCATTTGTTCTTCATGTGCGTAGGAACTGCTGTCGGTATAGTCCCCCCAAAGCAAGATGCTGGTAAGCTTCATTTAAAATTGTCAGCGATTCTAGTTGTATGCACCTATGAATTAGAAGTCTATTATTCTTCTTCACCTGAAAAAGAAGCACATTAAAATAAAATATCAATCATTTTGCCTTATGAAAATAAAAAATAATAAAATAATCTCTATATCAATCATTTTGACCTATGGGATATAATTCCAGTTAAATGCTTTGGTTTCTGTAAATTTTACCAACTTTTGTGTTTGTCGTTTGCACCGACTATGTTCTAACGAGTATTTGGATGCATGGGCTCAAGAGGCCGTCCAATCTTTTCTAGGATCCGTCTTTTGTGGTACAGTTTGGCAAATTCAGCTCTTATTAATTCATTACTTTGCAATAAAAATCATCTTTTGAAAAAACGAGTTTTCTTTCTAATTTTACCTTCCCACCATTGGTGTGGATTGAAATTCTGCCATCATAACTTTACATTGTTTTAAGTAGCCACTTATGGTACTTGCCTTTTTCCGTAGTGAAATCAAGGAAAGGATCAAGAAAACTAAGGACGAGAAGAAGGCAAAGAAGGCTGAGGTGATGTCGAAGACCCAGAAGGCTCAAGGGAAGAGTATGCCGAAAGGAGCAGCACCAAAGGGCCCTAAGCTTGGAGGCGGAGGAGGAAAACGTTGAGCATTTGTCTTGACCATGCGATGGAAACAGGCACGAAATACTTTATGCTTTGTATGATGGTTAGAATCTTATATGACGTTAGGGTTTGCTGGAAGTCTCTGTGGTTGTCCGTAACTTGCTACTGTGGCTCGGGCATATGAAGTCACAGACTTTGGTTGTGTTTCTTCTTCAGTCAGTACTTTAAATACTTGAATTATGTGGTGTCAATACTTGCCCTCAAAATTCACAGCTTGGAGTAATCTTTTTCATTGTCGTTTTCTATTTCACGGGACTAAGAAATATATGTTTCGAAATGGCCTGCTTTTTGAGTGCAGAACATGTGGTGCATATCGTGTCAAACCGTGTAGATCTTCAAATTGAAGCTGCGTGTTGCAATTCATATGTGGACATCAACTATGCAACTCTCGACTTTTGCTGCCTTGCCGGCACTAACAAGCGCTGTTAAAGGCCCCCCTTTAACAGCGCTTGCACTATAGAAGCGCTGTTAAAGGCCCCCCTTTAACAGCGCTTGCACTACCAAGCGCTGTTAAAGGCCCCCCCTTTAACAGCGCTTGCACAAACAAGCGCTGTTAAAGGGGGGTCTTTAACAGCGCTTGCACTAAAGAAGCGATGTTAAAGGCCCCCCTTTAACAGCACTTGCACTATAGAAGCGCTGTTAAAGGCCCACCTTTAACAGCGCTTGCACTAACAAGTGTGTTAAAGGCCCCCCTTTAACAGCGCTTGCACTAACAAGCGCTGTTAAAGGTCCTGTTAAAGGGGGGCCTTTAACAGCGCTTGCACTAAAGAAGCGCTGTTAAAGGGGGGCCTTTAACAGCGCTTGCACTAACAAGCGCTGTTAAAGGCCACCCCTTTAACAGCGCTTGCACAAACAAGCGCTGTTAAAGGACCCCTTTAACAGCGCTTGTAAAGCGCTATTAAAACCAGCCCCCCCTATAGCAGCGGCGAGATAGACATCGCTTGTAAAGCGCTATTAAAGGCCTTATTTAAGCGCTGTTAAAGGTCCATTTTGTAGTAGTGTATGAATCTTTATATTAAAGAGATCCTCATCTTCGATGGAAAAATTTGAGAAGGCAAAATTAGGCCAAAAATCATATATTTTAATAAAAAGATTAATATCTTTCACTAAATGTAAAAATTAGCATTGAGCTCAGAAAAAGTCGCAAAAATGCCCGTTGGAACTAGGAGATTGCCATCTTTAAAAGGAAAAAATAAAAGAAGACAAAATTAGGCTATAAAATCATATCATTTAATAACAAGATCCATATTTTCCAGAAAATAGCGCCGAAGTCAGAATAATCCGCAAAATAGCAGTTGGAACCGGGAGATCCCAATCCTCAATTGAAAAATAAGAGAAGACAAACTTAGGTTATAAAAATTACCACATAGCCAGATGATCTCGAAGCAGGCAACTAACATGTCAGGATACTTGGCCTTAGTGGATGACATGAATTATCATTTAATAATAAGATTCATATCTTCAATAAATTGTAGAAAATAGCATTGGGCTCAGAAAAATCCCCAAAAATATTCCTTAGAACTGGGAGATCTCCATATTAAACCGAAAAAAGGGAAGAAAAATTAGGCCAAAAATCATATCGTTTCATAAAACAATGCATATCTTCCAGAAAAACTGGAAAATAGTTCGGAACTCAAATAAATCCGTAAAAATGTCTGTTGGAACCGGAAGATCGCCATCTTCAACGAAAGAAAATAAAGAAGTTAAAATTAGGCCAAAACATATCAATTAATAAAAAGATCCAATCTTTCAGAAAATGGTGAAAATAGACAGGAGTTCAGAAATATCCGCAGAAATGTCCGTTGGAACCGGGAGAATGCCATCTTCAAGGGAAAAATAAGAGAGGACAAATAGGCCAAAAAATCATATCATTTAATAAAAGATCTGTATCTTTTAGAAAAAGTGGAAAATGGCTCCGAGCTCAGAAAAATCTGCAGATATATCCGTTGGAACCGGGAGAATGCCGTCTTCAACTGAAAAATAAAAGAAAACAAAATTAGGCCAAAAATCATATCCTTTAATAAAATGCTACATATATTTTATAAAATGTAGAAAATAGCCCAAATCTAAAAAAAATCGCAAAAAGTGCTGTTGGAACCGGAAGATCGCCAACTTCAACTAAAAAATAAGAGAAGACAAAATTAGGCTATAAAAATTATATCATTTAATATAAATACTCATATATTACAGAAAATACAGCAAATAGCCCGGCGCTTTAAACAATCTGAAAAAATATCTGTTGGAATCGTGAGATTGCCATATTCTACGAAAAAAACAAGAGAAGCCAAAATTAGGCCAAAAATCATATCATTTAATAAAAACATCAATATCTTCCAGAAAATGTAGAAAAATAGCCCCGAGCTCATAAAAATAAGCAAAAAATTCCACGGGAACCGGAGATCACCATATTCAATTGAAAAAAAAATAAGAGAATACAAAATAAGGCTAAAAATATCTTTTAATAAACAGTATCTTCCTAAAAATTTCGAAAAATAGCCCCGAGCTCAAAAAAATGCAAAAATGTCCGTCGGAACTAGGTGATCGCCAATTTCAACTAAAAAAATAAGAGAAGCCAAATTAGACTACAAAAATTATATCATTTAATGGAAAGATCCATATCTTACAGAAAATGTAAAAAATAGCTAGTAACTCAGAAAAATCAGTAAAAAAGTCAGTTGAAACCGGGAGATCGCCATCTTCATCAAAAAAATAAGAGAAGGCAAAATTAGGCCAAAAAATCATATCATTTAATAAAAAGATTCATATCTTTCAGAAAATTTCGAAAGTATTGAGCTCAGAAAAATCTGGAAAAATGTTCGTTGGAACCGGAGATTGCCAACTTCAACTAAAAATTAGAGATGACAAAATTAGGCTATAAAATCATATCATTTAATATAACATTTAAACCTTTAAGAAAATTTAGGAATTAACAATAAGCTTAGAAAAATCTGCAAAGGAATGTCCGTTGAAACAGGTAGATTGCAATCTTCAACTGAAAAATAATAGAAGACAAACTTTGGCTATTAAAATCAAATCATTTAATAAAAAGATCTATATATTCAATAAACTGTAGAAAATAGCCCCAAGCTCAAAAAGATCTGCAAAAATGTCTGTTGTAACTAGGAGATCTCCATATTCAATAGAAAATAAGAGAAGACAAAATTAGGCTATAAAATCATATCATTTAATATAAAGATTCATATCTTACAGAAAATATATAAAATATCATTAGCTCAAAAAAAATCAGCAAGAATTTCCGTTGGAACTGGAAGATCGCCATCTTCAACGAAAAAAGAGAAGACAAAATTAGGTTAACAAATTATATCATTTAATAAAAGTCCATATCTTATAGAGAAATGTAGACAATAGTGCCGAGCTCAAAAAATCTATAAAAATTTCTGTTGGAACCAGGAGATTGCCATCCTCAATTGAAAAATAAGAGAAGACAAAAATCAGGCTACAAAAATCATATCATTTAATAAAAAGATCCATATCTTCCGCAAATTGTACAAAAAATATCACCGACATCAAAAAAATCTGCAAAAATATCTGTTGGAACCGAGAGATCACCATCTTTAACTGAAAAATAAGAGAAGATAAAATTAGGCTATAAAAATCATATCATTTATAAAAAGATCCATGTCTTGTAGAAAATGTAGAAAATAGCCCGTCGCTGAGAAAAATCTGCAAAAATGTCTGTTGGAACTGGGAGATCGCCATATTCATCTGAAAAAGAGATGATAAAATTAGGTGAAAACCCCATATCATTTAATAAAAAGATCCATACATAACAGAAGATATAGAAAATAGCCTTGAGCTCAAAAAAATCAGCAAACATATCCGGTGTAACCGAGAGATCGCCATCTTCAACTTAAAAATAAGAGAAGACAAATTTAAGATATAAATATCATACCATTTTAATAAAACGATCCATATCTTCAATAAACTGTAGAAAATAGCCCTAATCTCAAAATAATATCTTAAAATGTAAGTTGGAACCGAGAGATCGCCATCTTCAACTGAAAAATTAGAGAAGACAACATTAGGCTATCAAAATTATATCATTTAATATAAATATTCAAATCTATAACTTAAAAATCCAAAAAAATATCCGTTGGAACCTGGAGATCGCCATCTTCAACTGAAAAATACGAAAAGATAAAATTTTGCCAAAAATCATATCATTTAATAAAATGATACATATCTTTTAGAAAATATAGAAAATAGCTTAAACCTCATAAAAATCTGCAAAAATTTCTATTGGAACCGAAAGATCGTCATCTTCAACTAAAAAATAAGACAAGACTGTAGTGCCCTGGGAAGCTACTGCACATGTACTAGAGGGGGGGTGAATAGTACTTTTAAATAATAAGGAGTGTTATTCCTAATTATCGTGCAATTAACAAACAACAATGCGGAATAACAACAATCAAGAAATAATGCAAACGCAAACACAATGGATTAATGGGTTCGGATCCACCCAAGTCTCCCCGACTTGTTCCCGGTGATCCTACGTCCCAACCACCCGGATCCCTTCCGGATACTTGAGTTAGAAACCCTAACTCAAGATTTCCAATATGAACACTTGCGAAAACCTCACAAGTGCAATCGACCTACAATCGATGACCGTGACTCCCACAACCCGGGATCACGCAAAACCTCTCACAACCGAGAGTATACAATTCAAATATAACTGAAATGAAATGCTTACCAACAAAATACCTATGCCTTGAGATTTCTTACCAAATTAGGGCAAAGAGGATTTTGATGGAGGAAGAGTCACCAAACCCTAGCTTCAAGAAGATGACCAGCAATGGAAGCCTAGGGATGAGATGGATGACCTAGAATCAAGCCCTTGGCTTGGAAGGCTCACAATCAATGAATCTCTCTTGAGGAATAAGAGTGAGGGAGAGATTCTTGAGAATGGGAGAGCTTGAAGATGAGAGTTGAAAACTTCTCTTTGAATCAATAGAACTCTGAAATAGCAGCCTTGGATCCTATGAAATAACCCCTTCAGGTATTTAAAGGATCAAGGGAAAATGGAGAGAGAAACGTCGCTTTCAAAACTCCAACGGATCTAAATCTGAAGCAGACTAGTCGGTCAAAGAACAACCACTGACCGACTAGTTCATCAACTAGTCGGTCGGTGAGACAACATGGACCGACTAAGAGGTGAACAGTGAACAGATGAAGATTTCAGACCTAGATAACTAGTCGGTCCAAGAAGACTTTCTGACCGACTAGTTTCACAACTAGTCGGTCGGTCAATAAACTTAGATCGACTAAGAGTCAAAAACAAATAGTCTGAATACAAATGATTTAGTCGGTCCAAGAACAAATGTTGACCGACTAGATCAACAACTAGTCGGTCACCAAACGTTCTTAGACCGACTAACGATAAACAGTAGCTTAGGAGAAATTTAGTATGAACAGTAAGTCACAACTAGTCGGTCAAAGAAGCATCACTGACCGACTAGTTCACAAACTAGTCGGTCGGTGAGTCAACGTAGACCGACTAACTGTAAACAGTAAAGTCCAAGAAATTAAGGAATCAAACTAGTCGGTCCAAGAAGAGTTGCTGACCGACTAGATCACCATCTAGTCGGTCAGTACTTATTCTTGTACCAACTAACATGCACAAACAAGTCCGAATTGAAGCGCGATGCTTCGAGGAAGTTAGAATGAACTTGTACTAAGATCCTAGAGCTACGATATGAGCGAAATGAAGATATAGATGTAAGAATTACTCAAGGCTTAACATTCTATAGAACGAAGCTAAAAGACTATAAAATAAACCTTAGCGATCCGTCTTCAAAGCTTCAATCTTCATTCTTGACTTCAAAGAAGGTACAAAAGCTTCAACGAAGCTTTAGGCATGCGATCACGCGCTTTGAGAAGTCTTGAGACGTCGCTTTGGATGTTCACATGAATTTGGCGACGATCTCCATAACTGCGCTCACAAATTGTCAGTTCATGATATATTTATGTTTGCTCATCATCCAAAACCAAATCCGGGGAGTCCAATACTCAACATTCTCCCCCTTTTTGGTGATGACAAACCAACATATAATAATAATCAAAAATAGTGAACTAAATGAAATATACTTACTCCCCCTGCATTGATGACACATTAGTTCCATATGAAATAATAAGCACATACATCAAGCAGACGAGGAAAGTAAAAATGCAAATCCAATATTTGAGATTTAGGATTTGTAATCCATTTTTATATCTTAACTCCCCCTGAATCTAACATATCAAATTAGATTCATGGTAAATTATCAATTAGCACATGCCATTATTATGCCATTATTATATCTCTCCCCCTTTGGCATAATCCAAAAAGTGCGGGAGGAAGCCAATGACAATAAATCATGTCCAAATAATCCATTAAGCATGGGAGTCTAAGAATACGACCACGTTTCATATGACACCAAAATAAAATTCGAATAAAATCAAAGCGTGTCAATGAGACCATAGTCGAAAATCGAAAACTTAAATCATCAAAATATCAAATGTAAATTCACTTATTGATGAAATGAATTTACTCTCCAATATCAACATTTATAGCTATTTTAGTGCATGGAAAACAATTCTATGTTTTCATACAACTAAAGCTATTGATTCAAAATAAATCGTCGAGCGACGAAATCAATATCAGAGACATACATAAAAAGTGCACAAAGGAATGAACCATCAGAAAAGTGGTGCACATCATAGAATATCAGATGATACAATATCGATCGAAAATGAACATAAAGTAAAAGCACATCAAAACTAAGTGAAGTGTGCAATGAGAAGTGACAATGTGATAAAAGTAATACGAAAATTATCATTATAACTTTTAAAAACATATCATGCCAAAAATAGATATGAATTTCAAAGCATTTATGGCATTCACAATTCTATCATGCTAGGAGAAACAAAATGATACAAATGTAAAGAAATAGATTTTAACCAAGCATGCATTCAACCCTCATGGATACCAAATGTAATATTATACTTACAACATTAAGCTCCCCCTACATTGGTGCATTACCTAAGCACCATCAACTCCGTTTGAATGAAAGTCTTCCCAAATCGAGGAGTTGGTAGGGTTGGTATCCCACGGTGGATTGAACCTAGAAAACTTCATTTTGGTATCCAAAAATCCTTTTGGATCCAATGGGTTAGGCACAAATTTGAAATACGAAATAAAAATTATTGTAACCCATAAATTAACATAATCAAAATCAATTTTATAAACATATGCCTTGGTACCCATAACATGATCATAAACTCATGGTACCAAGCAATGAAGAGTTAAAGAACCTAACCCTTCGGAAACCAAGTCCAAGAGGAACTTGACTTCCCAACATAATCATCATTCAAAATAACATCATTAATATAGGATTGCACATAAACATTCATATCATGATTGCTAGTGTTCTTGGGACCCCAAATAGTGTAAATTTTGGGAATCCTCTTCCTAGTGGTTGCATGCACAAAAGGTTGATTTCTATGTGGTGCATGTGCCCTAGGAGCATGAGATCTAGCAATAACATTATGATGAGCATGAGGATGATTATGAGAGAAAGCATGTACATGTGGATGAGATGTTTGAACATAAGCATTAGGATGTGCATGAGCATGATTACATGCATGTGGGTGTCTCATATGAGTGTTCGCACGTGCTCGTGGGTGCGGAGCATAAAAATCATCATTAATATTAGCATGTACCGGTGGAGTAGGATGTGTGTTCCTACGTGGCATAGCATGTGAGTACAAAAATGCATGACCCCTCTTTGGAGGTCTACCCAAAGTGGGTTTCTTTCCAATCGGGGGTGTGTACGAAGTGGAAGCACCATTGGTAGGAGAACTACCAATGAGGTGTTTGCTCCCACTCGTCGAGGCATCGGATGTCGGCCTAACAAAGGTGGTAGGCGATTTGGATGAGTCTCCCATCTTATACCCCAAGCCAATGTGGTGTTTGGCCGGAAGTAAGTCATTTAGGATATTATCCAAATGGCCCTTACCTTTATTGAAATCATTGATACGGCCTAACGTGCACTCATACTTCTCTTTGAGAGAATGCAAAGAAGCATCCAAAGTGGATACTTGCGATGTGAGTGCATACACACGTGATTTGAGATTCTTATTCTCAATACTCAAAGTTGAGTTTTGAGACGTCAAATCCGCTATCACATGTTCATCCGAATCCTCAACACAAACATGCTCAAGTTGAGATTTGAGGGACTTCACCTCATTTCTCAACAAACCATTATGAGTAAGCAAACTTGCTTTCTCATTGGCGAGTGTCTCAACAATGGTGTCATTGTTGGTGATGGTAGACTTAGGAGAGGTTTGGAGGCTAACAAGTTCATCTTTGGTCTTATTATATCTATCTACTAATTTAGTAAATTTAGACCAAATTTCTTGGTTTGCTAACCTCATTTCATCAATAGTAGGTTCTCCGTTTTCATTCTCGCTACCATCCTCGCTTTCATCCTCGCTATCATCGAAGGAGGACTTTCGATCTTTTGCCTCATTAGCCATGAAGCAAAGTTTTGCTTTCTCCACTCTTCCATCATCCGACTCTCCACTTGAGGAATCCTCTTCGGAGTCGGTGAATGTTCCAACAAGTCCTTTCTTGTACTTTCTCGACTTGTCGTACTTTGATGCTTTCCCTTTCTCCTTGTGTTTGTAGAGAGGACAATCTGGTTTGATGTGTCCTGGCTTGTTGCATTTATAACACACGGGAGTAGAAGCATTAGTCGAACTAACTTTAGATTTATTCAAAGATATACCTTCTCGGAGGAATCGATCGAACTTCCTTGCCATACAAGCAATGGATTCTATGTCCAATTCGTCTTCCGATTCTTCATCATCGGTAGATGGAGCGGCCTTGAAGGCAATCGTCTTTTTCTTTGGCTCATCTTGCTTCAAGTACGCTTTCATCTTTTCCTTCATTCGGATCTTACTATCCTTGCGTACCTCGTAAGACAACAAGGTACCCATTAGTTGTACGACTGTATATTTATTCATGTCATTACCTTCCTCGATGGCGAAGGTATGCTTTTGCCAACATGATGGAAGACCGTCGATAATCTTCGCGACTTTCTCCTTTTGGGTATAGACCTTCCCAAGAGCTTCCAAGTAGTTTGATATATCCACAAAGGGAGCGTAATATTCCTTCATGGTTTCGCCCTGCTCCATATGAAACAACTCAAATTCTTTATTAGCAACGACGAGTTTAGAATCTTTTACCGTACTCGATCCTTCGTGCAATATGAGGAGTTGGTTCCATATTTGATATGCACTCTTACATGTGCATATCTTGTTGAAGTCCTCGGGCTCCAACGCACAATTCAAGGCATTCATTGCCTTGGCATTGGCTACTTCCGCGGCGACCTCCGCAGGAGTCCACTTCGCAAAATCTTCTTCGGAAGGCTCGACATACTCCGTCACGGTGGCTCTCCATAGTGAAGCGCTCCGGAGGAAAATTTGCATCCGGCATTTCCAGTACCCATAGTTGGTACCGTTGAAGTGTGGAGGCCTGACTGAGGATAGTCCTTCCATAACTGAAGAAGCTCCATCGCGGTTCCTGAAGACGTTGTAGTCGTTGTTCGTCATAGCTTTGAACTTAGGCTATGTGTAGCTTTGAACCTTGGCTCTGATACCAATTGTAGTGCCCTGGGAAGCTACTGCACATGTACTAGAGGGGGGGTGAATAATACTTTTAAATAATAAGGAGTGTTATTCCTAATTATCGTGCAATTAACAAACAACAATGCGGAATAACAACAATCAAGAAATAATGCAAACGCACACACAATGGATTAATGGGTTCGGATCCACCCAAGTCTCCCCGACTTGTTCCCGGTGATCCTACGTCCCAACCACCCGGATCCCTTCCGGATACTTGAGTTAGAAACCCTAACTCAAGATTTCCAATATGAACACTTACGAAAACCTCACAAGTGCAATCGACCTACAATCGATGACCGTGACTCCCACAACCCGGGATCACGCAAAACCTCTCACAACCGAGAGTATACAATTCAAATATAACTGAAATGAAATGCTTACCAACAAAATACCTATGCCTTGAGATTTCTTACCAAATTAGGGCAAAGAGGATTTTGATGGAGGAAGAGTCACCAAACCCTAGCTTCAAGAAGATGACCAGCAATGGAAGCCTAGGGATGAGATGGATGACCTAGAATCAAGCCCTTGGCTTGGAAGGCTCACAATCAATGAATCTCTCTTGAGGAATAAGAGTGAGGAAGAGATTCTTGAGAATGGGAGAGCTTGAAGATGAGAGTTGAAAACTTCTCTTTGAATCAATAGAACTCTGAAATAGCAGCCTTGGATCCTATGAAATAACCCCTTCAGGTATTTAAAGGATCAAGGGAAAATGGAGAGAGAAACGTCGCTTTCAAAACTCCAACGGATCTAAATCTGAAGCAGACTAGTCGGTCAAAGAACAACCACTGACCGACTAGTTCATCAACTAGTCGGTCGGTGAGACAACATGGACCGACTAAGAGGTGAACAGTGAACAGATGAAGATTTCAGACCTAGATAACTAGTCGGTCCAAGAAGACTTTCTGACCGACTAGTTTCACAACTAGTTGGTCGGTCAATAAACTTAGACCGACTAAGAGTCAAAAACAAATAGTCTGAATACAAATGATTTAGTCGGTCCAAGAACAAATGTTGACCGACTAGATCAACAACTAGTCGGTCACCAAACGTTCTTAGACCGACTAACGATAAACAGTAGCTTAGGAGAAATTTAGTATGAACAGTAAGTCACAACTAGTCGGTCAAAGAAGCATCACTGACCGACTAGTTCACAAACTAGTCGGTCGGTGAGTCAACGTAGACCGACTAACTGTAAACAGTAAAGTCCAAGAAATTAAGGAATCAAACTAGTCGGTCCAAGAAGAGTTGCTGACCGACTAGATCACCATCTAGTCGGTCAGTACTTATTCTTGTACCAACTAACATGCACAAACAAGTCCGAATCGAAGCGCGATGCTTCGAGGAAGTTAGAATGAACTTGTACTAAGATCCTAGAGCTACGATATGAGCGAAATGAAGATATAGATGTAAGAATTACTCAAGGCTTAACATTCTATAGAATGAAGCTAAAAGACTATAAAATAAACCTTAGCGATCCGTCTTCAAAGCTTCAATCTTCATTCTTGACTTCAAAGAAGGTACAAAAGCTTCAACGAAGCTTTAGGCATGCGATCACGCGCTTTGAGAAGTCTTGAGACGTCGCTTTGGATGTTCACATGAATTTGGCGACGATCTTCATAACTGCGCTCACAAATTGTCAGTTCATGATATATTTATGTTTGCTCATCATCCAAAACCAAATCCGGGGAGTCCAATACTCAACAAAGACAAAATTAGGCTATAAAAATTATATCATTTAATATAAAATTCCATATCTTACAAAAATGTAGAAAATTGGCCGGAGCTAAGAAAAATTTGCAAAAAGGTCCGGAGATCGTCATATTCGACGAAACATAAGGAAAGACAAAATTAGGCCAAAAATATGTAGAAAGATATCTTCCAAAAAATTCATATCTTCCAAAAAATGTAGAAAGATATCCCCGAGCTTAAAAAAGCAAAAATATCCGCTGGAGCCCGGAGATCCCCATCTTCAACTGAAAAATACGAGAATATAAAATTTTACCAAAAAATCATATCATTTAATAAAAAGATATATGTATCATTTCGAAAATTTAGAAAAAATAGCACCAGCTCAGAAAAAAACGCAAAATTGTCTTTTGGAACTAAGAGATTGCCATCTTCAACTTAAAAATAAGAGAAAACAAAATTAGACTACAAAAATAATATCATTTAATCAAAAGATACATATTTTATTGAAAATGTAGAAAATATCCCATAGCTCAGAAAAATTCGCCAAAATGTTCGCTGGAACCGTGATATCGCCATCTTTAATTGAAAAATAAGAGAAGACAAAATTAGGCCAATAAACATATCATTTAATAAAGAGTTCTATATCTTACAGAAAATGTAGAAAATAGCACTGAGCTTAGAAAAATCCGTAAAAATGTCCGTTGGAACCGAGAGATCACCGCCTTCCACTAAAAAATAAGAGAAGACAAAATTAGGCTGATAATCATTTAAAAAGACACATATCTTCAAGAAAATATAGAAAAATAGTCCCGAGCTCAAAAAAATGCACAAAAATGTCTATTGGATCTGGGAGATCTCCATCTCCAACTGAAAAAATACGTGAAGACAAAATTAGGCAACAAAAATCATAACATTTAATAAAAATATACATATCTTAATAAAATGTAGAAAATATCGCCCACCTCAGAAAATCTGCAAAAATGTCATTAGAACCGGGAGACCGCCATCTTCAACTAAAAAAATAAGAGGAGACAAAATTAGGCTATAAAAATCATATCATTTAATAAAAAGATTCAGATCTTACAGAAAATGTAGAATATTTCTCATCGCTCAGAAAAATCCGTAAAAATGTCCGTTGAAACCGGGAGGATGCCATTTTCTACTGAAAAATAAGAGAAGATAATATTAGGTCAAAAACATATCATTTAATAAAAAGACCAATATGTTGAGTATTGGTGTTTCATACCAATCTTATTTTGATGATGATCACAACATTATGTTGTTGCTAATGAATCTCATGTTTTAGTCTCTCAGTTTATTTCCTAGAATATCATTCTTGGAGACTAATCAATTGGTGTAAGGATGGACATCAAGTGGAGAAGGACCAAAGTTTGGACTCTAGGAGTGCCAAAGCTTAGAGATGGTGGAGAGCAATCAAGGCATCAAGTTTGAAGACTTAGACTCTAAGGAAATCATTGTAATCCATGTAATTTACTTTATTGCTTTCTCTCTTTTTTGAGTCTAGGTTATTGTAATGCCTTGTTAGATGGTTTACTTTCATGCATATGCATTTAACCATCTTAGTGAACCTTAGGATTATCATAGAATCCAACCTAATAGGTACACTCTGTCCAAATACTCATTTGGAGTCTCTGGCTTTCCATCAGTCGCCTGATGAGGGAAACACAGTCGACTGGGTGATTTCCAGTCGCCTGTAGATCCTTCTACAGTCAACTGATTTGCACAGCTCAAGTCAACATTTCAATTGACTCAAACTTGAGCTTTACGCACAGTCATTTGTCGATCAGTTTATAGTCGCATGTATACTTACAGTCGCCTGGAAATTGACCAACAGTCGCCTGTCTAGCGTAAGTGCAATCTCTGCATCTCTTTGTCTTCTCTCCATATTATACTGCAGACGACTGATGAAGAATGTACAGTCGCCTGACTATTTGACAGTCGACTGTAGTATTAACATCAGTCGCCTGTGCGAATAATTGGAGAAAGAGTGCAGCTCTCTATTTCGATCCATCCCCTGCAGCAGTCGTCTGTTGAAGGATTAACATGCGCATGTCCTGTTTGTCAGTCGACTGTATTGTCTTCGTCAGTCGACTGTCCTAGCTCAGATTATAGCCGTTGGATATTTTCTAGCCGTTGATCAGTCGACTGTCTTTTGATCATTAATCGACTGTTCCTGTCGTTTTCACCCAGTTTCTAGCCGTTGCAGAATTCTTTCTTTGGCTGTTTCCTTGGGTTTTTGGGCTTGACATGGGGTTCCTATATATATGAGTGTGCTTCCATCACTTGAGAACTCTTGACAACACTTGAAAACTCTTGACTCTATAGAAAATCTCAAGAGATCAAAAAGCAACTCTCAAGCTCCCTCATTTCCCTCTATTGAGCACTCATCTATCTTCATGCATTGAAGTCCAGCTCAAGGGAAATCATCCAAGTGCTCTCAAGCATATCTCAACACTTGGAGATCCTCTTCCATGCCTTGCATCCATTCATGAGTAAGCATCTCAAGGCATAGGTAAGAGTATTTACTTTACTTGGTGTAATTTGTTTTCCTATTTCTCTTTGTGGGACTTATGATACTCTCTTTGTGGGAGTTTCTCTCTTTGTGGGAGGTCGTCTCTTTGTGGGACTAGGGAATTCTCTTTGTGGGAATTAACTCTCTTTGTGGGAGTTCTAGTGACCTAGTGTAGGGCTAACCCTAATTCTCTGAGTGGGAGTTAGTGATTCTCCGTGTGGGAGTCTTGATCCTCGTGTAGAATTGGTTGGGTCCTTGTGTAGGGCATAAATCCTCTTTATGGGGTATCTCCTTGTGAGATTTGTATTCACTTCTCTGTGTGGGAATATAGTGAATATTGGTGTGGCTGGACGTACCCAAGTTTGGGGAACCAGGGTAAAACTTTGTGTTTGTGTTTGGATTGATTGAATTCCTCTTGCATTTATAATTCCGGCAAGTTAAATTTTAATTGGACAATTTTATTGCCATGTGTTTGTTGTTTGTATTGCAAGGGTTAGACGATCCCTATAATTTGTATCAGAGCAAGGTTAAAGCATACTGCAACGATGGCATTCAACGCCTCATCTGCGTCTCATGAAGAAGGTCAATTAACCGTTCGACCCCTGCTCTTCAACGGAACCAACTACCCAAGTTGGAAGATCAGACTGATGATCTACATAGAGGGTCAAGACCTACGGGACATCACGGAGGTGCCATTTGAGAAGCCCACTACTCCTGCAGCTTCAAGGACAAAGGCGGAGAAGGACTCGATCAAGTTCAATGCGAGAGCTATGAATGCATTACATTGCGCTCTCTCAGTAAATGAGTTCAACCGCATCTCCATATGCAAAACAGCAAACGATATTTGGCACACCTTGGAGATTTGTCATGAAGGGACAACGAAGGTAAAGAAATCTAAACAAACCGTGTTTAGATCTAAATATGAAATGTTTAAGATGCAGGAAGGTGAAATCATTTCAGAGATGTTCACAAGGTTCACCGATATCGTGAACGCTTTGGAGGGACTCGGGAAGACGATTTCCCAAGAGGATCGTGTAGAGAAGATCCTTGACTCTCACACACCTCGTTGGGAGTCAAAGGCCAACAGAATTTTGGAGTCATATGACACGTCCAAATATACCGTTGAGGAGTGCATTGGTAATCTCATGGCATATGAAGTGAAGCTTCAACACAAGAAGGAGATTCAACCAACAAAGCCGGAGAAGTTAGAAAAGCAAAAGGGGGTTGCATTCCATGCCAAGGAGGAGCCAATCAAGTGGAGGAGGAAATTCCATCGAGAAGCTCCTAGTGAAGAAGATGATCAAGAAGATGCAAGTGGAGAAGAAATTGAGGAGCTTGCCGAGCAATTCAAAGAATTCCTCAAATGCAAGCATGGTAAGTCTTTGTCAAAGTTTGCCTCCAATTCTAACAAGGTTCCTACTTGTTACACTTGCAGTGGAAAAGGTCACTTGTCCACCGAATGCCCTTCCAAACCCAACAAAGAAACTTACAAGGGTAAAGGGAAGAAGCATTGGAAAGGAAAGTCCAAGTCCAAAAATCGCAAGAAGGGACTTGTCGGGACCTTTGATGATTCGAGTGAGGACACTTCGAGTAACGAAGAAGAGGATACAAAGGAGGATGCTCACGCATGCTTTGTAGCCATTGATGGTCCTACACCAATCCCCTCCAGATTAAATGAAGAAGAGTTGGATGCTTGGCTTGACGCATACAATTCCTATGAGGATTCGTGCCTCATGGCTATGGAGGAGAAGTCGTCATTAAGCTTTGCAAGGATGATGATGTTGTTGATGAGATCGAGGAAGAAAAGATCTCATACAAGGAGCTCAAGATCAATTTTGACTTGGTCTCCAAAAAGGCTAGTAAGTGCATCAACTCTTACAATAGATTAAAAGCAAAACATAAGATTGCTAAGAGTAGATTGCATGAACTAGATATCTCTAGTGTAATTCATGATGAGATGCATGCTTATGACACTAGTGAGAGAGACGCACTTCTCTCCCAAGTTAAGGAATTGAGCCTTTCTAATGAAAAACTTGCTGCTCAAAAAACCTTAGCTTAGATGCTCAAATTCAACAACTTACGTTGAAATGTGAAGAGGAATCCCGTAAGCTCATAAGCTTTGTGTATTCTAGGGATTCACTCCACGATTTGTTGGAAAAACAACTTCCAGTAAATCATAGAGGAGGTTTGGGTTATATTCAAAATGTGGTTCCCAAACCCACCTCTAATTCCTCTTACTGTGCAAGTTCAAGAAATATTGCTAAAGCCCCTAAGAAGAATCAACATGCTTTCTTGTAAAACAAGAACACCAACAAGAAGCGTGTAGATCACAAGGTGATGAGGAAGAATGAAAAATCTTCATTTTTTGCTAAGAAGCAAAATCCACATTCTTTGCATGCTAAGAAATTTGTTTCTACACCAAAGCATGCCACATCCTTCCCTCTTGCAAAGGCAAAACCCTTGCCTAGGAAATCCTTGAGATTATGGATACCCACTAAGGTTAGTGTGCAAGAGAAAGATAGTTACATCAACTCTCTAGTTCGGGAGGTGATCACCTCGTGTGATTACGTTAGGAAATCAAACTCCTCTTGGGTTTGGTTACCTAATGTTTAGGTTCCTCACACATATGCATATTGCATGGGTATTGTGCTTCTATATTTATTTTAAGCATACCCATTGATTGTGTGTGTTTCATGATTTTGAAAATATTTTCAAATTTATTTCTTTTCATGAAAATGGGGACCTTGGGGTTTATTGACATGCATGCATTTTTGATCCATGTGTATGTCAATGGAGGAGTTAATATGTTATATGTTTAAATTATTTTAAGCCATATTTTAACTCTCATTTTGGGGTTGTTTGAGATCATTATTTACATTTGGTTATTTTGGGTCTCAAACCAAACCACTTGTGTATTGCCAACTTGTTTCATGTTTATTTACTTTGGCAATGTAGTTGTGTATCATTGAAGCGTGATTTTTCCATATCTATTGCTTTGATACACTTTTGGCCCATGGCTCCATTTATTGTATAATTGGTATTAGATCCTAGAAGTCAAAAGTTGACCATTTCTATGATCTAGGGGAAGCATGGGATAGTGAATTGATACCCACTAAATTTTTTTCAATTTGGTATCATCCATCTCTTTCGTTCTTGCATATTGTCTCATCTTGGTTAAGATGACAAAGGGGGATATATTTGATGTCCACCTTTTTGACGATATCAAGGGGAGAGATATATACATTATGTAAAAATATATATCATATAGGGGAAAGATATATACATATGCATATGGGAGAGATTTCAGGGATTGTTTAAACCATTCATGTTTGCATGAAATTGTATATTACAATTGGTTTATATAATCCTGTCTATTATATGTCACCTTGATTTCAGTTGGTATAATGAGTATTTACCTTTGAGTAGCTCATTGCTTATTTGGTGCATATAAGTAGGGAGATCATTAGCATTGTGCTTTATTTCTTTATGATTTACATAATGTGTGTCATCATCAAAAAGGGGGAGATAGTGAAGTATTGGTGTTTCATACCAATCTTATTTTGATGATGATCACAACATTATGTTGTTGCTAATGAATCTCATGTTTTAGTCTCTCAGTTTATTTCCTAGAATATCTTTCTTGGAGACTAATCACTTGGCGTAAGGATGGACATCAAGTAGAGAAGGGCCAAAGTTTGGACTCTATGAGTGCCAAAGCTTGGAGATGGTGGAGAGCAATCAAGGCATCAAGTTTGAAGACTTAGACTCTAAGGAAAGTATTGTAATCTATGTAATTTACTTTATTGCTTTCTCTCTTTTTTTGAGTCTAGGTTATTGTAATGCCTTGTTAGATGGTTTACTTATCATGCATATGCATTTTAACCATCTTAGTGAACCTTAGGATTATCATAGAATCCAACCAAATAGGTTCACTCTGTCCAAAGACTCATTTGGAGTCTCTGGCTTTCCATCAGCCGCATGATGAGGGAAACACAGTCGACTGGGTGATTTCCAGTCGCCTGTAGATCCTTCTACAGTCACCTGATTTGCACAGCTCAAGTCAACATTTCAATTGACTCAAACTTGAGCTTTACGCACAGTCTTCTGGCGATCAGTTTATAGTCTCATGTATACTTATAGTCGCCTGGAAATTGACCAACAGTCGCCTGTCTAGCGTAAGAGCAATCTCTGCATCTCTCTGTCTTCTCTCCATATTATATTGCAGACGACTGATGAAGAATGTACAGTCGCCTGACTATTTGACAGTCGACTGTAGTATTAACATCAGTCGCCTGTGCGAATAATTGGAGAAAGAGTGCAGCTCTCTGTTTCGATCCATCCCCTGCAGCAGTCATCTGCTGAAGGATTAACAGGCGCCTTTCCCATTTGTCAGTCGACTGTATTGTCTTCGTCAGTCGACTGTCCTGGCTCAGATTATAGCCGTTGGATATTTTCTAGCCGTTGATCAGTCGACTGTCTTTTGATCATCAGTCGACTGTTCCTGTCGTTTTCACCCAGTTTCTAGTCGTTGCAGAATTATTTCTTTGGCTGTTTCCTTGGGTTTTTAGGCTGATATGGGGTTCCTATATATATGAGTGTGCTTCCATCACTTGAGAACTCTTGACAACACTTGAAAACTCTTGACTCTATAGAAAATCTCAAGAGATCAAAAAGAAACTCTCAAGCTCCCTCATTTCCCTCTATTGAGCACTCATCTATCTTCATGCATTGAAGTCCAGCTCAAGGGAAATCATCCAAGTGCTCTCAAGCATATCTCAACACTTGGAGATCCTCTTCCATGCCTTGCATCCATTCATGAGTAAGCATCTCAAGGCATGAGTAAGAGTATTTACTTTACTTGGTGTAATTTGTTTTTCTATTTCTCTTTGTGGGACTTAGGATACTCTCTTTGTGGGAGTTTCTCTCTTTATGGGAGGTCGTCTCTTTGTGGGACTAGGGAATTCTCTTTGTGGGAGTTATAGTGACCTAGTGTATGGCTAACCCTAATTCTCTGAGTGGGATTTAGTGATTCTCTGTGTGGGAGTCTTGATCCTCGTGTAGAATTGGTTGGGTCCTTGTGTAGGGCATAAATCCTCTTTGTGGGGTGAGATTTGTATTCACTTCTCTGTGTGGGAATATAGTGAATATTGGTGTGGCTGAACGTACCCAAGTTTGGGGACCCAGGGTAAAACTTTGTGTTTGCGTTTGGATTGATTGTGCCTTTTAATTCCTCTTGCATTTATAATTCCGCATTTGCAAGTTAAATTTTATTTGGACAATTTTATTGCCATTACACTATTCACCCCCCTCTAGTGTGTGTTGTTAGTATTGCAAGGGTTAGACGATCCCTACACAATATATTGCAGAAAATCTAGAAAATATCCCTGAGCTCAGAAAAATTTGAAAATTAATCGTTGTAATCGGGAGATCAACATCTTCAACTAAACTTAAAAGAAGACAAACTTAAGCTATAAAGATCATTTCATTTAATAAAAAGATTCATATCTTCAATAAACTATAGAAAATTGCCCCTATCTCAAAAAAATCCCCGAAAATGTCGGTTGGAACCGGGAGATTGCAATCTTCAACTAGAAACAAGAGATGAGAAAATTAGATTATAATATCATTTAATATAAAGAATCATATCATACAGAAAATGTTGAAAATAGCCTGGAGCTCAAAACATTCTGCAAAAATATCCATTGGTACCGGGAGATCGTCATCTTCAACGAAAAAAAATAAGAAAAGACAAAATTAGGCCAAAATCATATCATTTAATAAAAAGACCCATATCTTACTTAAAATGTAGAAAAATAGCCCGGAGCTCAGAAAAATCTACAAAAATGTCAGTTGGAGCCGGGAGATCGTCATTTTCAATGAAAAAATTAAGAGAAGCCAAATTTAGACTATAAAAATCAAATCATTTAATAAAAAGATCCATAACTTCAAAAAATGTAGAAAATGACTCCGAGCTCAGAAAAATCCTCAAAAATGTTTGTTGGAACAGGGAGATCACCATATTCAACTGAAAAGTAAGAAATGACTAACTTAGTTATAAAAATCATCTCATTTAATAAAAAGATACATATCTTCCGTCAAATGTAGAAAATAATACCGAGCAATGGAAAAATCCAAAAAAATATCTGTTGGAACCGGGAGATCGCCATCTTCAACTAAAAAAAAGAAAAAAGCTTTCACTGAAAAAATAACACCATCTTCAACTCAAAAATTTAGGCTATAAATATAAACATCCATATTTTTCAGAAAATATAGAAAATAACACCAAGCTAAGAAAAATCTGCAAAAATATCCGTTAGAATCTTGAGATCGACATCTTCAATGATGAAATAAGGGAAGACAAAATTAGGCCAAAATTCATATCTTTTAGTAAAACGATTCATATCTTCCAGAAAATGTGGAAAATATCCCGGAACTCGGAAAAATCTGTAAAAATTTCTGTTAAAGCCGGGAAATCGCCATCTTCAACGGAAAAAAATTGAGAAGACAAAATTAGGCCAAAAATCATAACATTTAATAAACAGATACACATCTTTCACAAAATGTGCCCGTTGGAACCATGAGATCTCCATCTTTAACGAGAAAAATAAGAGAAGACAAAATTACGCTATAAAAATCATCTCATTTAATAAAAAGATCCATATTTTCTAGAAAATATAGAAAAAATCCCCGAGGTCAGAAAAATCCGTAAAAATATCCGTTGGAACCGGGAGATCGTCATTTTCAACAGAAAAATGAGAGAAGGCAAACTTAGTCTATAAAAATCATATCATTTAATAATAAGATTCATATCTTCAATAAATTGTAGAAAATAGCCATGAGCTCGGAAAAATCCACATAAATGTTCGTTGGAACTAGAAGATTGCCATATTCAACTAAAAAAGAGAAGACAATATTAGATCAAAAAATCAAATCATTTAATAAAACGATGCATATCTTCTAAAAAATGTGAAAAATAGCCCGTATCTCATAAAAATCTGCAGAAATGTCTGTTGGAACCGGGAGATCGCCATCTTCAACGGAAGAAAAATAAGAGAAGACAAAATTAGGTCAAAAAAGTATATCAATTAATAAAAAGATTCATATCTTTCAGAAAATGTGAAAATAGCCAGGAGCTCAGAAAAATCCGCAGAAATGTCCATTATAACCGGGAGAATGCAATCTGCAACGAAAAAAAATAAGAAATGACAAAATTAGGCCAAAAAATAATATCTGTTAATAAAAAGATCCATTTTTTTAAAAAATGTAAAAAATAGCTCCGACCTCATAAATTCGCAAAAATATCCATTAGAACCATGAGATCGCCATCTTCAACTAAAAAAAGAGAAGACACAAATAGGCCAAAAAATCATATCATTTAATAAAAAGTCCGTTGGAACTGGAAGATCGCCATCTTTAACTGAAAAATGTGAGAACACAAAATTTGGCCAAAAATCATATAATTTAATAAAAAGATCAGTATCTTCCACAAAATGTAGAAAAATAGCACCGAGCTCAATAAAATATGGAAAAATGTCCGTTGGAACCAGGAGATAGCTATTTTCAACTGAAAAATAAGATAAGACAAAATTAGACTACAAAAATTATATAATTTAACAAAAATATACATATCTTTCATAAAATATAGAAAATAGGCCCAAGCTCAGAAAAAACCGTAAAAATGCCCGTTAGAA